>CAUJRU010000262.1:600000-1052388 GCA_963277665.1 Viscum album | reverse complement strand
TTGTAAATATATATATATATATATATATGTAAATTTAAAATATATTTATTAAAATTATTATATTTAATTTTATAGTTTTATAATTAATGATACGTCGTGAAAAAAGGTTATGCATAATATTACTATTTATACATTTATATTAATGGTATATTTTTAAATAATTTATTCATTTCACTTAACAACAATATTTTAATTATAATTAATACATTCCCTAATACATATATTAATAAATCTATTTTATAATATTAATAAAATTATCACAATATTAATACATTTTGAATTCATTGAATAAAATGGATTTTGTTTATTAATATTTTTTTTTAATTTATTCATTTTCATTTATGTTTTTATATATAATATTGTATATATTAACTGTATAAAAAAATATAATTATATTGAAATTAAATATATAATTTATTTAAATAATTAGTAATAATAATATATCTATATATTAGTAGATACAAAAAGGACCTTTAGGACACATTACCTTTGATCCATTATGGTCCTTTAGGCCACAAAGCCTCTAGGCCACACAGCCTCTATGCCATGAAGCATATAAGGTTCTTCTATACTAGTAGAACCCCATAATGACAGGTCGTTGAAGTATTATTCAACATACAGAGTTAACCATACTTAGGATTGAATAAGGGATATAGTGGGAATGCCATCAACCTGTGCAGCTCTACAAAGGACACTACAAGATAACAATAATGTTAGGTGGTTATCTAGGTGTATACTTGTAGAGGTTCTAGGGAGATGTTGTTTCTGTGTAGTTGGTTCAGATATATTTGTAAAGAGATTTTTTTGGTATGGGCTAACGGGGAATGTAATTCTAAGGCCATTATGTAACTAGGCCTTTGAGACATATAATATTTCCCTCTCAATCCATTTTTTTCAAAGGAAAAAGGCAAAAAAATAGATATTACAGGAAGAAATTTTTTAAAGACCCCAGAGAATGGATGAAAACCAATTAATAGGATCTTGAGAGCCTCTCAATGAATCAAGATAGTGATCCACCTAATTTACTTCTCTTCCAATGGAAGAGAACACACAAGATGAAACTATAGATGTTAATGGATGGATATTATCTATAATGTGCCAAAAAGGTTTCCACCCACCTCCAAATCCTCAAGGGTTTAATGATGATTTGTAAATATGATTCAATAAAAATACCTTTCCATACTTGATAAATAAAATATTCAAAACCATAATTAATATCCATATATTCAGAAGTAGTGGGTTTCTATGTTTCCTTAACCATGTAATGAAAGGCCAAAACAAGATAGCCCAAGTGATCATAGATGAAAGACCCCAAAACAAAAAACAAAAAATCACCAAGCATTTCAGCATCCATATTCACCATAACAAAACACCATGGTGGAGAAATCCATTTGATGAAGGAATACTACATGGGGATGTTCATACAGTCACCAGGGTGAAACCCCCAAATTTTAATCTAGTATCAATCTTTATCCATCCATACAACATCATCCTTCAAGACATGATCAATCAAAAAATCATTACAGTGAAACCATATAACCTATTATTGAATACAAAGACTAGTCTCCCCATGGGATGGGATGGATTCAATCCACTCCAAGAATATAATCTTAGCATCATCGAGACTCTCCCATTGATCATGTTTGTGCTCTATTCCAGATCTCAATATATTAGAATCTTGATACATGAAAAAGTATCATAGAAGTCTATCTTATCCTAATACCTTCACATAATAAATATAGTATTGTTAGTAATGTGATTTATAAAAAAAATATTTCATGTAATAAATATACCCCTGCAGACTTTCCAAAAAAATACCTTCATTTTTTGAGGGAAAATAAAATTCAAAACATGATTAAAAAAGATATAAGTAGGGGATTATCCATTCACCAAAGAACATATATACCGGGACCACACTGAATAACACTTGGATCCCCCATAACTCTCACATAATTTATCCATACTAGCTTCTAGAGTTAATGGGATTTCCATGATAACCTTCTGGTTACAACCATTAATTCAAAGATATATTTTCTGATGGTCCCAACTATTTAGAACATCATTCAGAAAATCTATAACAAAAAATCCTCATGTAATTTCACTATTCGTGATGTGGGTTTCAGTTTGGGAATATTATCCATCCATGGGACCATCAAATTATGGACCTTATCACCCCATGTGATCCTTCAATTAAGGATGTGATTTACAATACCAATAGAACCCCAAACACTTATCCAAAATAATATTTCCCTAGGACCTATGTTGGAAGATAATAAATTAAAGTGAAAGTAATATTTATCCTTAAATTTTTTTCATATAGGCTGTTAAGAAGTTGAAGCAGCATCCACCTTTGTTTCATCAGTAAATAATTATTGAAATAATTTAAATCCCTAAAACCCGTGTCACCACAAGACTTCATAGAATAATGATCCTCTCAAGTGATCATGTGTATTATTTTCTTACCATCAACCCAGCCCCACTAGAAATTATAAAATATGGAATATAGAATATTGATAATGAAATTATGGAGTTTTATTAGGAACATCACATATTAAAGAATGGATTGGTAAATTATTTAAGAAGGAACTCCTTTCTATCCCTAGATATATTCTTCTATTCCCATCCCTTAATTTTAGAATTTACCTTATCCAAGATAAAATATAAAAACTCCTTTTTATAATGTATAAAAAAAATATAGAGGGATAAATATTTGTGGCATCTTTTAATAGTCTTAATGCCACATAAATAATAGATCCAATATTTCATTCCTTCGTTCACTCCATTACTAAAATACATCTATAATTTTAAAAAATTGACACCTTAACCAATTTTTCTCTCATAAATATTAATAATGTTTATAATTTACTAAAATTATTGTGATATTTCTCTTAAATAAAGTAGACAGTTTTTAGTGAAAAATATGGGAAATTAGAATACATTCACAACATACCTCGAAACCGTGAATAAGACCCCAATCCATGACCTTAGGTAAAATAGAAGAGAAAAAATGTTTCATAATAAATAATAACTATGAATAAATAAGATCTTCTTATCATAATCCTCTTGTTGAAAGAAAATATATAGTTCGATCGCCATTCAACTTGATTCATAAGGAAACAAAAATTTTACATTTCATAATCACAGCAACCCACTTAGTACCAAATCCTATTTTTAACATCAATGATTATAGGCTGAACCATTTTACTCAATCATATTCCTTCCTCTTATCTAGTTTCTAATCCAATATCCCCATATTATAAGTTGATTATGTTTTCATAGAATTAATGAATTCATGTGTGATAATGGTATTGTCTATGATAAACCTTCTAGGGAAAAAATCACTATGATGTTTAGAGATAACAAATGGAATGATTTTACTCATGTGATATGAGATAATCTTTGAAAAAGTCTATTAAATCACATTTTAGATCAAAATAATTCTAAAATCAGACATATTAATGGAACCATTAACATTAGGAATATGAAGAATGAGAGTTTCAATTGTATTTTAAAAACTGATGTAACCTCTTTATAAACCTCTCACCAAATAAATAATATCAATCCCAATAATATTCCAAAACCATTTAAAGAATAAATCATAAAATTCATCAATTCTAGGTTCTTTTATAGAATAAATACACTTTAGCACTAAACTAGTGGTATCAACTAAGAGCTCGGCTTAAAACCCCTAATCCATGATAGCTGAAACCATCATCTCAATACAATCTATAAGTCCTATAGAAAGAGCCAAACCCTAATAACTACAAAAATTCCTATATAAATCTTAGATAAGTTCCTAGATCTTTATTTGGTCAGTTTTAAAGACCCTATTAGTCATATTTTTCTTAGATACATAGTTTTTACTTTTCTTCATTGATGCATTATGATTAAAAAATTGGTGTTATGATCAACATATTTGATAAAAGTATCCATTGAACTTATAAACCAATAGTATTCCTTGTCTTGAAACACCCCATCCAATAATTTTTATAAAGCATAAACATATTTCATGATGTAGGATAAAGTTATATATGTGTAACAATGTTTTATATCCCTCTTAAGAGTGGTTATCATCTGATTAAAGTTCCAAAAATTTTTATAGCTCAGCTTCAATAAATGAGAATCAACACAACCAATCTTCTCCTTATCCTTCCCATGTATAGTTGACTAGGTGGATTCAACCACCCCCAATAGCTATCATTATGGATCCAAATTGTTTTGAATTTGAACCCCTACTTGATTCTATGTTTCTAATCAATGACCTTTGTATGAAGAAAAATTGAAAAATGATTGGATAAGAGATTAAGAAGATGATATTACCAATACATTTTTTATAACGGTCACCAATCACTGGAAGCCATAAATCTATCAAGCCACTTAGAAATCCTTAATGAGGGATTTCAATTATGAACACTTGTATAAGTATCTATAGAAAAACCTAGGTCAAAGATACACATATGAATCAAATAATACCAAAAAATGGAGCACTAAGTAGGGGTTTCTAGAGGATCATCTTAATTTCTCATTAATACAAAGGATTTCATTGAATTATCCACTAAAAATAATTTGTAATTTGATATCATTCCTGAGAACATTAATGAATTCCCAAGATTTCTATTTATCACCATAACCAAGACACTCATAAAAACCAATAAAATGGTGCACTAGTTTCTATGGATATAAAATATAAATATCAACATGTTTTTGGATGAAGTTATTCAAAACTAAATTAACCTCTTTTAAATTGAAAATAAAATACCTAAGTACATGGCCAAAAATGAAGGTTCCAAGCATATAAAAATTTCCCTGGTGGGTTGGATATCCACAATTTTTTTCAGATATGAGGGATAATTAATTAATTGTGAAAGACATAAATGACATGACCAAAATTTCCCCCATCAAATATTGAAATATGAAAATCCCAAAACCTAGATAAGATATTTACACTTTAAATTTATAATTAAGTTATTTTAAATCTGAAGAAAGGACACATAGTCTTATGATATTTCTTCAATTGAGATTTTTATCATCCAAAAAAAACTTTTCATATTACCTATGTTGTTATTATTGGATCCAAGTGTTGAATCCCTCTAGTGGTGATCTAAACATGCTATATAGATCTCCGAGCGACACCAATGGAATGCAGGGTGATAACATGGTGGATCTATCATCTTGTATCATTAGTTTTGATCACCTCTATAATATACCAAATCCTACAACATTCCATATAAAAAATAATATTATTTTATGGAATATGATAACTGGACTAATGATAAATAATATTTTACCAACTTACAAATTAATATTTAACACCAGACAAGATCTCGATCTGCTTGGATTCTTCAAAAATTATTAAATAACAAAATAAATATTTTTTAAATATTTATTCCTAAATAATATTCTATTCACAATATGATAAATAAATATTTAATAAATATTCATTAAACAAAATAAATATTCATATTCTTAATTTGGTGATTAAATAGTTATTAAATAATTTTGATCAATATCAATATAATAGAATTATCCCTTGGTATTTTTTTAATTGGAAAGGGTTGAGGCCTCTTTTTATTAGGAATGAAATTTAAATTTTAACTGGGCTGGGAGGTAACCCTCAGGGCTGGCCCTAGGGAAAACCCCATAAGCCCCAAGGATAGGGAAATAGGCAATAAAAGAAAAAAAATACAGAGGTAAGGGAAAAAGTTTCACCATTTTATTGTATCTCTTAATGAATTTGAGGGCAAAATTTCATAAGCAGTCTTGGGAAAGAAGAATTTACTAGGTCGCTCTTGGAAACCCTTAGATGACCCAAAGGTCCAATATCCTATTATTCTATTACAACTTGGCCTGAAGGAATAGTATCCATAAGGCCTATACATTTCACAAAGAATATAAGTGATTAGTGTGTGTCATTCCATGTTACCATTCATATGTCACAACACCACTCATCAATAGAAACATTTAGTGTGTGAACCTCTAGTATAATTTCTCATTGGTATTAGGTAGGATTCCTTAAAGTCTAAGATTACTATATAATAGAGGGTCATGAAAACAAAGATAAATAAATTATTACACAATTTTAAAGACTAAATACAATTTTTCACTGAATAATTTAATCTTTTTATAAGAATATCTCATAAATTAGGTTGCACATTCATGTCATCAACCTGTATGGTTGAAATTTATTTCTTTGACTATCTAAAATAAAAATGTCGTGACACCATGGAGATGGAATTTAAGGTGATGGTTTCTTTCGAATCAAAGGGTTGAAATATCAACTTTTATAAATATATAATTGAAAAATCCTACCTCAACATATCCATTAACAACATTTTATTCCCAACACACCCAATGTACCCTACTTATTATGAACATATGGTATCATGTTTTTTATCAATAAATCCAGTTGTGAAAGCCATGAAATATATTAATGATAATATTAATGTCTAAGAACCATCACATATGTTGAAATATAGGAATATCTAATGAAACATAAACATTCATATTTCTTACTGGTGGGTCTGTTATCATATCCTCTTATCTTAGATATTACCATGTGTGAACTTCATGAGAATTAGTCTCATCTACTTATGAGTATTCACACCAGATATTCAACATACTATGTTCCCTAAAAAATAATATTATCCAACTAAAGAACTAGTTATAATAATATCATCATGGAATATCATGGTTCTCATCATAGTGGGGAACTTCTATAACCTTATCAATGTGATAGATACTCTATGAAATTATTACATTAAAGACATACATAAAAATAAAAAATATATAATAATATGTTTTATTATTATTCAAATTTTTTAATATACATGTAATACAAAGTATAATCAGTTGGTTCTAGAATACTAACTCCATCAGACCCCCACTTGGTCTAGAGTGAACTGCCTATGACTTTTAGTCCACTAGATAATGATCATGTTTCTACTGAGTCAAGGCTTTAGTCAATGGGTTCACCGCATTGTCTTTGGGGGATATTCCTCTCACTATAACACAACCTATTTGATAAAAATACCTCAATAGATGATACTTTAAATGTATATTCTTCATACACTAATGTGACATTAGATCCATAGAAAGAATCACCAATGTAGTATTAACACAATAATGTGTGATAGGGTCTTTACTGCTTGGTACCACATTAAAAACTTAGATGAAGTTTCATATTGAAACTACTTCTATAGCTACCTCAAAAGCTGTAATATACTTAGAATCGACTATAAAATCTGTGAACCTAACTTTCTTTAATCTCTTCAAGATCAAATATTCTCCATTCAGAGTGAAGATGTATCCTATTTATGATTTCAAATCATCTTGTTCTATTTGGAAACTACCATCTAAATATCCTCAAATGACTATTTAATCATATCCTCTATAGAATAGGAATATATCCTTAGTATGCCTTTTATACTTAATTATGGTCTTGACTTCCATCCAATGGTGTTCACCTGGGCCAGCTTGAGATCTTCCTACCAAACTCAAGGTATAGAAGACATCTAGCCTAGTACATATAATAACCTACATGACTATCCCAATCATTGACACATATAAAATCCTTGCCATCATTTTTCTTTCCTCATGTGACTGGGTAAACATTTTAATAGAATGATGAATGACTTGTGACATTAACAACAATCCCCTCTTGTATTGTTCCATATTGAATATTTCCAGTATCGTATCAATATATGTACCTTAAATTAGGATGATCATCCTCATGGATATATTATAATAGATCATAATCCTAATAATATATGTTTTTTCACCTATGAATTTCATGGAAACTAATTTATTAAAAAAATATTTAATAATCTATAATATTGGTATCTCGTTTCCAATAAGTAATATGTCATCAACATATACTGTTACAAAAAAACATCACTTCCACTAAACAAATTATAGAAACAAGGGTCACTTTCATTATTTATGAAAACATATTTTGTTATGGATTTATTTAACCAAATATTCCATGATATGGATTCTTGATTTGATATATATATGGATCAATATAATTTTATACCTTTTTGGGATCCTATAAAGTCAAAAACCCATCAGGTTGTAAAATATAAAAATATTACAGAAGGTTCCCATTACAAAAGGTTATTTTTTACATCCATTTACTAAATATCATTGTCATGGAAATACATAATGGAAATTATAATTCTGATTTATTTATACATAGAAAACAGTGAAAAGGTTTCATTGTAGTTAATTCATTAATGATGCTGAAACCCTTATGAAACTAGTTGAACCTTATAAGTAACTAATTTTCCATCAATGTAATGTTTTTTCTTAAATAAAAATTTAAAAATAATTATTCTTACTTCCATGAGAAGATCTACTAAAATACCAACTTGGTTTTGGTACATAGAATCTATTTTAGAATTCATAGATTCTTAAAAGTTTGAAATATCTATGCCACTTACTACATCAATGTAGGTTATATGATCATTATTATATACTAATAATGTGTCATCGTCCACAGTGACTATAAAACCATACTATTCTTGTTCTCTATCCTCTCTTGTAATATCACAGAATACATATGTCATCCGAAAATATTCTTCCCTGAGGGTTTTTGTAATATGTTCTTACACAAACTCTTTTATGCCTTGATCCTAGTCTTCATCGTTGTCTATCTCACTCTGATGATCACTTTTAGAGACATTCTCCCTCTCAAGGAATATGGAATTCCTTTCCACTATTACCTTTTTTCCAAGGGTTCATATAAGTAATGTCTTCTTGTTTCCTTGGGGTATCCTATAAAGGTTTACTTTGTACCTCAGGATGCAAGCTTGTTACTTGAAGATTCCTTAACAAATACTTCACAATCCCACACATGTAAGTATGAAAAAACATATTTATTTCCATTCCATAATTGTTATAGTATACAATTTTCAAATTTATTTGGAACCTGGTTTAGTATTTGCGTTTTTTTCTAAAATGCATATCCGCAAAACGATAATAAAAGACTCACATAACTCATCAATGATTTCACCATGTACAATAGGGAGTGGCTGATCCGTTCACTTACACCATTCCCCTGTTGTGTATAAAGTGGAGTGAGTTGATATATAATCCCAAACTCCCATAAATAATCAGTATAGTATTGATTAAGATATTCTCCACCATGTTGTGAGCTAATTTTTTTAATCTTCTCACCAATATGGTTCTCAATTTCATTAGTTTATTCTTTTAACCTATGAAATGAATTTGACTTATACCTCATTAAATAGACATATAGATATATTTTAAAATAATGAATAAAAGTCATGAATTATTAGTATTCACCCTTTGTATCAACTCGAAATGGTTGACACACATCTGTATGAACTATTTCAAAAATCTCATTGTCCCTTTAACCTTTTCAAATAAATAAATATTTATTCATTCTTCCTTCCAAACAGATGTGACATACACCAAGTGGTACTTGTTAAAAGAAAACTAAATATCTATATTGGTGTAATTTTACCAAATGTTTCTTGTTTACATGAACTTTATAGTGATTCCATATTTGGGTGTGGTATGAGTCATGCAATGTAGTTTTGTTATCAATTTCAATTACCTGGTTCATGTAATCCAACGCATAAAGATATTTATTTAAATATTCGTTACCATAAAAAATTATATATTTATAGAAGAAGAAACATTTATTCCTAAACATTTAAATAAATCCATTGGTATCAAGTATAGTTAAAGAAATAATATTTTTGGTACTATATAGAACACAATTATAATATTTTAGAACCTAGATCATTCCATTTATAAATGTAAAGTGATAGTCCCTTCTTTCCATGACAACAAGTTTGGCCCCGTTGGATACTCGTGGATATACCTCCCCTTGGTCAATATTTATAAGTCTAATTGGTTCATGTATTTGAATATATATGTGAGAACCAATTTCTATATCCAATAACCAATTTATAGAAATCGATAAATTACACTCAATAAAAAATTCACATGAAGCTTCCCCTTTCACCTTTTCCTAGGTGTAGTTTTTCATCTAATGTCCCATCTTGCCACATGTCAAACTAACAAAATATTATTCCCTTGATTTCCCCTAGATCATTCACTTATAGTAAGGGTGTTGTGAAGAAGCTTTGGGATTATAGATCTTTAACTGACCTTTTCTTGTATTCAATATAAAGATAGAAATGTTTTCACGATTCATATCCTTTTTAACTTGGAGAAGTAAGGTGAGAAGATCTAGGAGGGACTTATCAACGTTTTTTATATTAAAACTAAGAAAACATTTGGAGAATCTCTAAGGGAGTGATGTGAGAATCAGATAGTTGCACAATTCATAAAGTAGTTTAAGCCCTAGAACCTATAGAAGATCAATGTAGCCAATGAATTTGACTATATGAGGCCTAGTTGGAACAACCTCTCCAAGATTACTCTGAAAGTGAACCGTGGATATCTCAAAAATATTACTGTCCATATCTCTTCTGATATAGTCTATAGAAATGATTGAGGATGATATAAGATTAAATGTTTTCATGAGACTTCAAGGGTTAAATATACATGGATGATAACATTATACACTAAAATTAAACAATGTTTCTCAAGGGTATATAATAAAAAGAGAAATATTTATCACTCCCCTTTATTGAAGGTGTATTAGGTAATAAATATTCAAGATTATAATATTTTTTTCCATGGAGTAACAAAAACCAAAGGCATCTGATCCATTCCTAGATGTCACTTCCAGTAAGAAGATAGAATTTATCTAATATTTAGTGTAGGGATAATATGGATGATGAACATGACATTATTCTATAATTATAATAGAGAAGGTTATTAATACTTTATTTTTTAAAATTTTTTTGTGAGATATAATGATATTAATTTTATTAAGCCTCACACTATTTAATCAAGTCCCAAAATCACCCACCATTGAACTCATAATGTCTCGATTATAGGAAATTCTAGTGTCAAGGATCGATATCCCCCTTCACATAACCCAAATTAGGAGTGGTTAAACTATTTGAAGGTATTTAGATAGGAAGTTTTTTTCTAACTGTTGTCTTTCATCTCCTTAATCATTTTAGTGGACTCCCCAATCTAGAAATCCTAACCTGGGCTTCCTCAACACATTAAACCAAGTTAAATAAAGTCTATAGAGGGTTTCTTCTCAAGATGAAATATGGTTAAGTCAACCCATAACCTTTATATGAACTCCATGATAAAAAGTAAATGTCTGAAAGAGGAATGGTCAAATAATTAATTCTATGGCTTTCATTCCCAATAAATTAACATTCAGATTAGTATGACATAATATTAAGTTGATATATCTTGTTTATTATGAGTAAATTTTTCTTGTTGTGTCCGTTACATGTCTTTTTAATAAGAAGTGGATTTTACTTATGTGATTAACAAAATTTTGATAAAAAATTTAAACAAAATCTATATTTTTAAATTCCATTGTCTAATATTAGTTTAATTATTTATGTGATCATTGTCTTGAATATAGAAAATAAATAATGTATAATATGGAAATAAATTAATTAATTAATACAATCCTGATATTTTATAATAATTGATTTATTGAGAATATAATAAATCAACCAATAACCTAGGAGAAAACTCATTGTTTTGGTCTTAGCATGAGTTAATGCACTCCACTTATCCACCTACGTATCACCTAGGTTGATATCATGTTGGTTCTATCTTAAACCACTACTATGAACTTTGGGACACTATTTTTAATTAAATGTATTTATAAATCAAACAAACGTGAGGGGAATCAAAGGATTGGGTAATAAGAATTAGATTAATTACCTTGGTAATGAAATTCCAAGTAATAAAGGATGAAGAGATGAATCACATGACATCATATGTAATTAAATATTAAATAATCAAAAAACCATGTAATCAATTAAATAAAAATATCCAACACATACATAGGTCTGGTCAGAGATCCTGAATGGTCATACACATGCAATGAATACTCTAAAATATACTGGTTAACATTAATTTCTATTCATAGTTTATTATTATGATAAACAAGATTACACTAATTAATTACATTTTATCTTAACAGACATCTGAATTATCTAGAAGATACATATAATAAATACATTCATGATAAATAAATGAAATAACCTATAATTACAGATAGTTATAGTATATTAATTGAAATTTTTTAATTATTTAGTACCTTTATTACATTCTCAAGTACATTTTGAACCAATTAGTGTAATAATGTTTTAATACTGTATTTAATTATTTAATGTAATTTAATTATTTACTTTATTGGGAGACTATAAGGCGTGAAATTATGTGTTACATGCTATTTTCCCCAAATTTTATTTATTCGGGGTAAATGCCTGGGGCTTCCACATGTACCATGGCCAAAATAAATGAAATGCACTAACCAGATACATGTAGTGCATCATTCTTGTCATGTGTCCACTCTCCCCATTCAATGAATTGACACATTCTTTTGATGAAGGACTACATGGCATGTACTAGCCATATACACAGTTTGTATCTTGATTTCCTTATGTTCGCACAACCTAACAAAACACTTAATATGTTTGTTGGATATAAGAATTAATGAACTACATGTCATTTACATTGAATACACATCAAGTGTTTTGTTAATATTACAAGATGTGAGTCTCACGCGGTGTTAAATCGTGTATTTGACGACACATTTAACTAAATAGTTTCTACTAAATAGGGTAGTATACATGATGTGTGTGCTAACTATATTCTATGTAATTCAAAAAACCATGTTTCAGACTGTAATGATATATACATAGTGTGAAATAAATTCCCCATGCGTAATTATAGCTTGACATGTCATGTATCCTGTAGAACGACTAGGTGTATTGCACTTGGGTACAGAGTGTGTATCCCGAAAATACACAATCTAACCCAGTATAACTTGAAAGAATCCTTAGAACCTCCTGATAGAATCTCTGATAATTATTCATCTATTCTTGGTCTTAATAAATAATGAATCTTGAGTGATGAAATTAAAATGTATAAATCATGTTAATTAAACATTATATTAATGAATAAATATAATCTAAATGAAAAATCTAACAACTATTACGCATATAGATCAAAAGTAAAATAAATAATAAAAAATTTATACATGAATACTCTAATACCAATTGACGTTACTGGGTATAGATTAAGTTCCCTAGTGGACCAGATAACCATAAAAGTTCTGTCGGATCTTATTGATCATTCAAAAATTGTGCAAGATTTAAAAATCATGTATTGTTTTTATTCTATTGAATATTGACATTTGCAATGCCCCAAAACTAGAGAGGATACATAAACCATAAATTTATAATTAAATTACATTAGGTATACGAAATGAAACATGGTCTTAGGATCTTTATTCAATGAATATTTTGAGCAACTTGAAAATATCTTTTCACATTATCTTTAATACACATGTGGGATTTAATTGCAAAATCCCTCTCGTAGTGATCTACACATGCTCCATTGATCACCAAGCAAAACCGATGGAATGTCATGTCCTAGAATGGTATATATATCATCTTGTGTCATTAATCTTGATTAATTATATATCCTTTGGGCTTGAATGATTCCCCCTTGATCATCTCATTCTTGAGGGGAGGATAGAAAGAGGAATTCGAGAGAGAAGTTTGTTGTTCACAATGATTTTCAATTCTCAAATAAACCTACACTATAGACATAACTTCCTATTTATAGAGTTAGGGTTTATATTAAAATATTATTTAATTTCAAAAAAACCCAAAATTATATAATAAACATAATATTAACCAATTCTATAATAATAATAATAATAATAATAATAATAATTTATGGCATGTGCTAAATGGCGCAATGATAAATATTATTTTACTAGCTTATAAATTCATATTCATCCTCAGAAACAATATTGGTCCCCTCAGATTCCTAGAAATTTATCAAATATATAAATTAATATTTATTAAATATTTATTCATAAATAAATATTGTATCCATAGTCTATAAAATAAATATTTAATAAATATTCAATAAAATAAATAAAAAATTTTATTCACAATTTGGTGAATAAATATTTATAAAATATTTTCAATCAATAAAAATCAAATAAAATTATTCCTTGGTCTTGAGAATAATATTTATCCCAATATTTAAATTTGAATATTATTTATTCGTGTTCAATTAAAACACTTAGTGCGTGACTCTCTATGATTCTTTCCCATTTATATTAGTCGATCTTTCCTAAAATCCAAGATTTATGTCTAACAATTGGTTAGTAAAACCAAGAGAAAGAACATAATGTCAAAACATTAATAACATCATTTGAGTGTTCCCTGTGAAATATAATCATTTTTTCACAAAATCGCATCATGCAGGTTTCACATATCTATCATCAAACTATATTCTTGATACATAGTTCTTTGACTATATGAAATAAACATGTCATTACACCATGGGAATGGAATTTAAGGCAATGATTCCATTCCACTCTAAGGTCTGAGATATCAACTTCCATAAAGATGAAAGGGATAAATACTTTGTCAACTTATTCATTAATAAAATTTCATTCAATAGACACCCAACATACCATACTTTCCTTGAATATATGACATCATGGTTTTGGTCATTAAATCATATCGAGTGTGTCGTGAAATGTATTAATGATAATCATAAAGTCTAAGTACCATCACACATGCTTGAATAGAGGAATATCTGATGGATCATAAACATTTACATTTCCTAATACCAAGTCTTTTCTCATAACCTCCCATATTGAAGATTACCAAGTATGAACCTCATGAGAAGAAATCTCATTTTATTATGAGTAATCACACCTAACAGTCAAAATACAATATCCCCAATCGTAGATTGTTATCTAATAGCAGAACTATGTATAAGAATATCAACATGGCATTTTAATGTTCTCATCATAGTGGGTAACTCTTATGACCTTATCAATGTGATATGTACTCTTGCATATTATTAAAATAAATTAATTTAGAAAATGAATAATATTTAATAATATTTTTTATTAATAGTAAAATCATTGAATATACATGTAATCTAAATTAAAATTAGTTGGTTCTAGGAAATATAAAAATATACACATTACACAAGAAAGAAACATTGAAAACTATATTTTTGCAAGATTCCTCTTATGTCCTTGTAAAACAACATGATCTTAGAAAAAAATGACACATCTTGGCTATATTTAGTGCTCTATAAATAGAGCATTATAACTCTTAATGGGTTCCCAAGCCCATAATAGTTCCAAAAAATAATTTTTATTATTCTAGGAAGACTATATTCAGAAATAATGACCTATTATAAAAAACTTTATTACGCTAGGTGGGGCCACATCTAAAAAAATCAATCCATTATTTACCCTCAAGAATCCTCAAAATTATTCTAGGAACTAAATAAAACATCTCCCTTGAACACACTATGTCATATCTTATGGAAACTATTTTTTTCTTTCACATACTAGAAATATTAGACCAAACATACTAATAATGATATAGAATGATTTAAATCATAATTTCCCAATGAAAAAAATAATTTGATCAATCCAAAAAATAAAAAACCATCGATGAAGATCTAATTGGACCTATAATATCGATTAAACCCTCCAATCCGATAAGACATATTCAATATTATTAAGATCTCATTAAACCAAACAATACATCATAGAACTTAATAGGCCAATACAGATTCAAATGAACCAAACTAAAGTAGATTCATTCTGATTATTCGATGTATACGTATACACCCAAGTAAAAAAAATGTGATCCAAACAAGCTAAAACATATGAAGAAGAAAATAAACAATATCACACAAAAATTTCAATGAAAATAAGAAACACTAGTTTTTAAACCACCAAATAGTGGAAAATCATAGTGAAACCTAGAAAGAAACTCTTATAGAGAGGAGAATCAAATCTGACTACATATCGACCCAGTTAAATAAGAGGAATTATCATAGAATAAAAATTTGGAATTTTCACTCACTCGACAACTACAAACACACACAAACACACAAACACACAAACACTTTATATGTAACATTTTAATATTTTTTTAGTTTATATAATTAATATATATTTATTTATAATATTTACTATTTTATATATTTTTTAAATCTTAATATAAATGTTATTTGTTAATTTGTAATTAGAATTTAATATTAAATATTTTGAATTCAACTGTATTTATTAATATTTATTCACCTTTAATATTTTTTAATTAATGAAATTAATGTTATGAATTCACTTTTTTATTTTTTTATTTTTAGTATTCATTCATTTAATATTATTTATCCATTTTTAATATTAAGGGAATTTATATATTTTTTACTATTTATTTGTACATATTTATTTATTATGTTTAATATTTTTAATATGTTTATAATTTATATTATTAATATATAGTTATTTTTATTTTTAAGGTTTTAATATTTTCAATATGTTTGAAATTTATATAATTAATTTATTTAAATTCATGTTATAACATTTTTATAATTTAAATATGTTACATAATTCATTCTTAATAAAATATTTTATTTATATAATTGATATTATTTATTTATTCATTTTTATGTGTTTTTGGTTTATGTAATTAATGTTACAAATTTAGTTTTTTATATTTTTTATATTTTTTACATTTATTTAATATTATTTATTCATTTGTAATATTCATTAAATTAATAATAATTTTTCATTTTTAATATTTATAGAATTTATTGGTTTTTTAATATTTATCTATAAATATTTATTTGTTATGTTTTAATATTTTCAATATGTTTTTAATATATATATATATATTTGATTTTTTTTTCAAAAGATTGAGGGTCATTTCCTCTTTATTATAAAAAATTACAAAAAAAGAAGAGGGTTAATGCGACAGAAGCTACCCATAATAAGAGATAAATGATATATATAAAACATCTCGAGATTGAGTTCTCATACCATAAAAAGATACTCATCCACCCCATCCACGAGGTTGTCGAATCCTCATACAAGTCTTGACCTGTTGAGATGGCCCCCCTCTATCATCAGAGGGCACTTCATGAAATTTATCCTTCACGACTTCATCTCTGTGTACACCAACACCAATTTGTATATCCTCTTTATTACGTTTAGTGGTGAGAAATTTAAAAGAGTAATGGATCCTCCTAATCATCTGTGAGGAAGAGAATTTGGTAACATTTTGATGTTTGACATTAATATGTGAGTTAGTCCCTACCATTAGAGAGAGCCTTGCAAAAACTTTATCCATGGAAGAATCCATCTTTATTATGGACTAAGTCAATGGAATTGTCTCCTTTCTATAAGGGAGATGATCCATATACTTTGGAGGTAACCAATATAGGGAATTCAAGATAGAACCATCTTATTTATATCTAATGTGATCAGGACCAGCATGATACCCATTACCGAGTGAAGGTTAATTATGAGGATTTCTATTAGTTTGAAGAATTTCTACACTTTCCATTGATACAGAATAGGTATCAGTGATAGTAAATTTTTAGGAGTTTGATTTAATGATTTCATCAAATGTATTTGGAATGGAACTACCCTCTTGATCAAAAAAAATGAAAAATAGGGGTAACATTGACAATTTTTTGGAATCCTTAGGGAAAGGGGTAGGTGCACCACCATGCTATTGAAGACCCTAATACATGACACTTTGATCTTGTTTAGAAGATATGATCTTCATGGGACTAGTTCTAATTAGAACAGAAGTAATCATCTTAGTCATTTCTTTACTAAAATTTTCAAGAATTAATATTTTCTCTATCCAAAGATCATGATCTACATCTTCATGAGCAGTAAATTCAGAATCAGTCTAACCATATTCAGATACCTCAACAGCTTGTTCCTCAAAAGATCCCATGGTAAGATAATCTTTAAAGGCAACACATGTAAGAATCCTTTGCATATACATCTCTAAGGTAGCTTCAACAAGACATTGTAATTTAATATTAGAGCTAGAGGGGATAGGTCCTTCTAGCACCCTAGTTTGAGAATGTCCTGCTATAATATATCCTGCTATAACCACTTGTTATTGTTTTTTATTGAAAATATCAAACTTTTATGGATTACATTACTCCTGAGAGGAATTAGAAATCACATATGAGTGACTAGGCACTACATTATCAAGAGGAGCCTACGAAAATCCCTATTCATGTCCATGAGGATCTTTCACAATATCCTATTCTATTGAATTTTCTAGATTCTTTTTCTTTGGATATATCTTCTCATCATATCCCTTACGAGAGAATAAATTTCAAATGGAATCCACAGAACAAGTATCATTCTAATACCCATTGGATTAACAAAGATAATGAAATAGAGGAACCTTTTCATATTTAATTTTCATATCAAAATCATCTTCATCATTGGAAAATATGACCTTATCAACCAAAGAAGAACCATGATTATCTTCAACCATAATTCTAGAAAATATAACCAATTCTCAAAACATCAGTCTCTGTATACATTTTAATTGGAAAACCAATGGAAGAAGCAATATCAAGATAAATTATTAGTATTTATTCATTTTAATTTTTTAGTATTTAAAATTTCTAATATGTTTATAATTGATATAATTAATTTATTTAAATTATTTTTAATGTTTTTAAATTTAAAAAAGATATTATAATTAAATTTTTATAATCATTTTATTTATATAATTAACGTTATTTATTTATTCATTTATTTATGTTTTTCAGCACTAGATTACACACAGATAAAAGTATATTTTATCAACACTTTTAAATAACTATTTTATATGTAAAAACCCATTGGTGCGTGAGTATTACATTCACAGTCATTTCAAAAACACCACCACCTGATTGTGAGCTATTATGAAATAAATGAAATTAGATTCCTGGTAAAATGAGATCCATTATAGACCTCCCATTACTATGTTGCATCCTTGACAATGTGGGTAAAATGATTGACAATTCAAGTATCATGCTTGACTACACAATAAGAATTCCTTTTCCTGTAATTCATTTCATAAATTCACCAAATATCCAATTTTCACACCCTAATATTTTTAAAACACTTATAAACAATGTCATTTAAAAAAATTTCACTAAATTCCATATTCTGCAACTTATCACACTTAATGAACATAATCCTTCATCAAACCATAATTTATTGACAACAAACACAACAAAACATCAAAATCCAATCTATACCACCTTCTATTTGACAATATGCATGCATGAATGCCTGTATGTAAGCACACACACACATATATGGATGTAACACATTTAGATTTTTGTGAGATGGATTTTTTATTTTATTTTATTTTATTTATTTATAATATTTTAGTTTCTTTGATGTCTTGTTTTGTATGAAACACCAAGATAATCTTTCATTATACTCAACACCGGCTTATCTTAGGATATACACAACACTATTCTTGGCTTGTATTATACACAATTTCAAGTACTTTTGATAGAATTCACTACACGCAATACTGAGTTTAAATGAGTAGATAAATATTATTATACTAATTTATAACTTAGTGGATATAATGGTGGTATGAAAGGATTTAACTAAATTATGAAAATATGATTTACTCTTTGGTGATCAATTAATTATAAATGAAAAAAACATTTTTTAAATAAAAAGAAATGTTTTTTGGGAAAAATATTTAAATGAAAATAAGTGAGTTTATAATATAATAAAATAAATTTTTATAGAATTTATTGCATATTTAATATATTCAATCTAATGTTTAGTTTTCATACTATATTTTTTCTAGAAATGTTTAAAAAATTCTAATTTTCAGATAAATGAAGTATTTTTAAAAAAAATCAGTTTTGTCACCTTTTGATGGCACACCCATTTTAAATCTAGTTACAAAAAAATTATATATTCTATTTAACAAAATAATATTTTTCTTTTAAATCATGATATAAAAATTTTCTTTGGATGAATTTTTGATATTTTTCTGATAACTTTCAAGTTTTGATGAATAGTAAAAATCACTAAATTTTAATTAAAAACAAATTTTTCATGGAGATAATTTATATGGTTAGATTATATTACTAATTGGTTTTAAATTATAAATAAAATATATTTTATCATTAAATATTATTTATTTCATTGGAATTAATTTTACCACGATGTTTGATGTAAAAGAATTCAAATCTTTTGCAATGTTTTAACTTTTAAAAAACGGTTATTCATTCCAACAACTGGATTAATTTTAAATAAATGACTACAAACTCTATGTTCTGAATTTTTTAAAATGGATTAAAAATTTGTAATCAGTGATTCTTAATTATATTAATAACATTTTTTATTTTTTGGTCATTATGAATAGTAACATCAGTAATTTTTATTAATACTATAAGATGTTAAGTCGAGTAATTAAGGGTAAATATAATATTATAAAATTATATTAACACTTGTTCTAATATGATTCTATGAGTGAATTTTTACCTAAACTATCCTTGGTTCGAAATTATATCCTTTTGAATCCACTTGGATGAGATTATGACATTTATTATATTTTATTTAATGAAAAGTTAAATTTATATTTCTCAAATTTTATTAATTAAATCATTTCAAATACGTGGGGATACATGATATAAATTATATTATAAATACTCATTTTAAAGATATTTTTTTTATTTATCAGTGTAATTTATTTTTAATTTTTAGGAAATAAATAATTACCCTAAATGTTTATGTGTTGATGATGCAAAAATTATTTAATTGATGAAAAATCAATAAAATAATTATTACTAAAATTATTATATCCAATAAAAGACAAAAAAACATGATCAAATATTATTTTTAGAGTATATATCAATCATATCCATCCAATGGTCGAGTTATTGACCATTTGGAGCCTTATAGAAGATATTATAACACTTATATTATTTTACTTAAAGTGATGTTAATGTTGTCACATAAATGTTTTAATACATATAACATT
This sequence comes from Viscum album, assembly GCA_963277665.1. NCBI lineage: Eukaryota > Viridiplantae > Streptophyta > Magnoliopsida > Santalales > Viscaceae > Viscum > Viscum album. The sequence goes on along the minus strand of CAUJRU010000262.1, from coordinate 1,031,446 downwards.
TTTAATGTAGTATTTTTCTGGAGATATATTCAACTATAAGTATTATTATGAAATATAGAGCATTTATCTTCCTCGTAGTATTATATTTTTAATTTTTCCCCAACAAATAATTATATTAAATAATTACACAAAACTGATGTATAATTATTTTTTTAATTGAAATATAAAATTTATATTATTAAAAATACTAAAATAAATATAATTTGGGAAAATTAATATATCCAAAAAAATTTCAAGATTACCTTGAACTATTATAGATATAATAAAATATATTTTTTGAGGTTGACATAATATCGTAATATTTTTAAAAATCCATTAAATAAATAGTGTCAATATTGACACTATTGATATTTTGTCAAAATAATGATTTATTAAATTATTTTTAAAATCATAAGATATTTTCAAAAAAATAAAATAATTATGGTTTACTCTAAAATGTTATATATTATTTATTTATGTTCTAATTAAAATCAAATAATTAAAATATATAATATTTTAATATTTAAATTTTTTTACCTTGTTAAAATTAGAAGAGAATAATTAATGGTAAAACAAAATGATAAGGTTCAAAATTAAATATATATATATATATATATATAAATTATTGGTTGATGTTATTAAAACCTTATCTCATAGAATATTCTAATCTATTAAATTTTGGAGGTTTTTGGATTGTCTTTGATTTTATTATAAATTATAATTTTTGGAGATTCCAAAGGAGCCGCTCACCTCAATTATAAAAGGAAACCTCCTCCATCATTTTATCATAACTCATTAAGCCTTAAAATTCGTACATACTCTAACCATTTCCCTTCTAAACACCCCTAGTCACATTCTAGAGGGAATGGTCTTCTCCAAAGACGAACTCCAGTGCCCTAAAGAGGAGATATATAGGGTTCTCATCAAATAAGAGGGAATATCCTCTACCGATTCTTTTTAACTTATTTCTTATTTTAATTTATCTTAATTTTTTGTTTCCATTTTTAAGTAAAAAACAATTTATCACCTATATATTAAGATGTTACTATGGTTATGGAAAAACCTTATTCTTCCTTCTATCAATCCTATGAAAAAGGAAACCACCACGCGTGCATACATATGACTAACCGTCTCCATGTCGTGGTGTAATATATTTTTCACAACCACTTTACTTGGGTGAGTATAATGATGGAAATAATAATAATATATTATTATTATGAAAATATATTTATTCTGGAACAATATATATACCATCCACTTTCGAACCATTTCATAATTAAAGGAATGATATTATCACCCATGCATACGTACGGCCCACTGTCTCCATGATGCGATGCAATTCATTTTATAGTATATCCATTAATGCATAATTATATAAATGTTTAGAAATAATAAATATGATATATATTATATTAATATCATTCTGGAAAAGATAGAACTATAACCTATGAATTATAATTGAAACTTATTCAACAAAATGTGCCTAAGAAAATGAATCCATTTATACCCAAAAAACGAGTAATAATGAAATATTATTAAAAACATATGATAACATGATCATATATGATATCATAAAAATTAATATGACATTGTAATAAGTTAATGAAATTATTTAAATAATTTTACAGTAGGTTTAGATACCAACAAAGTATATCAGACCTTAGGTAAAGGATAATTTCACAATCTCATTATTATCCGAGATTATTTATATATAAGTATTTTCTCGGTTATATTTCTCATCCCGGTCCATGTTTCCATAATATTTAATAATAATTCTATTATTATACAATTTCTTAAATACAATTTTATCCATTAGTGAGTTTTTATTAAATGATATGGAATGAATCTTTTTTCATTTTTGAATACAAGGTACTTTTTGACTTATCTAACAAAAGTATATGAAAAATGTTTTCTTTTAACTTATACGACATGACTAGTTTTTACATTTTCATAACAATTTATTCCCATGAAGTGTAATTTACATGATTTCAAGGTTATTTTCAAATAAATTCCTTTCTTTTAAAATTGTGTGGAATTTTGAGAAAAAGAAAATGTTTTTGAAGAAGAAAATATATTTTCCTCATGAATTAATTTCACATCTTCAATTAAAATTATTTTCCATCTAAGATGGAAATATTTAATACGGTAATTATTAATGTATACTATCCATATTATTATTATGGTTTTATTATTTTTTATTGATTTATATTTATGAAATCCATTTGTTTTACATGGATTATGTTTTGATGGAATGATGTTAAAGAAACCCATTTTATTCCTGAGGTTATGTTATGATGAATACATTTTTTGTGGAATAATTAATAAATATTTTATTATGAGATGTGTGGGTCCTATATATCCCTCCAATATATTGGTTAATGATTTATATCTAATGAGAGAGATAGATATGGAATAGGAAATGATCTCGGTTCAGTAATACAGGGCTGGAATGAGGTGTGAACTCGGTTCAGTAATGGACTTTGTCTACTATAATGATATTGGAGATGAGTATTGACTAATATGAAATGATTTTATATGATTATGTGTATACCAAAAATTTTATTTCTTATATTATGACATTTATTAACATTTCCATTGATTCTTTATAAAATATTATGATTTATCCCATGGAATGATATCACAATATTTTATATTCCTGATCAGATTTTCAAATGTTATGTTCTTATGTGTTATGATTATGATATGATTAATATCTCTATGTTTACCCTTACTGGGAATCTAAGATCAACCATTTTTATGTTTCTTTTCCCCAGGTCATTAAGAAGGCTATTAAGTAATATATTTCCAAAAGGGGTCTAGTTATGGAGGAATTAGAGGGCGACAGTGTAGATATCTTATAAACCATTAGTTTATGTTTCACAGTTTATGAAGACACTATAACTATATAGACTTATCATGTATTTTTTATATTTTGTAATGAATATTATATTTTTATGTAATATCTATTTTTGTAAAGTGGGGGCTTTTATATTTGGTATCAGAGGAAAGTTATAATTAACCATTGGAAACTAGGATGAGAAAACATTTGCGGGATCCCTAGAAATATTTCTACAGATTTGTCTAGGGATGTCCCTAAAGATAAGTACAAGTATAGTTTATAATCCCTGAATTTTGGTAATGATCTTGGTTAACATAGGATTAAACCTAAGATGTTAGAGATTGAATGTACTTCACCTTGATTATGTTATTTTCCAAATATGATTTTTCCTCTCAAGATATTCTTTTTTGGGATTTATAAAGTGGATGGAACCTGAATGAACTATGTTAATAATGAATGAAATAGGAAATACAATTATTATCCTTCTGAACAACCAAATGTTATGGGATTTAGAAGGAAAAAATCATACCGCTATACTTACACAAGCTATGAATCATTATGGACTTCCAAATGACCAGATTAGGGAACCACATTTTCTTGAGTCCTTCATGAGACAACATCCACCTTCTTTCAGTGGGTCTTATGATCCACTTATTGTTGAAAAGTGGATAAGTACCTCCAAAAATATATTTTCTATCCTTCACTATTAAGAAAATTAAAAATTAATTTTGGTAGTTTATTTTTTAGAAGGTATATTGGACAAGTGGTGGACTCTAAATAGAATACAAGGCATTAAGATGAAATTGAATCCATGAAATGGGATGATTTAAAGAACTTATTATTCAACAAGTAAATTCCTCATATTCATCATATGAAGATGGAAAATGTGTTCCTTGAGCTTAAGTAAAAGTAGGATTATTTTTTTTGGTACATACAATACAAATTTTATAAGATATAAGAGGTATACTTCACTAATTACCATCCAACCTAAAAGTAATGTTGATAGGTTGTTCAATGGATTAAAACAAAGTATTTGGAGGGCAATATCTAGAAGAGAATTCAGTATCTATGAAGGGATTGTGAATTTTTATATCAATGTATAAATTTAAGTTGAGGTTAAATATCAATCTCATGGTTTTGACAAAAAACAGAAGATGGAGTTCAAGTGAAAATATCAAGACAATGGTGAAAAAAAGATGAGTTTTTCCCTATGCTCGATGTGTGGAAATAAGAATGGTGGAGATTTTCTTAAAGTGACTAGTTAATGATTTAAGTGTAGAGAATAATGTCATTAGACAGTTGATTGTTTAAGTAATGGGAAAAATATAACTAATAATTAAAATAGGGGAAAGGCTACATAGAATGAATGTCTCACACTTCAATACTACAAGTGAAAGGAAATGGGGCACTATGCCAACCAATGCTCTAATCTAAGGTTTAACGATGAAGATCGATGTCAGAAACCTCTAAAGGCTAAAAAATAAGGAAAATTGGATGCAATCACTATTGGAAATGTATATTATGACAATGAAGTGGTTCAATGATTGAGTGTTTATGTAATGGGATTCCATAATAATGTTGTAAAATCCCTTTTATGGCATTATAGAATAATGAAATATATATCGGTATAGTGTTGTTTTCCATATGTATTTAAGAGTTTATGTTGATTGGTATTGGTAAGTATGAAAAGTGATTTAGATATTTTTGGAAAACAAATTTAGGGAAGGATGACCCTTAATATGTTCATAATGTTGGGATAAGGAATTAAAGAGTTTCTTGATAGTATTAATGACTTGGAAAAAATATGGTGACAATGTGATTTATAATATCATGGATGGAGAATATAAAATCTTTCGGATTTATGTTATATGGAAAGTATAAGGACCCGACCTTAAAACATTAAATAATCTTGAATTAAACGAATAATTCACATTGAGGATCTTTTCAAGTTTATAGTTTTAGATATTTAGGCCATAAATATTACATTACAACATGAATATTACAAGAAGACACTAGTACTCAATATCCATTTCTTTCATAAAATAAAAACTCTTAAAAAGAAACACTTCTAGTTCCATGTTTTAGATAGCTTGACATCTCCTTGATCCCATCCTTCAACCTATTAATCTTTAAGTCCTGTGAAAAACATTTCAAAAACTTGGGATGAGCATAAAAAGCTCAGTAATGGTTATAAAATGAAGAAGGAAAACATTATCCCATCAATAAATACAAATCAATGAAACCATACTTTTCAATCATTACATACCTTATGAAATCATGAGATTTATGAATAACACACACAAATAATAAATAATAAAGGTTACTTATGGTATCCATATCAAACATACATTATAGATATCATAGCTACGTAGGGAGTTACAATTTGAATACCCATCATAGTATATTCCCTAAATCTCTTAGGAGAAACATCGCGTTTACCTCCGTCACGTTACCCAATGCATTGGAGAGCTATCTCGGGCTCACCCGCCTTAGGTTTATCACAAAACCACCCATATACATAAAAAATTCCCAATAACCATAACATAATTATAACATATAACACATGTATAAAGGAAATATAACATTTCCACATTCCAGTATATCAAATCAAGATATTGAAATAAACAATGTTTTACCAAATCATTTTCAAAACCATTTAAAAAGAGATTTTTGAATAAAAGTGTCCCATAAAACTTTGAAGATTTTAAATGAATTATCCTTTGAAAACATTAATTTCCATATAAATAAATCCTAAAAACCATTTTGAAAACATGGACATTAATTATAAATATTTAGAAGAATAAATCTTTAAAACATTTAAAACGATATTTTAGTTAAAGAGTTTTTAACAAAAAGAGGGACACTTAAATACAAATAATTGAAGAATAAATTTTGATCAGAACATTATAATATCATGAGAATAAATGGATTCATGATATAATATTTCAAAGGACAGTATATACACCATATAAGAGTGAATTGGTGCATAACAACAATGAAGTCTCAATGGAAATGTAAATTGAGATAAAATACCTTATAAAGATGGTATCCGTAAATTAAAGATAAACCAATCTCATAATTATGTGAGAAAAATATAAATACACCCAGTATAAGTGTATATTAAGTGTAAAACAATCATAGTTCATTCACACATATTCATAGGATGCCATAAATAAAAAAAATAATATCAACCCAAAGAATGGGAATTGGGTTAAGGAGTTCGATTACCGATTTGGTAACTTACAAAACTTATGACACATGAAAGAAGGATCATCCAATGAAGATGTAAATACTCATAAATGAGAGCATATTACATAATGTGTACAATCATGGGTAGTACATATGCCACACAAAAGGAAATAGTGGCCAATATATAATGAATCTCACTGGAATAAAAAGTGAGATGAAAAACCCTTACATCATTGTTTTCAAATTGAATCATATGACCAAAAGTTAATAACCACAAAATAAATCACATAATAACATTAATATAAAGATAATAATGGTAATATATATCAATGTAAGTACACATTACACCACATGTAATAAATAAGTGGCGAACAATGGAAATCTCACGGAATTAAAAGGGATATAAGAAAATCCCTTAAAACAATTCGGCAGCCTAACGGTGCCACTTAAAAATTCTTAAAATGAATTGATGAGAGTAAGAGGGGGAATCTCATCATATGAAAAATAAAAATTACAGTATGGTGAATATAAAATAACATCATCCAACATAATAACATGGAGCATAAATGAAATGACATAAAAGAGAGTACTTGAAAAGAAAGAGTGAGGTCGGATCCCTTACCTCGTGTCCGACTTGACTCGATCGTTCTTTAATTTCCTGAATAATAAACTAAACCTATTTTATACTTGATTAAGAACCTTTTTAAATATTATTATTCCTTTTATATCACTTATTACCCTATTATAAACATTATGTAATCATTTAAGTTAATAATGTTCATTTTGTAGATATTTGGTACTTGAGTCAAAATGAACACCTTATATTTAAAAGTTGTACATGTGGTCCATAGTTCATTATATCTAGAATTATATTCATGATTTGGATATCATATATATTATATATATCCAGTATAAAAATTTATTTATAACAGTACATAACATTTAGAGGTAAGAAATGAAATGCATCGTTCATGGAGACGGTAAGCTGTACCTACGCATGAACGCTACTTTCATTTCTATTTCTTATTTTAATGGAATTAAAAAAAATTATAAATAGGTATATTATAATTCCAGTATAATATAATATATAATATCATTAACTCCATCCTTTATACATCCCAATTAAGGCATTAACAAGTCACATCACTTTGAGGGGGCGGTAGTCTGCATGTCCTCAAATGAGATTATCGTATTTAACCGCTATGGAAACCATAAAGGCATAATATAAATGGGAATTACAGAAGCCTAAGGAAATCATAAACATAATATATATCATATATTAATATAGTTCCATCATAATGGACACCATGAGAGGCGGTAAGATGTAATTGAACAATCATCATTTCGTGAGACGTTAGTTTTCCATCCACAGAAACATTATGTTCTTCATCCATTATATTGAGGTGTGTGTAAGTTTAGTTCGAATAATTATCATAAAAAAATCATATTATATTGAGGATACTGGTGTTGTTACAAAAGAAAGTAAGGAAAAAGATTTTCGAGGTTGGATAAGTAAAATAAAAGAAAACAATTTAAGAGAAACTGTTACCTTTAATTTGGGTAACACTCTTTGGTTTGAATTAAAGGACTTATTGAAATGAATTATGCCTATGTTAAGGCTTCTAGGAGGAGGAGAGGGATGTTGAGAGATTAATTTGGAAGAGGTTGGACGAGTCAAATTGCTTGATAGGTGTGAGTAATTGGTTAGAAGTGATCTCTTTTTATAAGGGGGAGGAGGGGATCTTTAGGAAAGTGTGAAACTATTATTTTATTATATAATGATATTCGGTTTCTAATGGTCCAAAAATCATTAAGGTCGAATATAAAATGAGTCATGGTCGAAATAAAATCATCCAATCAGAATTGGACATGTTTTGGATAATATTTTAATCATTATAATCTTATTTATTTTAATCATTTATTAATGAGGTAAATACTGCATCAATATTGTGTCAAAAATATATTAATTTATTCGATGTCTAACAATTATAAAAAAAATACTATCATGTAGGAAATATTTTTATCTTTCCAATGAATATTTATAGTCGAAAATAGGACTTATATAACACCATTTAAAAATTAATTACTAAAAGAGTTTTGTTAATGTCAATTTTGTCTTTACATTAAATTAATTAATCTAAATTGTCATTTTCACTCCCAAGTGGATCAATGGGGTCCCAAAATAGACCCAAAGATGCCCATGGTCGTTAATGACTCAACCAATAAGGTTTTTACAAGTGTTAAGGTAATTTTGAATTATTATAATATTCCTTTAACCTTGAATTACCCTATTTACCTTTAACTGCGGTAAATCAAAGTCAAAAGTTACTATTCACCAAAAATTATTTTCATCTTAATGAACCACCTTTTACTTCTTGATAACATTCATGTATATTAGATTTTTGAAATTAAATTCACAGAAGTGGTAAAATTTCATTTAAATGAAAAAGTCAGTTTTTTATCTACCACTAAGTGGTTTCACTATTCATCAAAAATTGAGGTTTTTTAGAAAAATACCAAAAATTCAGCCTAAGTATTATTTGATATTCCGAATTCAAAATTGATGTCTATTTTTCAAATTCAAAACATAGAAGTGGAATTAATTAATTTTAAAATTATTTTCCACTGTTAAAACAAATAGCGTGTTTTTAGGAAACAATAACTATCAAAATATTGATACTTGTTTATGTCCAATTTCAAAGTGAAATTAATTCCAATGACCAAAATTTTATTAAATGGTAAAAATATATTTTAATTTCACTTTAAAACCAATTAAAAAGATAATCTAACCATATAAATAAATTAGATTAAAAGGCACTTTTGAATTAAAATACAATATTTTCCACTATTCATTAAAAAATGATCTTTATCGGAAAAATTCCAAAAAAATTGCACAAAGTAAAATTTAATGTCCCCATTCTAATGAAGGATTTTATTTGGTCATATAGAATGTATTAAGGTTACCAAAACTAGATTTAAAAAGGGTTCGCCATTAAAAGGCGATAAATCGGCCTTTTAATGAAAATTATGCTTAAAATTAGATTCATTCACTTTTTAAGCCTCTAACTTTTATTTTACAAATGTAAATATATTTAAAAAATATGTATAATCATATTGTAGTTAGTTTTGTTCATTCTCTCCAATACAACAACTAGGAGTTAACTACCGTTTAAAATAATAATATTATATTATTAGTGTGCAACGTAAGATTCCAAAGAAACTCGTTGTTGAATATTGGGTACGCTATCGAACATAGAAACCCCTTTAAAGTAAAATTAATATTTAATTAAAAAATATTAATAAGTATGAAAATATCTTATTTTTCATTTACCTGGGATGTTACATCCTTCCCCCCTTTTGGGAATTGCGTCTTCACAATTTTAAAACTGGGCTTGGAAACTTCATTAAAAGCCCCACATCAGAAAGAGAGTCACTAAAACTATCACTTTAAAATAAAGGAAGATAAGTACAAAGGTTACCTGAGACAACAGATACTAGGATTCCATGAAAACATGGATATGGAGGAGAACAAAAATCATCAAGTTCTGATGGAGAGTGATAGAAAACATGTTTAGGAGAATGTTAACCACAATAAAATCACAAAAATGTAATGGGTTAAGCATTATTTGATTTCCCACTAGGAAACATTAACAGACAATGTTTTTGTTTTAAGTTACTTTTAATTGAGGAATTTATTTTTGTGCTTAACTAAAAACATAAGTAAACACAATTAATTTTCATTTATACTTTTATCCTTCACTATATTTCTAACACAAACTCATATTTCCTCCATACAATGAGTATTCAAGATGACTTGTTTACATTAAAAGTGCTATAATCAACTTCGAGAGAATCAAATAATCCAAAAAAGATGAACTATATATTTGCCTTGTCTTTAGATATTAACTAAAACCAAAATGTTTAGTACAAGATTAGATAATCCCCTAAAAGGATAAACTTTTACATAAAAGGGAAACTACTCTTAATCTCCAAATTTTTTCTTAACGAAACCCAAAGTTCAACAAAGACCATTCAATAAACAATTGTCCCTAAATTTCTTCAAAAGTAATCCAAAATTTTATTGTTACCCAAATCCCATAAGGATTTAATTACATATACTTCCAAGATACATCTTAACATTTATTTCTAAGTAACACCAGTTTCTCATAAAGTGTCATATTGAAAAGTAATTAACCTAATAACATATTCTCCATGATAGGTTAATCATTTTCATAAATAAATCAAATCATCACGTGTACATAATAAAATCATAGATTCTTCCAAACAAAAATTTCAACCATTATTCCACAATTGAAATCCCAAAGTATTCTATCTTCCTTAGGCATATAGTGTTTTTTCAAAAGAGAGAACGTCTTCCATAACAACCTTTTATCACTTAATCACTAAATCATTTTTCAATACTAAGTATATCCATTTTATAAAAAATAAGTTCCCAAAATCATCTTATTCTTGTTCCATTAAAACAGTTTACTAAAATTATAATTTATACTAACCAGGGACTTCAAGTAGTCTAGTGGTAGGCGATGCGCCTTTGTCGCCCTTCGGTTGTGGGTTCGATTCCTGTAGCCTTGCCAGATGCGACGAGTTGTCACCCATCCTACGGGTTGTCCTTTTTATAAAACTCAAAAATAACCCTAACATGTTTTAACCTCAATGGTTTCCTTATACCTCTATTTTTCATCCAAATTCATTGTAATCTCAATATCTTAATTCCTGAAGTCTTATTTCACCACCAAATGATAAAATAAAACAATCCCCAAAATGAAGAACATCATACCTTGATCATGGTGTCCATTTGGTTTCATCGTCATCTTGTTCACGTAGGTTGAAGGTCCATGCATTGCAACAATGATTTATAGATCCTTAAAAATCATTTTCTTCCTCCATCCAAACACACCTTGTACAACATGGGTCATATGGGTGTTCATAGAAAAACAATTTTGGAAAAAAATCTTGTATGAAATATAATTTAAAAACATCTAATAAAAATTGATTTCTATAAAATATTCGAACCGAATTTGAGTTGAAACTTTCAATTAACGGTACTTTTAAAATACCATAAGTATGTGATGAGAGAAAATATTTCAAAATCAAATATAAATAGGTTGCGCAAGGGTATCCTTCTTCAGCACCTTTTTTTAAAATCATAATATGCTTCAAAATCTTTTGATAAGGTAAAATATTTGAAAATGCCTTGATAATATTTACCTTTCTTGAAAATATGAGAATATTGTGAAAATAGGATTTTTCTAAATACAACCCATGATCCACAATGATAATGAGGTATAGTGGAAGAGTTTGATATCTCAAACAACTGCTTGTAAGTGAGTTGTATGCTAGAAAAAGTTTCACAATCATCCGAACATGACTTTGCAATAATTATTGCAATCATGTCACCAGGAAGAGATAGAAATGTCATTTTAGATCCTCCTCCTTCAATTTGTAACTGAATTTCCTTGATCTGAAAAATTTATAAAACAAGTATTTAACTGAAATAATATACAAATGAACTAACCATGTGTCTAATAAAAACTCCTAATCCCTAAAGTTGTCTAATCTGACCTCTGATACCAACTATAAGGACCTGACCTTAAAAACATTACATAATAATGAATTAAACAAAAAATTCACATTGAGGATCTTTTCAGGTTTAGATTTTTAGAGATTTAGGCCATAACTATTATATTACAATATGAATATTACAAGAAGACACTACTACTCAGTATCCATTTTTTCCATAAAATAAAAACTCTTAAAAAGAAACATGTCTAGTTCCATGTTTTCGATAGCTTGACTTTTCCTTGATCCCATACTTGACCCTATTAATCTTTAAGTCCTATGGAAAACATTTCAAAAACTTTGGATGATCCTAAAAATCTCAGTAAGGGTTATAAAATGAGGAAGGAAAACATTAGACCATCAATAAATACAAATAAATGAAACAATACTTTTCAATCATAACATACCTTATGAAATCATGAGATTTATGAATAACACACAAAAATCATAAATCATAAAGGTTACTTATGGTATCCATATCAAACTTAAATTATAGCTATCATAGCTACGTAGGGAGTTACACTTGGAATACCCATCACAGTATATTCCCTAAATATCTTAGGAGAAACATCGCATTTACCTCCGTCACGTTACCCAATTCATTGGAGAGCTATCTCAGGCTCACCCACCCTAGGTTTATCACGAAACCACTCGTATACGTAAAAAATTCCCAATAACCATAACATAATTATATCATATAACACATGTATAAAGGAAATATAACATTTCCACATTCCAATATATCAAATCAAGATATTGAAATAAATAATGTTTTATCAAATCATTTTTGAAACCATTTAAAAAGAGATTTTTGAATCAAAGTGTACCATACCACTTTGAAGATTTTAAATGAATTATCATTTGAAAACATTAATTTCCATAAAAATAAATCCTAAAACCCATTTTGAAAACATGGACATTAATTAGAAATTTTTAGAAGAATACATCTTTAAAACATTTAAAACGATATTTTAGTTAAAGAGTTTTAAACAAAAAGAGGGACAATTCAATACAAATAATTGAAGAATAAATTTTAATCAGAACATTATAATATCATTATAATAAATGGGTTCATGATATAATATTTCAAAGGACAGTATATACACCATATAAGAGTGAATTGGTTCATAACAACAATGAAGTCTCAATGGAAATGTAAATTGAGATAAAATACCTTATAAAGATGGTATCATTAAATTAAGGATAAATCAATCTCATAATTATGTGTGACAAATATAAATACACCCAATATAAGTGGATATTAAGTTTAAAACAATCACAGGTCATTCACAAATATTCATAGGATGACATAAATAAAAAAAAGAATATCAACCCAAAGAATGGGAATTGGGTTAAGGAGTTCCCTTACCGATTTGGTAACTTACAAAACATATGCCACATGAAAGAAGGATCATCCAATGAAGATGTAAATTATCATAAATGAGATTATATTACACAAATAGTACAATCATGGGCAGTACATATTCCACACAAAAGGAAATAGTGTCCAATATTGCATGAATCTCATGGGAATAAAAAGTGAGATGAAAAACCCTTACTTCACTATATTCAAATTGAATCGTATGACCAAAAGTTAATAACCACAAAATGAATAACAGAATACCATGAATATAAAGATAATCATGGTAATATATATCAATGGAAGTACCCATTACACCACATGTAATAAATAAGTGGCGAACAATGGAAATCTCATGGAATAAAAACTGAGATAAGAAAATCCCTTACAAAAATTCGGCAGCTTAACGGTGCCACTTAAAAATTTTCAAATGAATTGATGAGAGTAAGAGGGGTCTCTCATCATATGAAAATAAAAATTAAATTATGGTGAATATAAAATAACATCATCCAACATAAGAACATGGAGCATAAATGAAATGACATAAAAGAGAGTACTTGAAAAGAAAGAGTGAGGTCAGATCCCTTACCTCGTGTCCGACTTGACTCGATCGTTCTTTAATTTCCTGAATAATAAACTAAAGTTAATTTTTACTTTATTAATAACCTTTTTCAAGTTTATTATTCCTTTTATATCACTTATTACCATATTATAAACATTATGTAATCATTTAAGTTAATAACGTTCATTTTGTCGATATTTGGTACTTGAGTCAAAATGAACACCTTATATTTAAAAGTTGTCCATGTGGTCAATATTTCATTATATCCAGAATGATATTCATGATTTGGATATCATATATATTATATATATCTAGTATATACATGTTTTTATAATAGTACATAACATTTAGAGGTAAGAAATGAAATGCACCGTTCATGGAGACGGTAAGCCGTACGTACGTATGAATGCTACTTTCATTTCTATTTCTTATTTTAATGGAATTAAAAGAAAATTATACATATTATATTATAATTACAGTATAATATAATATATAATATCATTAACCCCATTGTTTATACATCCCACATAAGGCATTAACGAGTCACATCACTTTGAAGGGGCGGTAGTCCGCACTTCCTCAAATGAGATTATCGTATTTACCCACTATGGAAACCATAAAGGCATAATATAAATGGGAATTAAAGAAGCATAAGAAAATCATCAAAATAATATATATCATATATAAATACATTTCCATAATAATGGCCACCATGAGAGGTGGTAAGATGTAATTGAACAATCATCGTTTCGTGAGGTGTTAGTTTTCCATCCACAGAAACATTATGTTCTTAATCCATTATATGGAGGTGTGTGTAAGTGTAGTTCGAATACATCTCATAAAAACATTCTAGTATATTTAGGATACTGGTTTTTTTACAAAAGAAATGAAATAGAAAGAGTTTAGGGGTTGGAGAAGTAAAATAAAAGAAAACAATTTAAGAGAAACCATTACCTTTAATTTGGGTAACTCTCTTTGGTTTCAACTAAAAGAATTCTTGAAATGACTTCTGCCTAAGTTAAGGCTTCTAGGAGGAGGAGAGTGATGTTGAGAGATTAATTGGGTAGAGGTTGGATGATCCAAATGGCTAGGGAGGTGTGAGGAATTGGTTATAAGTGGTCTCATTTTATAAGGGAGAGGAGAGACTCTTTAGGAAAGTGTGAAAATATTATTTTATTATATAATGATATTCGGTTTTTAATGGTCCAAAAATCATTAAGGTCGAAGATAATATGAGTCATGGTAAAAATAAAATCATCCAATCAGAATTGGAAATGTTTTGGATAATATTTTAATCATTATAATCTTATTTATTTTAATAATTTATTAATGAGGTAAATACTACATCATTATTGTGTCATATATAAATTAATTATTCGATGTATAAAAATTATAAAAATAATAATATCTGGTAGGAAATCTTTCTATATTTCCAATGAATATTTATAGTCAAAAACATGACTTATATAACACCGTATAAAAATTAATTACTAAAAGCGTTTTGTTAATGTCAATTTTGTCTTTACATTAAATTAATTAATCTAAATTGTCATTTTCACTCCCAAGTGGATCAATGGGGTCCCAAAATTGACCAAAATATTCCCATGGTTGTTAATGACTCAACCAATAAGTTTTGGACAAGTGTTAAGGTAATTTTGAATTATTATAACATTATTTTAACCTTGAATTACCCTATTTACCTTTAACCGCGGTAAATAAAAGTCAAAAGTTACTATTCAACAAAAATTATTTTCATCTTAATGAACTGAATTTTACTTCTTGATAACAACCATGTATGTCGGATTTTATAAATTCAATTCACAGAAGTGGTAAAATTTCATTTAAATGAAAAAGTCAGTTTTTTAACTACCACTAAGTGGTTTCACTATTCATAAAAAATTGAAGTTTTTCAGAAGAACACAAAAAATTCAGCCTAGGAATTATTTGATATTGAAAATTCAAAATTTATGTCTATTTTTCCAAATTCAAAACATAGAAGGGACATTAATTAATTTAAAAATTAATTCCCGCTGTTAAAACAAATAGCGTGTTTTTAGGAAACAATAACTATCAAAAGATTGATACTAGTTTATGTCCAATTTCAAAGTGAAATTAATTTCAATGACCAAAATTGGATTAAATGGTAAAAATATATATTTATTTAACTTTAAAACTAATTAAAAAGATAATCTAACCATATAAATAAATTATATTAAAAGGCACTTTTGTATTAAAATACAATATTTTCCACTATTCATTAAAAAATGATCTTTATTGGAAAAATTCCAAAAAATTGCACAAAGTAAATTTTGATGTCCCCATTCTAATGAAGGATTTAATTTGGTCATATAGAATTTATTAAATTTACCAAAACTATATTTAAAAAGGGTTCGCCATTAAAAGGCGATAAATCGTCCTTTTAATGAAAATTATGTTTAAAATTAGATTCATTCACTTTTTAAGCCTCTAATTTTTATTTGAAAAATGTAAATATATTTAACAAATATGTATAATCATATTGTAGTTAGTTTTGTTCATTCCCTCCAATACAACGACTAGGAGTTAACTACGGTTTAAAATAATAATAATATATTATTATTGTGCAACGTAAGATTCCAAAGAAACCCGTTGTTGCGTATTAGGTACGCTATCGAACATAGAAACCCATTTAAAGTAAAATTAATATTTAATTCAATAATAATAATTATTATGAAAATATCTTATTCTTCATTTACCTGGGATGTTACAGAAAGAGTTAATTTTTGAATGCATGCATATTGTCATGAAGTTTTTATTGTAATTCAAGTTATTAACAAAACTCAAGAGAATACATGATGAAGGTGTTAACATGTTTGGAATGTGATAAAAAAGAGATAATGTATGATATATTAGGTATTAATGTAAAGATAAATTAGTGAAACTGTTTCTAAAGTTTAAGATTTTTTATATTTTATAAGGATTGTATGGTTTTCAATTTATGGAAATTTTAAGTTAAACTTCAGATGATGTTTGTTAGAATAAAGTTACATCTCACCATAGGTGGGATTATGCATATTTTAAAACTTGTTCTAACATTTTATTAGACAGATAGAATGACATATCATCCTATTTATTGATCACATTATCTAAAAACACATCAAAAATAACAAATTCAACTTCATCTATTGGAATTAGAGATGAATTGAACATTGATAAGGGCACAAGAAAAGGATATACTTAATCAAGTATGTATTTATTCTCATTATTCAACTCTAGTGAAAGGATCTTAAAACAAAAAATGTTACCCTAATACAATCATTTCTAATGAATCAAATGGACCCTTAAATCATTATATATTTAAGAATTTTTGTTTTTTAACTTTCACCTAACCTTTTTCACTATCACAATGAATCATAAGTTGATGATAATATTTCTCTTCCATATCTATGTTTTTACTTTCAACCTATATTCTTATATGTGGAAACCTAGTTATGAGTGACTTTGGGTAAACATTATGTTTCTCATATTTCATTTTTAAAAGAAAGTTTTTGTCTTTGTTTTTTCAATTTGTCTTTCTATAAAAGAACTTTGAAAGTATTAATCATTTTATAACACATACGAATTTTGAGGGAGAAATTAATTTTAAGGGGGTAGAATGTAATAACTCAAGATTTATATGGGGTATATTTATTTATTTATTTTCTTTGATTTCTTGTGTTGTACGCAACACCAAGATAGTCTTTCACTATATGCAAAACCGTCTTAGCTTGTGATAGACACAACACTATACTTGGATTGTGTTACACACAATTTCAGGTAATTTTTATAGAAATTATTTCATGTAATAGTAATTTTAAGAGAAAAAATAAAAATTATTATGTTACCTTATAATCTATCCATTATAATTTCGGTATGAATAATATTAACTAAATTATAAAAATATGATTTACTCTTTAGTGAGAAATTAATTATAAATGAAAATAATTTTTTTTAAATAAAACAATTTTTTTAAAAACTATTTAAATTAAAATAAATGAGTTTAAAAAATCAAACAATCACTCTTGATGGAATTTATTACATATATAATATATTAAATTTGATTCTTAAAATTCATCTTATATGTTTTCAAGACATGATATAAGAACAAAATTCGATTTTTGGATAAAAGAAGTATTTAAAAAAATGATGTTTTTACACCTTTGGATTGAACACCCATTTTAAATCTAGTTTTGACACTTTTATATATTCTATTTTACAAAATAAACTTCTTATTTGGAAGCAGGATATAAAAATTTACATTTGGGTTAATCTTTGATATTTTATGATAACTTTCATGTTTTGATGAATAATAAAAATCACTAAATTTTAATTGAAAATAATTATTTTCATCAAGATAATTTATTTGGTTAAGTTATATTATTAAATGGTTTTAAAGTATAAATAGAATATATTTTTATCATAGAATATAATGTACACCTTTGGAATTTATTTTACCATTAATTTTTATGTAAAAACATTTCAATCTTTTACAATGTTTTATATTTTAAAACACCTATTTTCATTATGACAACATGATTAATTTTAACTTAATTTGAAATGTCCTGAACCTAGAATACTGGATCCATTTAATAATTTTATTACATTGGAATTACTATAAGGAATAAATTCCTTAAGGACTAATCATTTTAGCAGACTTGGATGACCATATTACATTATTGATACCCATAATACATTGGGAAAATAAAATAAAAAATGATACATAACAAAGGGAAATAAACTGAATCATTGAAATTTTATTAAAAGTATTCTTCTTCATATACCGAGGAAAGAAAAATTAAGAAATGGGGGTTCACATATGCTCAGTAACAATAAGTAATACAACTAAATCCTAAATAATAAGGCATGGCGAATAACTAAAAGAACACATTCCATTAAAACATAATCTTGAGCATAGTATTACATAAATAAAAGTTGATTAAAAAAATTCCATAATAAAATATAACCAGAAATATTCTACTAGTTGAATAATCACATGGACTATGAATTATTAGTTTTATAATGAGGCAATGCATAATCTAGGACAACATAATCATACCGTCAAGGTCTTATCCAAGACCTCTGAAAATACTAGGGTAAGGCCTCAACCGATACCCAACATTATTTTTCCTCAAGAGACCTACCAATGCATTGGGGGGATATATTAGGACCCACACATCACTTAATATATCTAATTCATTCCTCATATGAAACGGTGAAACATAAACAATATAAACATTTGTATTCAAAAACTGGAATACGAAATATGAATACTTCAACCATAATCTATGAATGGTACCCAATAGAAAATCCAAATTCAAAATGATCATAAACACTTAAAAAAATTTTATATGGTATCTTAATAGAAAAACCTATATGAAGTATAATATTTAACAAACAAGGTCAACATATATTGAGATACCATTGAAAAATTCTCAAGGAAATTATTCTTTAAACATTCCAATGTGTCCCATACAACTATTAAACATCCAAAAAATAATACATTATAGTATCATGATAATAATGAGACTCTTGATATTATATATTAAAGGGTAGAACATAAACCACATCGATAAGGAATAAATGGTGAACTAGTCATATAACTGAGAGAATTAAAAGTAAGATGAGAAAAACCCTTTTTACTATGGAATGAAGAGTTATTTTAGAAAATAATTTGTATTTTCCATAAAATCAGATTATTTAAATTTATATCCCTTAAAATAAAATTTAATAACATTGAAATTAAATTTTTGGTATAAATTATGTCCCACTGCGGTGAAATCATGCAATGATAGTTTTTAACAAGCTTTAGTAATAAAACACATTAGTGCAATTTAAATAAATTATAAAAGATATTTTAAAGAGGAAATGCATGTTTAATTTTATAAAACCATAAATTAACCAAGTTATTTTTTCATAATAAAATGTTTTATTTAAAAAAATTATTATTTCTTAAAACATATTATATAGTGATCTTGAATATGGGTATGAATTTGAGAAGTTCCCTCGAAACATGCTTGTTTATCATGAAGAATTGAGAAGGGAACCATTTTAAAAAAATATCTCCATATAAAATAAGGATTATACGATGTGGATATATGATTTTGGAACATATAAATATAATTTATACAAAACATACAAAAATAAATAAGCATTACATTTGAGTAAAGGTAGTGAAAGAGTAACCTGAAGGAAAAAACAAGGGTTTGGGTAGAATCCATTACCTGTTTGTAATCAATTGAATCATATGACCCAAAAATATTAATAACAAAATAAAACATAGAATAAAATGAAAATAAATATATTCATGATATAATGAATCAATTTTCAGTATACATACACCATACATAAGAAATAGTGGTGAAAAAATAATATCTCTCAAAATGGGGGTGAGATGAGAAAACTCTTACCTTATATGTGGATGTGTTCTGTACCTGACCTTAATATACTTTATAATAATATTTAATCCATTAATTAATTAATTAATTAATAACCTATTATACATTTATTAGTATCATTATAGTTTTATGAAGTTCATTCATGGCATTATTTAAGATTTATAGAGTTTAATTTCATCGTTCCAGAGCATTAATTTTCTGGGTTTTCATGATCGGTTTTCTAGTTTATAAGTAATGAAGTTCATGTGGAATGAATATAATTATCCAGAATTTATTTTATAAGATACTAATAAATAACCTGAAGATTAAATTTTTATATAATTTATTTTTTTATATGGTATTAGGATTATTTATCAGATAAAACATTAGTGACAATCATTTAGATTATTACGGTGGTATTTCAAACATCACAAACTAGTTTTGTCGTATGAATTAGTATTAGGTATATATAATTGTTCTATAACATTATATCAGAAATAATACACATTTAAAAATCTTATTCAAACATAAAAATGGTTTCATGAACATAATTGATGGATTAATTGAATAACAAAGGTTCATCATCCACGAAGATTGTAAATTGGCTCCTCACGAGAAATGGTTTTATTTTTTAAAAATAAAAGAGAGAGAGAGAGATTGTATTTTGAGGAAGTATATAAAATTAACAGGATATAATTCCAGTGTATAGATAATAATAGAGTTATCATGATCATTTGGACATAGAAGATGAAGAGAATATAAGAAAATAATGTAAATTGAAAATGAAATTAAAAGATAAATGAAGAGGGTTTACCTCTTGAATTATCCTCCTTCAAAGCCTCATTAGAAAAGGGGGTTTGGTCTTTTGGTAAGACCAAGAGATCCTGGAAGTGGGGATATACTTGGAAATATGATTTGGGTAGAACATGGAGAAGCTTCAAGGCTTAGTAGAGTAAGGAGAAGAGGGGGTGAGGGGTTGTTTTTATAGTGGAGGAGAGGGGTGTTTTTTGAATATTTAATTCATTTGTTTATTATTTTTGATCAAGACTATAAATAGTTATATAATTATCATAATATATATTTACATAATCATTTTAGGTTCTATATTTGTGTTATTACAATAGTGACGACTTAAGGAATAGTGTATTGAGCTTCTAATGTATTTATACTATAAATTACCATATTTTACTATTCACTAAAAATCCAGGTATTTTTGAAAAATACCAAAAATTCACCATATCCATTTTCTAATGTGTAGAATTCATAAATTAACTCAATTTTATCAATATAGTTTTATAAATATGATAAATTTAATTTTTAATTAAAATCACAATTTACTCAAAAAATACAGTTTTTAAAATTAAATCTAATTTTATAACACCCTAAAAATTAACTAAGGTATAATTAAATTATCTAAAAATCTCAGGAAAATAAAGTATTTATTAAGGAATACACTTTATTAAAATTAATTTTCTTTTAAATAATTTTATTAAATATAAAATTATAATTAAGTATTTATTACTCATAAAAATACCAACACTTAATTATTAATTTTTAAAATATTCTCTTTCATTTATAAACTGCCCACATTTTATTTATACTTTTATGGGTGATGTTACTATTCTTAATGGTCATATTACTATTCACAATGGTAACATTACTATTCAATAGGGTAACATTTCTATTCATAAGGGCCATGTTACTATTCACTAGAAAATTAAGTTGATCCTATTAGACTCTAAAAATATTACTGATCGTAATTCTGTAAGTTAGTTTTTTCAAAATTCAAATCATAAAAGAGGAAAAAAAGTTTAATGCTAATCCTGTATGTGTGGAAAGAATATGGGTAAAATAACGTTCACAAGTTCTATAAGATTTTATATATAATTTCAATATAAAAAATGATTCCAATGATCTATAATGTATTAATATATGTATAATTGATATATTGTGACATTAAGAATCAATTTAAATTGTAATAATTATTTAAACTAATAATAACGTTTTTATCTAAAATTTAGTATTTTTTACTATTCATAAAAATGAAACTTTTCAGAAAAATACTTAAAATTCACCTTAAATTAATATTGACATTCTAAATTCTAAAATGATGTTTATTTTAGAAGAAATTATATAATTATTTATGAATATGCTTTAGTTATGTGAAACCATTATAAATAACATTTAATAGTAGTTATTACAATTAATATTACTATGTTTAACGACTAAGTTATAACTATTATAATAACAATGTTTTGTTTCTCAGAGACTCAATGTTGTGTGCATTACATTATATATTTATTTGAAAACCCTTGGGGTGTTATATAATTACTGAAACTTCTATGTTTTGAATTTTTAAAAATGGATTCCTGATTTTGAATGAGTGGGTCCAAATTATATTAATAGCAGTCTTTTATATTTTAGGAATTATGAATAGTAACTTCAGTAATTTTTATTAATACGCTAAAAAGGTAAATCGGGTAATTAAGAGTAAATATAATATTATAAAATTACCTTAACACTTGTTCTAATATGATTGGATGATTTTTTGGACCTAAACCATCCTTGGGTCGAAATGATAACCACTAGAAGCCACTTGTAAGAGATTAGGATATTTAATATACTTTATTTAAAGAAAAGTTAAATATGTCTTACTCAAATTTAATTAAATAATCATTTTGAATATAAGGTGATAGAGGAGATAAATTTGATTTTAAATACACAATTCAAATCTATAATGTTTTTATTTATCATGATAATTTATTTTCAATTTTTAAGAAGTAAATAATTAGCTTAAAGGTTTATATATTGATGATGCCGAAATTATTTAATTGATGAAAAATCCATAAACTAATTTTTATTAAAATTATAACTACAAATAAAAAAAAACTTTAAAAAATCTCATTGATCGAGTATAGCTTGATCATAACCATTGAAAGGTCGTGTTGTTGACCATTTGTAACCTTATAGAAGATATTATGACACTTATATTATTTTATTTAAAGTGATGTTAAAGTTGTCACATTCAAGTTTTAATACATATAACGGTTTTAATGTTGGATTTCCCAAAAGATATATTATAATATATAAATTATTATGAAATCTAGAGGATTTATATTTTCCATTGTATTTTATATTTCAATTTTACCCAAAAAATAAGCATATTAAATAATTACAGAAAACTGATGTAGTAATTTTTTTATTAATGGAAATATGAAAGTAATGTTATTAAATATACAAAAAATAAATTTAATTTTGGATAATTAAAATATTCAACAAATTTTGTAGATGAAATTGACCCCATATATATATAAGAAAATATTTTTTGAGGTTAAAATCTTATCTTGATATTTTTAAAAATCCATTAAAAGCCTACTGTCAAAATTTACACTATTGATATTTTTTCAAAATAATGGTTTAATAAATTTTTTAAAAATAATAAAATATTTTCAAAAATATAAAAAAATTATTTTTTACTCTAAAATGTTCTATATTGTTAATTTAATTTCTAATTAACCTCAAATAAGTAAAAATTACACTATTTTAATATTGAACAATTTGTTACCTTAGTCAAAATTAAAAGAGAATAATTAAGGGTAAAACAAAATGTTAAGGTTTAAAATGAAATAAAAAAATGTCTAAAAATTATTGGTTTATGATATTACAACCTTATCTCATCTCATATTATAAATGATAACATTTTTTATGTTTTTGGATGGGAACTTATTTTATTATAAATTATTATTTTTGGAGATTCCAAAGGTTCCCCTCACCTCAATTATAATAGGGAACCTCCTCCCTAATTTAGTCATAAATAATTTAGCCTTAAAATTAATCCATACCCTAATAATTTTCCTTTTAAACTTACCTAGTCACAATCTAAATGTTCTGTTCTTGTCTAGGGACCAACTCTAGTGCCCATAAGCGGAGATATATAATGTGCTCATCAAAGAAGAGGTAATCTACTCTACCGATTCTTTCAAACTTATTTCTTATTATACATCCTCTTACTTTTTTGTATCAATTATTAATTAATAAATACATTATCACCTATATAATTATATTTTATTATTTTTATGGAACAACCTTATTTCACCATCTATCCATCATACGAAAACTGAAATCACCATGCGTGTGTATATATGACTTACTGTCTCCACGTTGTTGTGTAAACTTTTTTTTTCAAAACCACTTTACATGGATGGGTATTATGATGGAGATAATATTTAAATATTATTATTATAAAAATATATTTATACTATAACAATATCTATACCATCCACTTCCAAACCATTTTATAATTAAAGGAATTATATTATCACTCGTGCGTTCGTACGACCTACCGTCTCCATGATACGATGCGATTAATTCTACCAGATATCCATTAAATCATGATTATATAAATGTTTATAATGAATAAATATGATATATATTATATTTATATCATTCTTGAAATGATATAACTATAACCAATGAAGAATAATCAGAACATAATCAACAAAAAATGCGTAAGAAAATGAATCCGTTTATAGTCGAATAATGAGTAATAATGAAATGTTATTAAAAAATGTATGATAATATAATCATATATGAAATCATAAATATTACTATTATTCCATAATAAGTGAATTAAAATTTTTAAATCATTATTCAAGAGGTTTAGATTTATATAAAGGATATCAGACCTAAGCTAATAGATAACCTCACAATATCATTTTTATCTGATATTTTTTATACATAACATTTTAATAGGGTATATTTATCATCCACATCCATGTTTCCTAAATATGTAATATTATTTCTATTATTCTAAAAAAATTTAAATTCAATTTTACCCTTTGATAAATTTTTATTAAACAGTATGAAAGGAATCATTTGTCATTTTTCGATACGAGGTACTTTTTGACTTATCTGACAAAAGTATAAGAGAAATGTTTTCTTTTCACTTATACGACATGATTGGTTTTTATATTTTCATAACATAGTATTTCCATGAATCCTACTTTACAACATTTCATGTTTATTTTCAAATAAATTCCTTTATTTTAAAATTGTTTGGCATTTTGGGAAAAGAAAATGTTTTTGAAGAAGAAAGGATATTTTCCTAAAGAATTAATTTCAAGTGTCCAATTAAAATTATTTTCCAATCAAGATGAAATTTTTTAATAAGGTTATGTTTCATGTATACTATCCCTATTATTCTAATGGTTTTATTATTTTTTTATCTAATTTTATTTGTGAAATCTATTTATTTTACATGGATTAAGTTCTTATGGAATGATGTTTAAGATACCCATTTTATTGCTTGTGTTGTGATATGATGAATGATTTATGTTTTTATGGAAAACGTATGAATGATTTCATTATGAGATGTGTGAGACCTATATCTATCTCCAATCCATTAGGTAAATATTTCTATCTTGTGAGATAAACATCCATGGAATGTGAAATGATCTTAGTTCAGTAATACAATATTAGAATGAGGAGTGAACTCAGTTGAGTAATAGAATTTTTCTACCATGATGGTCTTGGGAATGATACTTAAATAATAAGAAATGATTTTCTATGCATATTTGTATGCCAAAAATTTCATGTCTTATGTTATGAATTTGGGGAATATGTCTATTGAATCTTTATGAACTTTTAGGATTAATCCCATGGCATGATACCATGATTCTCAAATGTAGGACATTATTTTAAAATGTTAGGTTATTATGTGTTATGATTATGATATAATTGATAACTCCCTATTTACCCTTATAGAGTATCCTAGATCACCCCTTTTATGTTTTTCCCCAGGTCATGAAGAATAGTATCAAGTAAGATATGTCAAAAAGGGTTATAGTTATAAAGGAATAAGAGGGGGAACATGTAGATGTTTTTATGAACCAGTGGTTTATGTTTCCCCATTTCTAAATACATTATAGCTATATGGTCCTATCATGGCTATGTTATATTTTGTAATGAATATTAAATTCTGAATTAATATCTATGTATTTAAAGTAGGGGTCATTATAATTGATGTATGGGTATATGTATGTATGTGCATGTACCTATATTTACGTGCATGTAAATGTATGTGTATGTGTATGTAAATATATGAATGTGCATGTACATATGTATGTGCATGTGTATGTTTATGTGTCTGTATGTATGTGTATATATATATGTGTGTGTGTGTGTGTGTGTGTATTTATGTGTACGTATGTGTGTGTATGTTGATATTGTGTATGTTGTGTAAATACATGTATGTACATTTATGTCAATGAATATATATGTATGTGTATGCATGTTTATGAATATGTATGTGTATGTATGTATATATATTTGTGAGGATGTTGTTTATGTTATGTATGTGTATGTATTTATGTAGGTTTATTTTTTGGTGAATGTGTTTTTATGTGTATGTTTGTTTATGTATGTGTATGTGTGTATGTATGTGCATGCATGTGTGTGTATGTATGTATATGTATGTATTTACTCATGTTTATGTATGTTTATGTATGTATGTGCATGTGTGTATTTGTTTTTATGTGAATGTATGTTTATTCATGTGTTTCTATATGTATGTATGAATATATGAATGTGTCTGTACATACTTATGTGTATGTATATGTGTATATGTATGTATGTGTGTGTATGTGTATGTATGTTTATTTATTTGTATGTATGTATATATGTGTTGAATGTGTGTACGTATGTATGTGTATGTATGTCTGTATTCATGTATATATGTGTATGTTTGTATGTATATGTATGTATGTATTTGTAGGTACCCAAACAGTGTGAACCATGAGTAAACCCATGGTCCTTGAAATTTATTTTAAAAAATAAAGTACCGGTGTATTAGGAAGGAAGATTATTTGTTCAAATGACACATAAGCACCACCAAAACAAGAATAAATCAAGCATCAACTTCTTTTGGGTCTACCGCGTCTTCCTCAGGACCCACCCCAACTTATCGGATGCATTCCCCATTTTCATTGCTTAGGATATTTCCAAACATTGGCTGGATCATCCTCACTTGATGATTCTTCTTTCTCTATATGGGATTCTATGTCGTGATCTCTATTGAAATCATTTTTTGATATCAAAACAGAGCTATCCTACGAATTGCTGAACTCTTCAAGAAACACGTCTCTTCTTTGAGATCTATTTATTCATTTGTAATATTTCTTTATTTTTATTTATTTTTTGTATTTAAATCTCAATGAAATTATTAATTATAAATTATAAATTGGTAATTTATGTAAATATTTTGAATTTATATATAATTTATAATATTTTTATCATTTTTTTTAATTATTTTTAATTTATATAGTGAATATTGTTTATTGATTTTTACTATTTTTTTGTATTTATTATAAATTAATTTTTCAATTTTTAATATTCATTTTTACATAATATATAAATCAGTCTAATTTTTTAATTAAAATTTTTAATTTTTGATATTCAATTTATTTGTATTAATTTTTATTAAAGTGAAAAACCTAACATATCATAATTATCTTACCTGTTGATTAAATTTATCATGTATTAGGTCTTTATCACTTCTCATAAACCATGTCTTTATCAGAATTAAATTTAGTTCTAATAATTATATTTTTTAATGTTTTTATCATCGATAATGTCATGTATTTTTCTGCATAAAATTTATCATTGATATATGATTTTTTATTAGAATTTTTTATTTTAGTGTTAATAAAGAATACTTTTGTTTTTGTTTTTTTATTAGTAAGGATAAAACCATTTCCAACTTGTTAAAAGAACACTGATAGCTACACCACACCCTCTCCATTCAAACTAATGTGAAACCATAAACTTTCTATTATTTAAATTGAATTTTTGGATGAATCGACACTAAAACCACATTTATTTTATTCATAACTTCTATTTAAGGATTTATCAACTAATCTTGTATGAGTTTTTTGAATTTTTGTGGTTGTTCTTCCCTTGTTATATAAATTTGTATCATATCTGATTCTCTCTAAATAAATCTTCTTGTGTGTGTGTGTGTATAAATTTATATATAGACAATAGTAATAATTTGATACAAAATTATTTTGGTTTTTATTTTCATAATCAAGTGCGTATATTTGTAGAGACACACACATATAAATGAGTGTGTTTCATATGTTATATATATATATATATATATATATGTTTTTAGTGTGTATTTATATGTCTATGTGTGTCTGTATATGTATATATATAGAATATTTTATATTTATACGTTAAAATTAGTATATATTGTATTTAATATTTTATTATCGTTATTCATATATAAAATTCTCTACAATTTTATATACTAAAAAACATGAATCAAATATGTATATTTTCTTATATATAATATTTATAATATTTATTAATATATAATAACATTAATAATATATTATACATAGATAGGATTACAAGTAAGAAAAAAAAACACACAAACACACACCATTGGCACCCAATTGGGTAAATCCACATTCGTCCCCATAGGATTGACAAGCACCCATTATACCATTTTTTTGTGGCCTTAAGGCCCAAAGACTCAATTCCATACACAACCCTTTTTAGGCCCCCAAATAATAGACTATAAGACCAAATTCCTAGAGACCCAAATAAGGGTAATACAGGCCTAAAAGTTTGGTCTAAAGACCCATGGTCAAGAAACCTTCTCCCTCCCGTTATAGAGGCCACATCCTGCAGCCCCGAAATTTGTATGTCTTTTTTAGATATCATTCGATCATTTCCACTGGGACACCCGCACCAGCTTGGTCGGTAGACTCCTTCTAGATCATTGATTTCTAATATCACCATTGTAACACCATAAAAAAATAAAGGGTTAAATGTCTCAATGTCAACACCCATGTAAACAAGGTGAACCTTTGTTTTTGAGAGCCTACCATAACAGGACTCCATAATTAATGAGGTTTGTATCAGAGTAGTCATTAAGATGTATAACCTCCAGGGATGTTTACTTTGGTGTGTGTGATTAAGGAAAATCACACTATAAAGGACATGTCTTGGAATGTTGGGGAAAATTGTTGTTTGATGACCCGTTTGGGAATATGGGTGGGAACCCGGTAGGGGACCACGTTTCATGGTTCCTGGATGACCAAGATCCAAAATACAAGTTAAGGTGGGGTGTCTATGCTGCTAGCGTGGCCTAGTGGTTACATTGGTATCAAATGTAGTACCCAACTATTAGTGCAGTGGCACTGTCTGGGTTGAAATGTAGGTCTCACAATAGAGACTATGTTCTATGGGGGGGGGGGGGGTGATTCTAACGCTTAAGAAAGATAAATTTTTAAAAGGATATATGTTACTAGTCATGTTAACAAGGTATACCTTTCTTTTCAAGAGTCCACCTGATTAGAATTCCACTATTAAAGTAGTTTTTCATCGAGTAGTGATCCAGGGGAATTACCACATAGGACGTTTTACTATGTGCATGCGATGGAAGAAAAAGCACACAAAAAATAACATGCATTAACCTATGGGGATAGTCATTAGTCCAATTATCTATTCGGGCACATGAATGAGACCTAGTTAGGGGACCACATGTCATGGTGTATGTAGGATGAAGACCAAACAACCATGTTATGGTGTGGTGTTTGTGATATCAGTGGGGCATATTTGTTACATTAGTATCAATGGAGGTACCTAGAAAGAAGTGTAGTGATATTTACTAGGTTGAAATGTAGGGTCCACAATTGAAACATTATTCTTGGGGGGGGGGGTGATTTGAACACCCCATATATATAAAAGGGTTAAAAATCTAAATTTCACTTCCAATTTCAACAAGGTGCACATTTCTTTTTTAGGCTCCTACCTGATTCGAACTCTATAGTTAATGAGGTTTGTCCTATAGTATTTATCAGGATGGGTGACCTCATGGGATGTTTCCCATAGTGTGTGTGAGTGAAGAAAAATAATATTGGAAATAAATTTCATTGTCCTATGGGGATAGTCATATATCTGATGATATGTTCTAGAAAGTGGATATGTCTAAGGTAGGGGTCCATGTGTTAGCTGGGAAACTAGTGGTGCAAAGAGGGATAAGACTCAACGACCATGTTAAGTTTGGGTATCTATAATGTTAGTAGGGTCCAATTATTAAAAACTTAAATCCCTATGCCTTTACCTATGTAATGTACTGTAAATTTTGTATATATTTTTTTAATTATATGGAATTATTTCGAGTCTGAAAAATTTGACAGTGCATGATTCAAAGGCCCGGAGTGCCCAGAATGATTCGTCGAAGTTTTGTTATGATTTAATTAGCACGTGTAAGCAGTTTTCCTGAAAAAGTGGAATAACTCTTGAATGGTTACTCAAATTATAAATCCTTTGGAACTGTTGTGCTCAGGATGGTGGGTTTACCCTAGGTCCGACTTAAGTTTAGACGACACATGCCTCCTGTGAGAAAAACTGAAAATAGCATAACTGTAAATAAAATAATTAAATAAATAATTTTTTTTTTCAAATGCTTATAACTCACAAATGGTAGATCAAAATGAAAATACGATACCACTGCTGAACTCGTCAGGGCATGCTTTATTTAAACAGATATTGACTTTGGGCAGCGTGGGCCACCAGTAAAAGTTAGTTTTTGGCCATAATTAAAATAATTAAGTGACAATTATTTTATTGTAAAATCAATAACATTTATATGGTAACTCAGATTGGGAATCTGAGAGTACTGTTGGGTTCGTTGGGGTGTTTTTCACTTGGGCAGAGCCTAACCATGATCGACACAGATCGAGGGTGACTGTTAATTATTTTCTGAACCTTTTTTGGGTTTGTTCAGTAAACGAGAAAGCAGCATTTTGTAACTTTTGAACCGGTGCTCGGAATTGAAATATGAGGACACCATTGAACTCGTAGTTACAATATTCTCTTAAGGATACCTTCACTTCAACCACAGTAGGTCCAGAGAAAAATTTAAATTTTGGAACTTTTTAATAGAATAAATAAAATAACTTTATTATTTTATTTTTATTATATTCCTCCAACAGATATGCGGTAAGGTAGAACCAATGACATGTCAAGACAATAAATAGATTGACCCTCCAATCTGAGTAATAAAAAGATGGGGGAAATAAGGAAGCTTCCTAATTAATAGGCCTCATTAACTCCTCGCATCGTTACTTACCCTCCCCCTCTCCTTTAAATATGGAGCTAGGGATGGTGTATCAAAAAGCTTCACCAAGAAGTGAATTTCTGAAGGAATTCCACGATGCTAGACCCTTAGAAGATGAATTCGATCCAGCTGGAGGTGACATATGACATCGAACCACCAATGGGTGACGTGCGAGTGGCGTCTTTGGGAGCCTGTCACTGGAACTAAGAACATGGTTCACCGGAAAGCACGAACAATCGAGGTAGGGTTTTTTAACTGTTGAATTTATTCTATTGAATCTACATATCCTAAATTTATGACGATGATGGAAAAAACACATGGCCATCATCCCTCACATTAACCTGGCTTCTCTTCCTTTTATTTCTTCATGCATTCTTCGTGCGTTCTTCAACCCCCAAATTTTTTATTGGTACTAGAAATATGGAGTTTTGCTCAGCGTGATATATGGACGTGAATCCCTCGACACAAGGATCGAAAATATGTGATCGTATAATTTTTCAAGCTGGGAACAAAGCCGTAGTGGCTCGTGGAAGAAGGCGACGACCAACACCCAGTCGACTGTGAGGAAGGAAGGGTGGCACGCGTCCGCACTGCTGGTTGAAAAGGAGGCTGTGATGGTGTAGGATGGTGGAAAGCAACCAGCTAACTGTGTGGTGGAGTGGCGGCACGCATCCACACCGCCGGTGGAGCAGGAGGCTGTGGCGGACGCAGACGACGACCGACACCTGGCCGGCCGCAGGTGGACAGTGGCACCGTCGCGCCGCTGGAAGGAAGATTGGCCGTCCATTCCGGCTGGCTGAGGCACACCGTGAGGGACTACCGAGCGATCCCCTGTGCCAGCCAGGCCGCACCACATGCCACATCGTGGGCTACACTGGGAGCCACAACGCGTGCTGCCCAACGGCTCATGATAACGGGTCATGTCCTTCGCGGCCTGGGCTGGGCTGCCCCCTACGTGGGCCGGACCGAACAATGACAGAGTGGGTCGGGCCCGCCGAGGCCCAGGCCATTTGGGCCAGACCCCAAAAGGGTCGGTGTGACCCAAACCGGGTCGGTCCATCCTAGGATGGGTCAGACTGAACCTAGACCCATCTAGTCTAAGTATTACCTTTTGTCCATAACCTGAGAACCGGGCGTCCGTTTGACAAACCGTATACGGTTCCAGAATCCTTGGATCGAGATGGTCCATTTGATATAATCCAATTGAGTTTTGGAAAAGGTTGTAGTATGGTTGGGTTTGATCAAGCTTCGAATCCAATCGGGCCCTCAGAGTAGAAACACTAATAACTTACAGATCGGGCGTCCGATTGACACGTAGTCTATTGCGTTTTGTCCCTTTTGACATAGCGGACCTTTGGGTTACTTTTTCCTGGAACATTGGGGAAGTTGAGGTATGAACTATGGCTTGGGGAGAAGTTATCCCAAGTACGATATGTACGGAACCCTGCGACTGGCTGAGGCTTGACCACTGTTGACTGTTTCGACTCGGAGTAACCCAACTGGACCAGTGGGGAGAGCCTTTGTGGGACGCGGTATACCCACGATACTCGATAGGAGGAGTACATCAATACGCCACAAGGGGGAGCGCCTTTGTGTGACACGACCGACCCACGGTGGGGAGCGCCTTTGTGTGACGCGGCAGACCCACTGTACTCAACCAGAGGAGTACCTCAGCAGTCCAACGTTAGTGGGAAGTGCCTCTGTGTGATGCGGAAGGCCCACAATACTCGATAGAGGAGGAGTTCTCCAGCCTCCATAGTGAAATAAATTGTGAATAGGGATGTTACTTGTTACTACCCCTAGAATAAATCCCGGTGTGAGCTGTCCTTAACTTGTGATTATGATTGAGGTTATGCTATGCGGTACTTTACTTCTATGTTAATCTACCTTCATGGTGTTACCTTGTGGTGTGCTTCCATCATGTATGGGATGTGTATATCTTAATAAATCAGGTGTATGTATGGGAATATATATAAGTAGAGTTTATGTCTTGCTTTGTGGTATTCATTTGTGGAACTTTAGGAGACCTACAGGGTCTCGGGGTCCCTACTGATTATCGTTATACTCACCCCTACATGGTATTCGCCCGCACCTTGTTGGGTTTTATAGAGATGACGTACAAATTTGATCGATGTTGAGGGAGCTAGGACTGGATTGCGCATAGAGGTAGACCCTTCGGTATGACGTGATGCGAAGGTGACAGACAGACGTGGCACTACTGGAAAAGGGACATTTCCCAACACTTGTATAACAACAGTTCATTGAACCATTGGTATATGTTATCTTTACCAACAGTTTGTGCAAACCGTTGGTAATGATCTGGGACATGTGACTTTTCCCAACGGTTTTATCAAACCATTGGGAAAGATGGGGGAAAAAACACTTTTCCCAATGGTTTCATCAAACCGTTGGGAAAAGTGGGGAAAAATTTGGTTTTCCCAACAGTTTTATAAAACCATTGGGAAAGATTGAGTTTTACCAATGGTTTTTAAAAACCATTGGGAAAAAAGCTCCAAATTCTCCAAACCGAGGCAGCGGCCTCCCCACACATCCAAAACCCTTCCGCTGGTCGCAGAAGCACTTCAGAATCCCCACCTCTTCCATCGGATCAGCAGCTGCCAGGTTAGACTCCTTCCATATTTTATCATGGATATAGTTCCACCTCTTAAAAGCCATATCCTTCTATTCTCAACGATTTTGTTATTCCCAATTTTCAGGGTTTTTGTAAAATTTTATGATTGTTCCACGAATTGTGTACTCCAATCCCTATATCGGTTTATGTCCAATTAATGTTTTCATTACACATTTACATTTATAAGGGCATGATGTCTCTTTATTGTGTTCTAATTTTAAATATTCATAGTTTTTTAATCTCAATGATTCAAATATTATAGCTTCATGTATATGAACTAATAAGAAATTGTTTGTAATATTTATTGATATTATTTCATGAAAATCACTCCTTTCATTAAGAACATGTCAAACATGAAGATCTTGTTCATCTTAATTTTTGTACACTATGTGTATTACATAACAAGTATGTATCATGTTTCTATCAAAAAAAAAAAAATATATATATATAAAATGACACACTGTTAACTTATCCTTTTCACAATAGAACATATGGAGCATCTTCTTGAACTTTGAAAAATAGTATGTGGTCCCTAATTATTAATTCTTCCTTCTTCATGAAACTAATTCACAGAATGTCAAATTCACAATATTAGTGAATATTAGTTTTTCTAATATGACTATTAATCATTCTACCTTCTACATCATACATGTGTTATTAAATCACCTTTTTAAAACATAATGACAATTTTCACTGATTTGGGGTTCCTCAAAATGCATGGGAAAATCAGAAAAATGCATGTATTGAATCGTGTTTCTCATATGGTTTCATGGATACAAGTTCATCTTGAAAATCATGACTGCGTGGTTCAAATA
This sequence comes from Viscum album, assembly GCA_963277665.1. NCBI lineage: Eukaryota > Viridiplantae > Streptophyta > Magnoliopsida > Santalales > Viscaceae > Viscum > Viscum album. Next base: position 996,967 of record CAUJRU010000262.1, on the reverse strand, counting down.
TCATGAGTACCATGAGATTATTATTCTTCACACAAATGATGTTGTTTTCTGCAACTATGTGTTTTTGTTTTCACTTTTGATTTGGACGAAAGGGGAGATTTGTGGTCATTAATCATAGTTGTGGGTGTTCATTTAGGATGTAAGATAATATGAGTTCATTTTACTTGATATATCTAATATTATTATTTGTTTATGATCAATTTGATTATCTTTAACAAGTGATTTTATTTAATAAGTTGTTATTAATGGTTGTAATAATGACAATATGGTATAAGGGTTCATATAGTGTGTATAAGGGTTCACATGGTGTGTATAACAGTAGACATGGTATCAGTGAACTCAAGTCATTAATTCAAGCCTTCATTTTCACTAGCATGTAAGAAATTTAATGATGTAAACCCATCCTCACATTATTTCTTACCGTAGATAGTGTCCAACATATGAAATATGAGCTTTTGAATTCATCAGTTAATCAGGATAATATATTCCATTTCCCCCAAGATGACTGTACTAATATAACTTTAGAGTCACTTAAATATGGTTCTCATTGTGCGATGTATATTATGTGTCCTTCTTGGCCAATACACACTTTTATGAGGGTGGGGTACTTTTCACTACCCATTCTGGCATGTGTAGACATCCATAAAAATGTTAGATAAGTCACAAGTTTAATTCAGTAATGTTGTAATCATTGACATACATTATTATTAATCTCAAATTGAAAAATAAATGTTTTTGCCTATACTTAATGAAATTAAATATTTTTACAAGCCATGAATAACCTATTAGTGTAGAAGACTAAAATTTATTCACCCATGGGGTGCGCTTGACTTGGGAAAGTAATTGGGTAATGAAAGGTATGGCCAAAGAGGTGCCAATAATGAGTTATTGAACATGAGTGATTGATTTGGGATGCCTATAACACATGATGGTACCTGAGGCATGTTCCTCTTATAGAACTAATGAAAATGAATATAAATAAATTTTAATTTAATTTATGAGTACTTGTTCTTTACATTATTTTAATAGTTCATTACATCGACTAGAAAATTCTTCCTTTATCAATTACTTAAATGTATTTTCTATTAATGTTCAATACTATTGAATTGTTTATGACAAAATGACTTATATAAATTCTTTTTACAGAATGGACAGAAGTTGGATGTATGAAACGATCGGATCTCAAGCGATTTGCAAAACAATTTTGGAGAGCTTTATAAATTTTACATTTCACAATGCTTCAGATAGTGGTAGCATACACTGCCCACGTTCCAATTTTGTTTGTAGACCTTGGTTGAGCCATGAAGAAGTCAGCTACCACATAAGCAAAAATGGTTTTCAAGAAAACTACTTTGTGTGGTATCACAATGGGGAGAAAATGAAATCTAAAATTGGTGATGATCGAAATGAAAATATGGGAATGGAGAATTTATTAGATGATCGGTTTCTGTTTATTCGTCATCATGAAAAGGAAAGGATTTCGACTCAATAAGACTTCTATACGAGGACAACTAATGCATGTAGTGAAAATGATGATATTGATAGGGTGAAAAAATTGAATGATGCTGCCACGACTCCTGTATATCAACAATGCGATAAAATGAAAAATCTTGAATTTTTAATCCAATTGTTTCATGGGAAAACTATGTATGGGATTTCTAATACAGCAATCGATTACATTCTTACCCTCTTGAAGGATTTACTTCCATATGATGCAGATATTCCCTCAAACCACTATATGGTATGGAAGTTAGTAGAGGAACTTGGATTTTTAGTAAAAAAAATTCATGCTTGCCTGAAAGATTGCAGTTTATTCTGGGAGGAAACCGATGAACGAAATTATTGTATAAAATGTGGCACATCTCACTGGAAGTCAAAATCTGATGGAACACCATCCCGAATTCCACAGAAAGTAATGTGTCACTTTCCATTGATCCCCAGACTCCAGAATCTTTTTATGTCTGATGACATATCAATAAAAATGAGATGGCATGTTACCGAGAGAAAGAATACTAATGATGAGTTAGTTCATCCTGCAGATGGATTTTCAAGGCATATATTTGATGCTCGACATCCTGATTTTGCAGTTGACGTGCGTAATGTGAGGTTGGGTCTTTCATGCGATAGTTTTAATCCGTTTGGGCAGATTCTTACTTCGCACAGCACATGGCCAGTTTTTATACACATTTATAATCTTCCCCCATTGTTGTGTATGAAAAAACCGTTTACTTTCATGATTATACTCATATCTTGTCCTTATGATCCTGACATTGATATTGATGTCTACATGCAACCTTTAATAAAAGAGTTGAAACTTATTTGGGATGTGGGTGTGTGCACATACGATGCATGTTCGAAAGACATATTTTAGATGTGTGCTGCGCTTATGTGGACGATCAATGATTTTACGGCTTATGCAATGATGTCTGGATGGAGCACGAAGGGAAAATTGTCATGTACAGTTTTTATGAAGAATACATGATCCAAAAGACTGGAACATCTCTTTAGTTTCAGTTTTATGAGACATCGACGATTCTTTCCCAATGATCATCCATATAGAATGAATTGTCGAAGATTTGATAATACCATAGAGACCGATGATCCACCTCAGCGTATTTCTGGAACTGACGTGCTTAATGAATTGAATGATTTCATTTTTTTGTTCGGGAAGGGTCAAATGAAATCTGGAAAGAGAAAGAATGTCAGCACTGAAACCTGTTACAATTGGAGGAAGAGGAGTTTCTTTTTTTATTTGCCTTATTGGTCATCCAATTTTTTATGTCATTGCTTAGACGTAATGAATATTGAAAATAATATTTGTGAAATGTTTCTTTCAGTTCTTCTAACTTTCAAGGGGAAGACAAAAGATGATTTACGATCTCGGTGTGACTTGGTGGATTGGGGAATCAGACCAGAATTACATCCTGTGCGTATCAGTGAAAATAAATGGAGACTTCCATGTGATTATTATGTGATGAAACCTACGAAAAAAAAATTTCTGGAAGTATTAGATACTATTAGAGTTCCTGATGGCTATTCAAGCAACATATCTAAACGGGTCAATAGAAGAGAGTTGAAGCTAAAATCATTGAAGACTCATGATTATCACATTCTACTGCATGAGTTGCTTCCAATAGCAATCCGTCATCTTTTTTCCAATAATGTAAGGGTGGATGTTATTTGGTTGTGACATTTGTTTAGAGATCTTTGTGCTATGAAGTTGTCCAAGTTTTTCTTGCAAAAAATGTTGACAGATGCCCTATTAATTTTTTGTGAGTTGGAGAAAATATTTCCTCCATCATTTTTCACATGCATGCTGCATCTAACTGTCCATATTCCCACTGAAATACTTCTCGGAGGACCTGTTTCTTTTCATTGGATGTATCCAACTAAAAGAAATATGTTCACATTAAAGTCTTATGTTTGAAACAGAAATCATCCCGAAGGTTCTATCATGAACGGTTACTTGACTCAAGAATGTATGGATTTCTGATTGATGTATTTGTCTGATCTTACTACAATATTGAACAGAACAATGAGAAATGAAGAAGAACAGTATGAGAAAATTGAACCCAGTTTTCCATCACTTCCTCAAACAGGAGAAATTCCTGGATCATATACATCTAAGACATTAAGACATGAAGAGAGGGAGATGGAACATTGCACAGTTTTGTTCAACTGTGATTTGTTCGATGACTATATTAGGTAACTAAATTGATTATATATATCTTACATATATATCTGTTAAACTATTCATATTTTTTTATCTACAGGGAACATAAAACAATGATAAATAGGAACCATCGTTCTTTATCTTTGATAAGGAGAGAGACTTTTCATACAAAGAGTTTTCTGCTTGGTTAAAATTGAAGGGGAAAAAATTAATGTTTAAAATAATTATATCAACATTTAATTAAGTTTAATAGTCATTTATATTGTAGGTATTGAGTTTGTCTGCTGACTCTATCTCTGAGGAAATAAGATCTTTGGCTTTTGGTCCTAATACCGTGGTTCATGACTATAAATCAATTGTTATCAATGGGTACAAATTTATTGTCAATGATTGGGCAAAGAACATGAGAACACAACATGATGGTGTTATGGTTACTACCACAATGGATTGTTATGCCAGTGCATCCGATAGTAGACCGTGATTTTAAAATGTGGGTTATTATGGATTTGTTGAGAAAATAATAATATTGGATTATTACTCTCATGGACGAGTCACAATGATGAAATGTCATTGGTTTGATTTGATGATGAGGCATGGCACATTTATTGATGATTGTGGATTTCGAGTAATTAATATGACTCACACTCTTGCTACCGAAGAACCATATGTGTTGGCATCAATGGCTAAACAAGTTTTTTTATGTCAAAGACCATCTTTGACCTGAATTTGGTGTCATAGTTGAAGAAATTTCAAGACATATTTTTGATGATGGTGATGATGGAATTGACACTATCCCGAGTGCCATTGGAACCAATCCATTCATTTATTTTGATGACTCCAATAGCTCAATTGTCAGAGTTGATTGTGAACCTGAAGTTGTGGTTGAAAATATATAGAATCATTCATCCATGTTCTGAATCCTTTTGGTTTACCTCGAGTTGGGTTGTTAAGGTTGGTAATATTCAAATTGGTTTAGTATTGATCACAAATATGTTTTAGCTGACTTGACCGTTATGTGAATTTTTAATGTTTATTGGTTGTAGTTTTATTTGAATTGCATTTTCTAATTTGGAATTGAACTGTATTCAAACATAGTTAAATAATATTTCTAACTTGGTGAAAATTACAACTTGTATGATTTATTAAATCCATTCAAGGTCTTCTAAAACAATTGATAGCTGACTTGACCATTATGTGAATTTTCAATGTTTATTGGTTGCAGTTTTATTTGAATTGAATTTTTTAATTTATAATTGAACTGTATTCAAATATAGTCAAACAATATTTCTAACTTGGTGAACATTACAACTTGTATGATTTATTAAATCCATTCAAGCTATTCTGAACCAATTAACAGCTAAATTTCCAATGAATCCCCCTATTCCCTCATATATTTAGTTTTTTGGGTTACACATTAGTTTCCTTTTTCTAATTAATTACATATTTGTTTTAAAAAGTAGGAAATGAAGCCAATTGAAGAGAGACGAAGGAAAAAAATGATGGAGAACAATCGTCGAATGAAAGAGTTGGGAATTCCATCATTAGTGCCTGTAGTGAGTACTTTATTTCAAATTGATATATTTAAAGAATATATAATGTCATTTGATTAATTTTTTTGTAAACATTTTGATAGGATCCACCTATACGTTGATAGTTATTCGACGAGGAGCCTAGTACTGGTCCTAGTACTTAGGCCGGTGGTACGATGAGGGTTCGTACCAGAGGTGGACGAGCAGCTGCTCGTACCCGACAAGACCGTGCCCCTCCCATTGACATGTCATCCTTCCCAAATTCTGATCCCATTGTGTCGTTAGGGACACACTGGATATTTAGTCCTCCCACGTTTTCACTACCTTCTGCATCTTCTGGCCCATCATTTTCACATCCCATGATGATTCCCACTCCCCAGTCAGCATCCGGTCAGACAGCTGTCCCATATTCTTTTCCTTCTACTTCTGTCTCTTCGAGCTTCTATATTCCATCGTCTTCGACTCCTGTTCCACCACAAGGTGTTCCATCACTTTCTGTGGATCCAGCGGCGCTCAGCGATCAGACCGACACATGTATTTTTATAGAACCCTAATTTTTTTTATTACAATATTTATTTTCATTATAACATGTTTTGATAAAATATTTGTTTTTATTTCATGACAGATACATCTACTGACAGGAGGCGTGGGAAGGGGCGTACATGCATGTGTTCAGTGTGGAACCGCCGCACACAGGTTATGGTGGATTATAATGAATATAACCAAATGGTTGAGAAAACATGGCAGCAATGTCAGAGTTTTTTGGTGACGCTTGCCAAATACCCCGACATCATTCCTGTCAGCCTGCTATCGTGGAGACATTTGCCACATGAGGTCAAGGATAGATCTTGGGCAGAGATATGGGTAAGAAAATCTGTTCTATTTAATTCCATGAATTATTTTTGTATTAATATGAATTAATATTTTGATTTCATCTTCGATTTAATTTTCCTAATGGTGAGGGTGCACGACTGGAACATTTAAAGGATTTAGGTAAGATTTAGAGAGCCTACAATAATGATTTTTATATTGGATGGGTTCCTAGAGTTAGCACTGAGTTAGAGGTGGTACCAGTGGTGGATGATTTTCCTATAGAGCAGTATCGTCAGATGATTACTCATTGGACGAGAACACAGTTTAAGGTATTAATAACATTTGAGGTATTTAAATAACAACTTTCATGTTTTTCATTAATACTATTTTTTGCATTTTCGAATTTTATTTAGGAATCATCTGGAAAAAATAAAAATAACATTGATGCAAAAAAATACCTCCACACACTGGGACGCACTACGATGACTGATCATGAGAGGAAGTAGGTATGACAATTGTTTATAAGTTTTATTTATGAATTACACTTTCTTTTGTTTCCTCAATCATTTAATAGTTTGTTAATGTTTTCATATAAATTTAATTTTCAATGTCATTGTATAGGCAAATACAAAATATTGAAGGACGTGTGCCTCGAGCAAAATTGTTTTGCTCAAGTAGACGGAAAAAGGATGGAAGTGTCATCAACGAAGCGACTCAGCAGCAGATTGTAAGTTTTAATCTATTGAATTTATATTTTAATATCTATTTTGTAACCTAATGATATATTTATATTTGCAACAGACTTCTTTAGAGGCCCTCGATGCCCAAAAACCGTACAATTTTGGGCCAACAGATCACTTACATCAGGTGTTGGGAGAGGAGCATTATGGATTAGTACGCTGCCGACCTAGGATAGCCTCGATGAGGTATTGGCCCTCCTGAGGTATGCAGAAAGTTAGGGCACATGCAGAACAGGATGAGAAAAGGACCACAGAGACAGCAGAACAGTCCGCTCGGGAAAACAGTGCGTTTATGAAATTTATTGAAGTTCTACGTCCAACACTTCCAGCAGAGGACAACCCAGCTTTTGATGAATATATGTCGTCGATACATTCTATATATGGTGCAGCAGGTGGCAGTTCTAGTGGTGGTAATGATGATGTCCATCTTGACGATGATGATGGCGAGGAGTCTGATGTGGAAGAGGAGGGAGAGGAGGAGGGCAAGGCGGGTGGCGAGGGCGAGGAGGAGGGCGAGGGAGAGGAGGAGGGCGCTGAGGAGGGTGAGGAGAATGATGGGGACGTGGATGAGGGTAATGATGATGGTGATGATGGTGATGGTGATGTGGGACAAATTGCTCCATTAAATTTTTGACTAATATTACTGAGATTTGATATTTAATCTATTCTAGTTGTTGGTTTTATCTAGACTCGTAGTATAGTATTGGAGTTTAGTTATTTTAATATATTATCTGTTTTTATGGATGTTATTGTCTTTTAGTGGTTTTGTGTTTGGGAACCCCCCTCCTTCCTGGACCCTGGAAAACCCCCCACCATCCTCCTTGGACCCCAGACACCCCCCGGATAGCCCCTGGATAGCCCCCCAGACAGCCCCCCGGACAGCCCCCCCACCCTCCTCCCTGGACCCCGGACAGCCCCCCGAACAGCCCCCCAGACAACCGCCCCACCCTCCTCCCTGGACCCCGGAGAACCCCCTAGACTGCCGCCCAGACAGCCCCCTGGACAGCCCCCCACCCTCTTCCTTGGACCCTAGACAACCCCCCGAACACCCCCCGGACAGCCCCCGAACAGCCCCCAAACACCTCCCAGACAGCCCCCACCCTCCTCCCTGGACCCCGTACAGCCCCCAGATAGCCCCCCCGGACAGCCCCCACCCTCTTCCTTGGACCCCGAACAACCCCCCGAACACCCCCGGACAACCCCCAGACAGCCCCCTGAATAGCCCCCTGGATAGCCCCCCACCCTCCTCCCTCAACCCCAGACAGCCCCCCAGACAGCCCCTCAGACAGCTCCCCAGACAGCCCCACCACCCTCCTCCTTGGACCACGGACAACCCCCCGAACACCCCCCGGACAGCCCCCCGCACAACCCCCCCACCGTCCTCCTTGGTCCCTAGACAGCCCCCCGGACACCCACCGGACAGCCCCCCGGACAGCCCCGCCGGACAACCCCCCACCCTCCTTGATTTCATTTAATACTAGAAAATCTGTAATATATATTTTATTTATTTTCATCAAGATAATAAATGTAAATCATATTTACACATCTAATCAATATCATAGATTCTTGGTATGTTATAAAAGAGATGTATTCATTGGGCATGACATTGTTAGCTCCGAAATGTTTCATAGCATGATAAACTAAAATCTAATCCATACTAAGAATGATATAAAAAATATTTTATATGAATGACAACAATATTTTAAGTAAATACCATTCCACTAATAGACACATGAGGATTCTCATAAAATGGAAAACATTTTAAGTACATACGGAAAACCAACCAAACACATTCGGTTTCCATTGAATATTTAGGAGAACGATCCATGGGTCATATGTGACGTGTACGAATCAACCCAGCCTCAATCTGAGATGCGGTGTGGGCGGCACCACTCAAAGTGTCCGTCTTCTGTTTCAAAAGGACTTCATTTTAATTGAAAAACATAAACTGACATACAGAAATCCGACCAATTGCATTCGGATTGGGTCGATACTTTAGCACAATGATCCATGGGTCATATGTGATGTGTACGAGTCAACCACACCTCAATCTGAGGCGCGGTGTGGCCGCCACCACTCAAAGTGTCTGTCTTTTGTTTCAAAAGGACGTCATTTTAAGTTAAAAACATCAACTGGAATATGGAAAACCGACCAAACACATTCGGATTGTGTCGATACTTTAGCACAACGATCTATGGGTCATATGTGACGTGTACAAGTCAACCCCGCCTTAATCTGAGGCACAATGTGGCCGGAATCACTCTAGGTGGCTCTCTTTTGTTTAAAATGGACAACATTTTAAGTACATATGGAAAACTAACCAAACGCATTCGGTTACTATTGAAACATTAGGAGAATGATTCATGGGTCATATATGATGAGTATGAATCAACCCCGCCTCAATCTGAGACGTGGTGTGGCCGGCACCACTCAAAGTGTCTGCCTTTTGTTTCAAAAGGATGCCATTTTAATTGAAAAACACGAACTGGCATACAAAAAACTGACCAAATGCATTCGTATTGTGTTGATACATTAGCACAACAATCCATGGGTCATATGTGATGTGTAAGAGTCAACCCCACCTCAATCCGAGGTGCGGTGTGGCCGCCTCCACTCAAAGTTTCTGTCTTTTGTTTCAAAAGGACGTCATTTTAAGTGAAAAACATCAATTGGCATACAAAAAACTGACCAAACGCATTCGGATTGTGTCGATAAATTAGCACAACGATCCATGGGTCATATGTGATGTGTACGAGTCAACCACGCCTTAATCGGAGGCACTGTGTGGCTGGAATCACTCTAAGTGGATCTCTTTTGTTTAAAATGGACAACATTTTAAGTACATATGGAAAACCGACCAAACACATTCGGTTTCTGTTGAAACATTAGGAGAATGATTCATGGGTCATATGGGATGTGTACGAATCAACCCCGCCTCAATATGAGACGTGGTGTGGCCGGCACCACTCAAAGTGTCTGCCTTTTGTTTCAAAAGGACGTCATTTTAATTGGAAAACATCAACTGGCATACAGAAAACCAACCAAACACATTTGTATTGTGTCGATACTTTAGAACAATGATCCATGGGTCATATGTGACGTGTAAAAGTCAATATCGCCTCAATCCAAGGCGCGGTGTGGCCACCACCACTCAATGTGTTTGTCTTTTGTTTCAAAAGGACGTCATTTTAAGTACACAAGGAAAACTGACCAAACGCATTAGGTTTTTGTTGAAACTTTAGGAGAACGATTCATGGGTCATATGTGATGTGTAAGAATCAACCCCGCCTCAATCTGAGACGCGATGTGGTCGGCACCACTCAAAGTGTCTGTCTTCTGTTTCCAAAGGACGCCATTTTAATTGAAAAACATAAACTGGCATACAGAAAACTGACCAAACACATTCAGATTGTGTTGATTCTTCAGCACAACGATCCATGGGTCATATGTGACGTGTACGAGTCAACCCTGCATTAATATGAGGTGCGGTGTGGCCGCCACCACTCAAAGTGTCTGTCTTTTATTTCAAAAGGAAGTCATTTTAATTGAAAAACATCAACTGGCATATGGAAAACTGACAAAATGCATTCATATTGTGTCGATACTTTAGAAAAAAGATCCATGGGTCATATGTGACATGTAAGATTCAACCTCGCCTCAATCCGAGGTGCGGTGTGGCCGCCACCACTCAAACTGTCTGTCTTTTGTTTCAAAAGGACGTCATTTTAAGTGAAAAACATCAACTGGAATACGGAAAACCGACCAAACGCATTCGGATTGTGTCGATACTTTATCACAATGATCCATGGGTCATATGTGACATGTACGAGTCAAACCTGCCTTAATCTGAGGCATGGTGTGGCCAAAATCACTCTAAGTGGCTCTCTTTTGTTTAAAATGGAGAACATTTTAACTACATAAGGAAAACTGACCAAATGCATTCGGTTTCCATTGAAACTTTAGGAGAATGATTCATGGGTCATATGTGACGTGTATAAATCAACCCCGCCTCAATCTGAGACACGGTGTGGCCGAAAACACTCAAAGTGTCTGCCTTTTGTTTCAAAAAGGACGTAATTTTCATTGAAAAACATCAACTGGCATACAGAAAACCAACCAAACGCATTCGGATTTTGTCGATACTTTAGAAAAACGATCCATGGGTCATATGTGACGTGTACGAGTCAACCCCACCTCAATCCGAGGCGCGGTGTGGCCAACACCACTCAATGTGTCTGTCTTTTGTTTCAAAAGGACGTCATTTTAAGTACATACAAAAAACCGACCAAACGCATTTAGTTTTTGTTGAAACTTTAGAAGAACGATTCATGGGTCATATTTGATGTGTACGAATCAAACCTGCCTCAATATGAGATGCGGTGTGGCTAGAACCACTCAAAGTGTCTATCTTTTGTTTCAAAATGACATCATTTTAATTGAAAAACATCAACTGGCATACAAAAAACCGACCAAATGCAATCAGATTGTGTCGATACTTTAGTACAATGATCCACGGGTCATATGTGACCTGTATGTGTCAACCCCGCCTCAATACGAGGCACGGTGTGGCCGCCACCACTCAAAGTGTTTGCCTTTTGTATCAAAAGGACATCATTTTAATTGAAAAACACCAACTGACATACGGAAAACCGACCAAACTTATTCGGATTGTGTCGATAATTTATCACTACAATAAATGGGTCATATGTGATGTGTACGAGTCAACCTCGCCTCAATCCGTGGTGCTGTGTGGCCGCCACCACTCAAAGTGTCTGTCTTTTGTTTCAAAAGGACATCATTTTAAGTGAAAAACATTAACTGGCATACAGAAAACCGACCAAACGCATTCAGATTGTGTCGATACTTTAGAAAAACGATCCATGGGTCATATGTGACGTGTACGAGTCAACCCTACCTTAATATGAGGCATGGTGTGGCCGGAATCACTCTAAGTGGCTCTCTTTTGTTTAAAATGGACAACATTTTAAGTATATACGGAAAACCGACCAAATGCATTTAGTTTCCATTGAAACATAAGGAGAACGATTCATTGGTCATATGTGATGTGTAAGAATCAACCCCGCCTCAATCTGAGATGCAGTGTGGCTGGAACCACTCAAAGTGTCTTCCTTTTGTTTCAAAAGGACTTCATTTTAATTGAAAAACATCAACTAGCATATGAAAAACCAAACAAACGCATTTGGATTGTGTCGATACAATAGAAAAATGATCCATGGGTCATATGTGACGTGTAAGAGTCAACCTCTCCTCAATCTGAGGTGTGGTGTGGCCGCCACCACTCAAAATGTATGCCTTTTGTTTCAAAAAGACGTCATTTTAAGTGAAAAACATCAACTGGCATACAGAAAACTGACCAAATGCATTCAGATTGTGTCGATACTTTATCACAACGATCCATGTGTCATATGTGATGTGTACGAGTCAAATCTACCTTAATCGGAGGCACAGTGTGGTCGGAATCACTCTAAGTGGCTCTCTTTTGTTTAAAATGGAAAACATTTTAAGTACATACGGAAAACTGACCAAACGCATTCGGTTTCCGTTGAAACATTAGGAGAACGATTCATGGTTCATATATGACGTGTACGAATCAACGCCGCCTAAATATGAGATGCGGTGTGGCCATCACCACTTAAAGTGTTTGCCTTTTGTTTCATAAGGACGTCATTTTAATTGAAAAACATCAAATGGCATACAGAAAACCGACCAAACGCATTCGGATTGTGTCGATAATTTATCACAACGATTCATGGGTCATATGTGATGTGTACGAATCAACCACGCCTCAATCTGAGGGGTGGTGTGGCCGCCACCACTCAAAGTGTCTATCTTTTGTTTCAAAAGGACATCATTTTAAGTGAAAAACATCAACGGGCATACGGAAAACCGACCAAACACATTTGGATTATGTCGATACTTTAGAAAAATAATCCATGGGTCATATGTGACGTGTACGAGTCAACCCCACCTTAATTGGAAACACGGTGTGGCCGGAATCACTATAAGTGGCTCTCTTTTGATTAAAATGGACAACATTTTAAGTACATATGGAAAACCAACCAAACGCATTTGGTTTCCGTTGAAACTTTAGGAGAACGTTCCATGGGTCATATGTGACGTGTATGAATCAACCCCGCCTCAATCTGAGAGGAGGTGTGGCTGGAACCACTCAAAGTGTCTGCCTTTTGTTTCAAAAGGACGTCATTTTAATTGAAAAACATCATCTGACATATGGAAAACCGACCAAACACATTCCGATTGTGTCGATACTTTAGCACAACGATCCATGGGTCATATGTGACGTGTATGAGTAAACCCCGCCTCAATCTGAGGTGCGGTGTGGCCGGTATCACTCTAGGTGTATGTATTTTGTTTAAAATGGACATCATTTTAGGTAAAATATATGGTATACAAAAAACCGATCAAATTATGAATTGAATTCCAGATTCCAGATATAATTGTCATCTAAATTTTAAATTGAAATCTAAATGAATTATGTATGTTTATGATTAAGTTTTGAATTCTAATTTAATTATGGATGTGTATAGTTCCAGGATGGATTATATGTTAAATTTGTATGAATTTGTTCTCTATATGTATGTGTTAGTTGGTTATTTTAGGTACAATAATTGTATATGTATGTGTTTGTTTATTGCAGGTACAATAATTGGATTGAAAATGGGAGGGAATGCATAATTGGAGGCCTGCTATACAAATTGGAGACCTACTGTCAAAATTGGATACCTGCTGTGCAAATTGCAGGTTGCTGTGCAATTTGCACAGTATAGGCTATAACAACGGTTTAAAACCCTTGGCATAGAATCTCTAATGCTTTTTTACCAATGGTTCATTGAACCATTGGTAAAAAGCCATTCCCAATGGTTTAAAAACAGTTGGGAAAGGGGAGACCCCTTGGTATTTCCCAATGGTTCATGCCAAACTGTTGGGAAAAACTATCCCAACGGTTTGGCAGAACTGTTGGGATAGGTTAGCTTTCCCCACTCTATACCAATGGTTCATAGTAAACCATTGGGAAAAGCTTTACCAATGGCTTACTTCTCTACGGTTTGCAGAACTGTTGGTATAACATATACCAACAGTTCTGCATCCTTTCCCAACGGTTCAAAACCATTGGGAAATACTGAATTTCCAGTAGTGTGGAGTGCTGAGGAGGTGATATGTACTGACCCTTTATGTAGAAACCTTAGAGGACGACCCGATATCTGTTTACCATTTTCTTTCAGTTATATTGTATTTTCAGTTGCAACTTTACAGTTGGGCTTGTATTCTAGACCCTTTTACTTTCAACACACTTTTACTATAGTAGTTAACTTCACAGTTGCTTCTTTCCATGTTCTTGGACCGTGTGTTTGTACAGGATTAAAGGCAATGCCTTCCCGTTTTAGGGAGTATGCCTTTCGGTGATTGTCGCTAGCCCCTGGACTATGGAAGGTGGGATTGGGGTAATCACGGCGTGGTCCTCAGGGGACGGGTCATGACAAAGTGGTATTAGAGGAGTTTGGTTCTACCGAAGAAATATGACTCCGATCTGTTCTGTGTGGAGAAATAGTGTTAAGTATTTTGAGTGTGGTTTTCTATTCAGCGAGTCCAGTGTTTGTGCGGCGGCTGACGTATCCATACACCGGGACCTAGAATTCTGATTTTTGACTCCGCATAAGAAAACACTGATTGTGTGTGTTTTTGAAAAGTTTTTCATTTGATTTATTTCGAGTCAGCTCACTAGGTATAACTTAAAGACCGTGGTGCACCTATTCCTTATCATGATGCTGCCACTTAGACAACCACCAAGGTTTCTTGAGAGAGTACGTGATGATAGCCCACCATGTGATGAGGCCTCGGTACAGGGCCCTTTTATAGAGTTAACACCTTCGGGTGGTGTACCAGGAGCACCACTACCCGTTGGATGAGCGTTGCCACTAGCCCCACCAGTAGAGGATGCACACCGACTGAGCATGTTTCATGAGTTCCAGCAATAGAGGCCTTGGAGTTTTCAAGGTGAGTCATATTTCCAAGCAGCTGAGGGCTGGCAGGAGGTAGTGGCTAGAGTTTTCCACACAGTTTAGATACCAGTAGAGAAGATGGTGATTCCCGCTACTGGTCTTTTCCAGTACGTGACCATGAGGATGTTCCCCAGGATAATGAGTCTTCGGTACTTGGACCATTTACCGAGATGGAACCTTCAGGTAGTGTTCCAGCTATATCACTACCCATTGGTCAACCGTTACAATCGGTAGGGGACACATGTAGGCTTAGTGACATACAAGTGTTTCAGCATCTGATAACCCTCAGGTTCTGAGGCCAGCCCAACTCACAGGTAGCTATGAACTGGCTTGAGGAGGGGCTAAGAGTTCCCTAGAGCTTCTACAGCTTCAGATGGATGACATGTTGGTAGCTGAGTATTCATCAAGGCATACCGACCATCTCAAGTACTCGATGAATACAGTTCAGTTAGTGCTTCAGGGCTCGGAACTCTAAGCAAGGTGTGTTTAGGGACATCCGAGCCAACACCTTTCTTCTATGCATTCCTACTAATGTTAGAGTGCTAGAAAAACCTTTGTGGTTGAATTTTCTTTGGATAAGCAGATACAACTAGTGAATGTTAGCAGTGGGAAAGCAGGAAATTAATGCAAGTCTCAGAGACTTTGGTGTGTAAAATGTTTCAGGAAGATGAAGTGTTAGGGATAGATGAATC
Source organism: Viscum album (assembly GCA_963277665.1). NCBI lineage: Eukaryota > Viridiplantae > Streptophyta > Magnoliopsida > Santalales > Viscaceae > Viscum > Viscum album. The sequence continues at coordinate 981,478 of CAUJRU010000262.1, read as the reverse complement.
TGCAAAGAAGCAGGCATGGAAGTAGAGATAGGAGAGCAGCATGAGGGGGTGTACATTTTGACAAGTTATGAACTCACCACTTTGTGGTCTTCACCATGATCAGGGAGATGTAGGATATTGGAAGGGAGTAGCTGCATACAGTCAAGGAGTACGACCCAAGGTCTCTAGGAATGACTCGATGAACGGTTTGTTTCTTCTACTAGCTTCCATATTAATAGACATAGGTACCAATCATTCCATCCATGGATCTTGTCCAATACCTAGAGTTTCTGGTTAATCCGTTGACTTGCCCCTCATGTTTGGAGATTACTTTGGGAGGAGACTCGATAATCACACGTACGCCGACGGTGTGATCTAACCCTTGAAGAGAGAGTTTCAGTTGGAACCTCTTGGTGGAAGCATTGAGGACTTACGACGTTATTCTGGGTATGGAATGGACATCCACAGTTCATACTCAGATTGACTATGTTAGGAAAAAAGGTTGTGGTTTAACTAAAATGTTGGAATGAGATTTTCCTTGGTCAGCGAAAAAGGAAACCCAGGCAGCATAAGACAAAATCATGCAAAGGAGGGTTCAACAGACCAAGCTTGAGATGTCCATCCTTACCCTCGTGGTAGTGTAAGTTTTGAGTTTTCAGTTAATGACAGAAGTTGAAGATTTTGGGGAAATCCTTTCAAAATATGTTTCCATGTTTACCTCCACGAAGGAAGAGGGACGTCTGCTTTGACAAGGTACTACTGGAGGTTTGTGCCTAACCTTTCCAAAGTTGCGACACCCTTATCAGCATTGAAAAAGAAGGGGAAACCCTTTGTGTAGTCGTAGAGATGCCAGTGGAGTTTCTAGGAGCTGAGACAGATACTGATGAGTTCCCCTATCTTGAGGCTACCAGAGGAAGGCGTTGGGTACGTAGTCTACTACGACACATTAGGGACTGGGCTTGGATCTGTCCTGATGCAGGAGCAAGTAGTGATTGAATATGGTTCTCGATATCTAAGAAAACATGAGCAGAACTATTCTACCCATGATCTAGAATTAGAAAGAGTGGCCTTCTCCTTGAGGATGTGGCGACATAACTTGATGGGCGAATGTTTTATAGTCTACCCTGATCACAAGAGACTCAGGTATATCTTCTCTCCGAAGGACCTGAACTTGAGACATTGGGGTTGGCTTGAGTTCCTCATGGACTATGACTTTGAGATAGTCTATAATCCTAGGAAGGGGAACATATTAGCATATGCACTCAATAGGAGGTCTAGTGTACAGTTTCTAAGTGAAGCGATAAAGGAGTTATCCACTTTGCAGATATCCTATGTGGATCGAGATAGAGCAGCTTATCATCAGTATCTGACAGTCACTCCCCCACTCCATCAGTGAGTCAGGGAGGCGCAACTTGGGGACACTAACTGCGAGGCTCGACATGCTCATATTTCCATAGGACAAGCACCTGATAGATTTTATGAAGGTGGGGAGCACGTCATCCTCTTCAGAGGATGTACTTTATTACCAGTGGTTCTTCAGAAGGAAGTGTTGAGGGAGTTCTATATGTCCCCTCGAGCAGTAAATCCAGGACCTCCAGTGTCAGTACTGGTGGCCGATAATGAAGAAGGTAGTGTAAGAGTTTGTCTCTCGGTGACTCACTTGTCAGCAAGTGAGGGCAGAGAATCAGGTTCCAATATTATTAGTTTATCCATTAGAGGTGCCAGAGTGGAAGTGGGATGGAATTTACATGGACATCGTGATAGGAATTCCACGCACATCCAGTAGTCATGATTCTATATGGGTGATCATTGACTGACTCACCAAGTCATCCCACTTCCTATCTATCATAGAGCAGGGTTCAGTAGAGGGGTTATGACGCCTCTATGTATAGAAGATTTTACGATTTCACGGAGTGCCATATATGATTGTCTCCGATTGTGATGCACGATTTACTTCCCAACTATGGAAGGGGTTACATGAAGCATTCGGGACACAACTTTGGTTGAGCACTGCCTTCCATCCTCTAACATATGGCCAAACAAAGTGGACCATTCAGACCCTTGAGGACATGCTACGTGCTCGCGTCGTTGATTTTGGCCATAGCTAAGAGGATCACTTGCCTTTGGTGGAGTTCATGTATAACAAAAACTATCACTCCACTATCGGTATGTCACAATTTAATTTGTTGTACGGGTGACCTTGCATATCACAACTACGCTGGACTAACCCTGGGGAGTAAGCACTTGTGGGTCCAGAGATGGTATGGGCTACCATGGACAAGGTGCACATCATCATGTGTGGATGAAGACTGCACAGATCAGACAAAAGTCCAATGCTGACAGGAGACAAAGACCTATTGAGTTCGAGGATAGTTACCATGTCTTTCTACATGTCTCACCTTGATGAGGTTTGTGGAGATTTGGTTGGGGCGACAAGTTATCTTCGAGTTTCATCAGACCCTTACAAGTCGTCATCAGAGTTGGAAATGTGGATTATCGCTTAGCTCTTCCACCTCTGTTGCACTAGGTGCATGACGTCTTCCACGTATCCTACCTGAGGAGATTTGTGCATGACCCTTCACACATTTTTTACTGGGGCGAGCTGGACATCAATGATTGGGTGACATTTATGGAGTTTCTCGTAGATATTGAGGATCGATAGAAGTGGGTCCTTCATGGGTGGTCGATACTTCTTGTGCGCATTCACTGGAATCATAGGAACCTCCAGGAGAGCACATGGGAGTGGGAGGCTCAGATCTGTGCTCAGTACCCCCATTTTGTTCCTACAGTCCATGTTGTGTCTTTTCGGAACGTAAATGCCTATGTTGGGGAGAATGTAATGTCCTGTAAATTCTGTATAATTTTGTTTCATTATATGGAATTATTTTCAGATCTCAAAATCTGACGGCGTGTGATTCTGAGGTCCGGAGTGCTCAGAATGATCTGTTAATGTTTTTATGATTTAATTAGCATGCGTAAGCAGTTTTCTTGAAAAAGTGGAATAACTCTTAAATGGTTAATCAGATAAGAAATCATAGGGCACCGTTGCGCTCAGGATGGCAGGTTTATCCTAGGCTCAACTTAAGTTTAGTCGGTGCATGCCTCTTGTGAGAAAACTGGGAAATGGCATAATTGTAAATAAAAGAATTAAATAAATTATTTTATTTTTCAAATGCTTATAACTCCAAAATGGTAGCTTGGATTGAAAATATGAAACCACCGCTGAACTTGTGAAGGCATTATTTATTTAAGTAGATACTAACTTTGGCCAGCACGGGCCACCAGTGAAAGTTAGTTTTTGGCCGTAAATAAAATAATTAATTGACAATTATTTTATTGTAAAATACATAACATTTAAATGGTAACTCAGATTGGAAATATGAGAGTTTTGTTGGGTTCATTGGGGTGTGTTTCACTTGGGTAGAGCCTAAACTCAACTGGCACAGGTCAAGGGAAACTGTTAATAATTTTCCGAACTTTTTTTGGGTACGTTCAGTAAACGCACAAGTGGTGTTTGTTAAATTTTGAATCATTACTCAGAATTGAAATATGAGGACACTGTTGAACTCACAACACCGATTTTTGATTAAGGAGACCTTCACTTTGACCGTAGTAGGTCTGGAGAAAAAGTTATTTTTTTTGGAACTTTTTAATAGAATAAATAAAATAACTTTATTATTTTATTTTTATTCTATTCATCCAACGGACGAGCGATAAGGTGGGACCGACGACGTTTCAATCCAATAAATGGCTTGACCCTCCAATCTGAGTATCAACAATGTTGCGGGAAATTAAGAAACTTCCTAATTAATGAGCACCATTAACTCCCTACGTCATTACTTACCCCCTATCCTATAAATATGGAGCTAGGGAATGAGTATCGGAGAGCTTCACCAAGCAATGAATTGCTGAAGGAATGCCGCGATGCCAGACCCTTAGAAGACGAAGCCGACTCAGTAGGAGGTGATAGATGACATCGAACCACCAATGGGTGACGTGAGAGTCACGTCTTTGGGAGCCGGTCATTGGAACTAAGAACACAGACCACTGGCAAGTGAGAACAATTGAGGTAGAGGTTTTTACACGTTGAATTTATTATATTGAATCCTCATATCCTAAATTCATGACGATGATGGCCAAATGAACATGTCCATCATCTCACACATTAACCTTTCTTCTCTTCCTTTTATTTTTTCGCGCGTTCTTCCATCATTCTTCAACCCCCAAATTATTTTTTGGTGCTGGAAATACGATGTTTTGCTGAGTGCAATCTATGGACGCAAATATCTTGACACAAGGATCGAGAATATGTGATAATATGATTTTTTGGGCTTGGAATGAATCTGCAGTGACTCATTGAAAAAGGCGACGGCCGACACCCAGCCATCTGCGAGGAATAACTACAACAAAACTGGGCAAGGAAGGCACCTACCTTTATTAGTGCTAACAGAAAAGTAATGATAAAGGGGTAAGAATTTATCAGCACTAAAAAAGAGCTGATAAATGTACCCTTTATCAGTTCTAAAACAAGCACTGATAAAGGTGTACCCTTTATCAGTGCTTCTTTTAGCACTGATAAACGGTACATTTATCAGTGCTTTAAATATCTCTTTATCAATGCTTTTCTTAATGCTGATAAATGTTACATTTATCAGCGCTTTTCTTAGTGTGGATAATTTTTATTGTACAAATGAAATAAAAAACACATGTTATAACTATATATATATAAATATATATAATTGAATAATTATAAGATTAATAATAAATATATATATTAGATTTATTAGATTTATTAATTCATTATATTTATTCGATTTATTAATTCATTAAATTTAATATATATATTTATTAAATTTGTTTATATTTAATGTATTTGTTTTATTTATAAATATATAATACTTTTTAATATATATGTATAATTAAAATTATTGAATATATGTGTGTTTTCCAATGAATTGGGGTCAATGAATATATCATGTGTATATATATGTGCATGAAAAGTTAATTTATAAATTATAATTACATATCACAATGATGTGTTATTGATTTATAATTCATTATGTTAGCCATATAATATATATGTTCTAAAAAATTTACACTTATAATTAAAATTACATTATATTTTAAAAATAAATATATATTTTATTATATTTTCAATGATATATATATAAATATACCTTTCAAATAATTTTATAAGTATAAATAAATATATATTTATTTAACATTATAATTATTAATAAATATATATATATTTATCATAAATATCTTTTTAAATAAATATATAATAATATAAATAGATTATTAAATTTATACATTTATCAATGATTTTATTAGAGCTGATAAAGTATGTCTTTATCAGCACTACAAAAGCACTGATAAAGACCCCCTTTATCAGCACTTTTTACTAGCACTGATAAAGGTCCACATGGGATTTATAAAATCTATCGGGTCCTCCTCCTCCTTCCCGCACCATGTCAAGCTTCCGTGGAAGCCCTACCCTGTGCCGCTGCCTCCTCTCCGCTGCTGCCACCTCTCCGCCCCGGCCGCCACCTCCTTCTCCACCTCCTCCGCCGCGGCATTCGCCTCCTCATCCTCCTCTGATGCCTACTTATCCTCCTCCTCCTCAGCCACATCTCCTCCTCCTCCTTATCCTCCACCGTGGCTCCTCATCCTCCTCCTCCTCCACCGCGTCCTCCTCCTCCAACAACGCCTCCTCCTCCTCCTCCTCCTCCTCCTCCTCCGTCTACTCCGCTGTCTTTGCTCCCTCCGCTGCCTCCGAGTTTCCTCTGCTGCCTCAGCGCTACCTCCATGCTGCCTCCGTGCTGCCTCCGCTGCCTCCGCTGTCAACACCTCCTCCTCCTCCACCTCCGGGTCCTCCTCCATAAGGAGAGTAAAAATGAATTTTCATGAATTAATTATGTTTTCACTTATTGTCAATATTGAGATTAATTATGAATGGGGAAGAATTGAAATTTATTACCATATGGGGAACTTATTTTTTTCAATGAGGTATGTGTTTCCTTTAATATCATGCTATATATTACATTTTTTGATGTATTTCTGTGTGTTTAAGGAGGATAATCTTAGGGTGACCTAAATTGTGGATTATGGGATTATAATTTTTGAACATTATTAGGTAGATTCAAATATAACATGAAAACATATTCTTCTCTATATTTGTTCCTTTTATTATCCTATGATGAATATTTCATCAAGGGTTGTGGAAAATAAATAGGTGTTTCAAAACTCAAATAGGTACTTATTCCTAGAAGAAATTATGATTATCCAAAGATTTATTCTATTAATAAATTATAATGTTTCTCAAATGAATATTAAATTCAATAATTGATGATATGTTTGAGTTTTTTTTCTTTTTATTGAGAAAAAAAATTTAAATGATGATCGCAAGGATTCATATTACGTCGAGTGGTGTATTTCCTCCATATCTTATATTAAATTCTACAAGAGGTACAATTGAGTGATTTGGTTGGTTAATGATAAAAGATAGTTCCACCTGATGGGTTTTATTAATGGATGAGTAAAATTATATGGTTCAAGAGATAGAGGATCCATTTAGAGGTACATCCTATTATCCAAAAGGGATAGGACTTAAGTGAATGACTTATATAGGTTGGTTGAGGGTCTATTGGGATATTTAAGTGCCCTTGATGGTTTGGGTTAATTAATGAGTTTTTTTGGTTTGAAGAAGCCCCTCAATAAGTGAATTGAAAAGGGTGATATACAATTTGATCTTAGTAAAGTCATGATCATAGTATAATTTTTATTACAATAAGAGTAGGAGTATTCCCACCAACCATTCTACAATTTGGTATGGTGATTAGATGGGGTAAAAATTGGAAACATATTGTTACTAGCATCAAAAGGAATTTTAGTCATGGGGTTTAGATGTATTTTAACAATATATTTATTAAAAACATTATCATATATGAGTTAGTTGATCATTAAAGGTGAGAAAATATGAAAAATTTATGTTTTTTGTGGATAAAAAGTATCCCAGAATAAGGAGGAAGTGATTACAATTTTATGGGAGTGTTCCAAATGACGATGTTCACTCTAGTGTAAGATATCACAACATAGTAGGGCTGGTGTAACTATAAAGGGTTTGAGATGTAGGAGAGGCATATTTTCATATGGAATATTTAACTATAATGAATGTCTCTAAGGGAATATGAAGAGATAATTTCATTGGGATACCTATCTCATGAAAATAAATGTTTCACTGGTTTGGGGGTCTAATGGTATCATTATGTAATGAAAAGGATCACACTATAATAGTGTTACTTCATACTATAGTATATTGTTCATTATTAATTGGTGTAACATTGTTTAAAGGGACTTTTTAGACCATGCCACAACTATAAGGGTCACACCATGAATGGTATTCTATAAATATTAGTAAATATGAGCATACATGAATCACATTTCATGCTATGTTATGTTAGGCCATAAAGGTGGTGAATGATCTTTGGGATTTAGTTTCTAAGTAATTTGGAATTAAGATTCTTTCTCCATGGAAATAATCCATACAAAAGAACATTTAATATCTATAAATATAGTGTTACATGATCCGAATCTATGATTGGGTTTCAATGAATAATCCTTCAGTTACCCAACCATTCAATCCATTGATTATTCCAATAATGGTTTAGTTAACATTTAAGGAGAATAATAGGGGTGCACACATAATCCAAATTCTATAGGCACTTGTGGTCGATGAAGGGAAAATCGATTAACTTATAGATTTAGATCATTATATCACGTACATGGGACTATATGGTTATATCCTTACTCTGTTCATTATTCTTATTGATAATAAACCATGAACAAGATTCAAGACATCATGAACACTAAGGATAATAAAATTTATAACAGGAGTTTGTGAACCATGTAATTATCCCTTGATCCATGTGAGTTATTTCATTGAAAAACTATCATCATTTTACCATCACTCTCAAGATCATTTTTTCACTAATCAGTATTAAAAAATGCGTTTTGATTATGTGTTTTTTGTAACCATTGATTCACCCCAACCATGAAGTAGTTTTCTACTCTCACCTAGTTTTTTTGATTGTATGCATGGGTAACTATCCTTCCTTGTTTTAGTTGGGTGGTTGGAATTATGATGTGTTCACAATTATGGCTTGTTCATGATTTGTTTGTGAAATGGTCATAGTGTATAATGGACATATTAAAAGTGATCGTATTTAGAAGGTGGAATTTGAATTATTGTATTGAGAGAGAATTAGGTAATGCTTATGTGATATGAGATTATAAAATAGATGATGGATATGGGTGGATATACACATGTAAAAACCCAATAGATTTTCTAGGGAAGAATGTGGAATTCATTCCCATCAATGTGATGAGATTTCTGACCATTTCTGTTTAACTAGTTTGTTTGTTTGTTTTATAGTGGAGATGGAATTTATGGATTAGTAAGTGCTCAGTTGTGTTTTATATATAAAGGTATATTTCAGGAGTGACTATATTATTGTGTATGGGTCTAAAAACAATAAAATGTAGATTAAAAAATTCTAGTTGAGATCTAGGAAAGGGTTTGTGTATGTCTTATATGTGTGATGGTTTTTCATCAGGCCATGAAAATACAACATGCTTATAAGGTGATGTTTATCTATTTAAGTGGGTTCATATTCTAGGGGATAATCATGATTCATGTTCCCCTTATATGTACACTACGGTCATGGATTATAGCAATGGTGACAATTGTATTGGTATATTAGGGGTATAGACTTGATTCACAGTGAAAATGGTATTGGTATGTTTGGGTCACAAACTAGATCCATGGTTTCCAATGTTGTGGTATGTTAGGAGACAAGAAAGGATCCATCGTGACTAAGGTGTCTGGATTTTAGGTGTCAAGATAAGATCCATGGTTGTCAGGGTATGGGTTTTTAGATTCCAAAATAGGATCCATGGTTCATGTGTATCAGTTTCTTATCAGCCCATATGATATGCATAGTTCCCAAGGTTTGGGTATGTTTGGGTTTCAGAAAATATCTGTGATGTATGTGGTATGGTTTTATTAGGAGATAAGATTGTTTTTGGGAACCCATTGTTTAATGTATTGATTCTCACTGAATATAGTGTTATTTGTTTTTTTGTTTTATTAGTTACCATACAACAATCTTACTTTCTTTCTTAAATAATGTGTGTTGTTTATTTATTTGAATTCATATAGATAAACCTAGTATATTATGATTTATATGAGGTTTCCCATTATTGGTGTCCTACTAATATTTTATCATTCAACCTACACAAGATCATTAGTGTATGTATGGACCTTATATAAGATTAATTATTCTTACCACATATTATAAGTGATAATACAAGAGTAGGTTGATGGTATTATGTATAAAATTCCTAGGTGGGCCTTGGATACCCTATGATAAGTCTCCCAAACTATTACCATGACCCTCACTTATATCATATCTCCCCTTGGAGATCTCTTAATCCAATTATAAAAAGGAAATCCTCTATGTCACACTTAACCAATCCCTATATGGAATATCCTACTCATCACACACACCGTGACACTTATATATCCTTAAGAGGGTGTTCTCATCATACGTGATATATAAAACTATATTATCCATCCTCTTTAGACCTAAGACTCTAATACCTACTCAAATTGCCTTATAAAACCAAACTAGGATATAAAAATCTCATACCAAACCCGATCCTCTCATAAACACAACTAGAAACCTCACCTCCATGGAGACATAATCTCTGAATGATCACAAAATCACAAACATTCAATAGAACCCTCACTCTATCTCTTCGTGGATAAAAACCCCATATTTATTTACCTAGGTTGCTCTTGATTTCTATCCCTTTAACTGGAACACATATACTCATGCATGAATGCACAATAATGCATAAATTGGAACATGGTATTGTATTTTAGGTCCCACCTACCTCAAAAAATGGAGTAACCCCCTCACCAAGATCAACTCATCCTCAACCAAGACTATACAAACCTTATCTAATCTTGTACCAATGATTGAGACCCAATCTCAAGGAACAATTCCCAAATAATTAATTATAGAAACTTATAATTAATTATTCACCTTAATATAATTATGAATAATCTTTTAAAAACTCATTGGGAAACCCAACACCACCTAAACCACACAAAACATGGTGCGTTCATCATACAAGGATAACCTCTAGCCAATACAAACAAAATCTACATCATTTGAATTGATTTGAAGATGATATAGTGAAATCATCACACAAATCCAAGTTAAAATCATCCCAAATCATAGGTAAATAAAGGATAATAGTAATGGAGGAAGTATGAGGGAAGAACTCACTAATTCACTATAAAAAACTCCCAAGAACCACCCCACATCAGGGGGGATATAAGAGAGGAAGAAAATGGATGAATCCCATGAACCTCCCATGATTTTATATTAATGAGAACACCCCCACCATTTTTGAAGTATCTAGTTTTTTATCTAAAATATAATCATATTCCTTATCCCCTAACCTATATAACCATCTTTCATATTTCAAATAGGATGAATATAAATAAAGAATGGATGAATTCCAATCGGTTGACAAAAGATTATGAATAAGGTGTGAAAGAGTTTATCAAGTTTGCAAAAGATCATGCATATGACCCTTCTCAAATCCTTTGTCTGTGTTTACGCTGTTATTATTCAAAACAAATTAGTCCATAGGAGTTGGAAGAACACTTGATCTGTAACGGAATAGATCAGAGTTATACATGTTGGAATAAACACGGGGAAAAAACGAATGTAGGTAGTGGCTGGGATAACACTGCATTTTATGGATCACCTAATATGATTACAAGTATGAACAATGATGATGACCGTATGAAGGATGTGATTACAAATGTGAATGATGATGAAGATCGTATTGAGGAAATGACAAGTACAGTCGAAGATGAACTTCGTGATTGCCTAAAATTGTTTGAGTAGTTAAAAAGTTGTGAAAAGATGCTATTATATGCTGTTTGCACTAAATGTATATCACTGTCAGCCGTACTGAAGCTGTATAATTTGAAACTAGACAACGGGTAGAGTGACTCCAGTTTTACAGAACTACATGCTCTCTTGAATGACATGCTCCCAGAAGATAATTAGCTCCCGACCCGAACATACGATTCCAAACGAATGCTACGCTCGATGGGTATGATCAATAAAAGAATACACGCCTTCCCGAATGATTGTATACTGTTTCACAAGGAAAAAAATCAATTAAATAATGCCCAAAGTGCAGTTCTTCTCAATACACGAAAGATGAATCCAGCCCTACTAAAGTTGTATGGTACTTTCCAATCATTCCATGGTTTAGGCGCCTATATGGAAGTGAGGAGACTACAATAAAATTGACATGGAATTCAAATAAAAGAAATAAAGATGTGATACTACATCACCTGATAGACTCTCCGCAGTGGAAGAGAATTGATCATGAGTATCCTAAATTTGGAAACGAGTTGAGAAACCTTTGTCTTGTGTTATTTATAGATGGAGTGAATCCTTTTTGTTTTCAAAGAAGTAGTCATAGTACATGGCCAGTTATGTTGGTAAATTATAACTTACCACCGTGGTTATGCATGAAACAAAAGTATATCATGTTATCTATGCTTATATCACGACCAAAACAATCGGTTAATGATATTGATGTTTATTTAGCTCTATTGATCAAATATTTGAAATTATTGTGGGATTCACGTGTTACATTGTATGATGCTTACAAAAAGAGAGATTTTAATTTGAGAGCCATGTTGTATGGGATGACAAATGACTTCCCTACTTATGAAAATTTGTCCGGATATAGCATTAAAGGAACTCAAGGATGTCCCATTTGCGAAAAAGGTACACAATCAATTAGGTTGAAACATTCATCGAAAACCATGTTTCTAGGACATCGTAGATTTCTACCCCAATCATATAAGTACCGATCTTGGACGAAATCATTCGATGGAAGTTCAGAAGAATGCATAGAACCGTCTCCACTAATAGGCAATCAATTGTTTATGAAATTTAAAAATGTGGACAGTACTTTTGGTAAACTAGATTTGAAAAACCTTACAAAAATTGGTTGGAAAAAGAGATCAGTTTTTTTGAATTACCATACTATAATTGTCTGTATGTCAGAAATTTTCTTGATCTTATGCATGTAGAAAAAAATGTATTTGATAGTGTCATCAACACATTGCTAAATACAGCTGAAAAAAAATATGGAATTAAGGCTTGGCTGGACATGGTTGAGATTGGAATATGAGAAGAGTTGGCACCAGTGAAGGGTGACAAGCTAACATTTCTTCTTCCTACTGCTTAAACGGTTTCCATATAGGAGAGATATCAGTTTTTCAACTTCATGAATGACGTAAAGGTTCCAGAGGGGTATTTTTCAAATATCAAGAACCTCGTTTCAATGATAGATTTGAAGTTAAAAGTTCTTAAATCACATGAATGCTATGTTTTGATGAAAGATCTCATTCCTATTGATTTACGTTGCATTTTTCCCAAGAATGTCCACCATACATTAACAAAACCGTGTTTCTTCTTCAAATATATATGCAGCAAAGTTATAGACATGACGAAATTTCCAAAAATGGAAAGAGAAAATGTTGTCATATTATGTGAATTAGAAATGTTCTTCCTGCCTTAATTTTTTGATATGATGGTTCATTTGATGGTCCACTTGGTGAGAGATATTAAACTATGTGGTCCTGTACATTATAGATGGTTGTACCCCATTGAACGGTATTCGATGATTTTGAAAGCGTATGTCAAAAATTGAAGTTGGATAGAGGGTTGTATTGTGGAGCAATATATTGTTGAGGAAGCCGTTGAATTTTGTATGGAATAGCTATCTGGTGTGGAAAGAGTTGGCCTACCGAAATATCGTCACACTGGGCGGCTTGAGGGTGAAGAAATTTCTGGAAGACAGGTTGTCACAATCAGTATAAAAGATCAGGAGTAGGCCCACCTTTATGTTTTGCATAACAATTTTGACGTTGATACATATGTTGAAACCCAAAAAGAAATTATTAGGCATTTGAATCCATCTTGGGATGAAAAGTGGATATTAGATACACATAATCAAGAGTTTATAGGATGGTTTCAGGACTATATTTTTAAGATGTCAGATGAAAATCCAGAGTCAAATTCAGACTGACTTCGATGGCTAGCCAGAGGACCAAGTGCGTATGTATTATCTTACAATGTATACGTAGTTAATGGTTATACATTTAATACTAATGAACATGATGAAGACAGTACCATGCAAAATAGTGGGGTTACACTTGTGGATGAAGTGATGCATGTTTCCGGTGCTAAGGACATAAATCTAATTTATGCGAATATTTCATACTTTGGCCTCATCAAACAAATATGGGAGTTGGATTATATGGAATTACAAGCTCTGATTTTTCAATGCAAGTGGGTTGATATCAGGAGTTCTTTTAAAATAGATGAATTGGGATGCATGAAAGTTGATTTTAGTAAGGATGGGGAGAATGACAAACCATTTATAATGGAATCACAGGTAGTGCAAGTATTTTATGTTCCAGATCCCGCAAACCGAAACTGGTCAATTGTTCGGTTATAGACCAAAACCACTGAAGGGTCAGATGAAAATTCAATGGAGGATGACCCTTTAATTGGGACTTCAAAATCATTTAATAGTGGTCCCAATGAAGACTACATTTTGTATGTCAGAGGAGACCACAATGAAGAGATATGGATAGTCGATAGAGGGTTCAAATCCCTTCAGCCTTTAAAAAAAAGAGAGTTCAATAATCAGGTTATTTTTTTATTGTAATATAGATTATGTTACATTGTGTTATTTTCTGTTCATTCATGCTTTTATGTGATCTAAATTAAATGTTAAACCACTTATGTAGATAATGACTTCTACACTTGCCGATGCACCTAATCTCAAAACACAACAGGTTTCTCAACCTGTTGCAGTTGGTCCCACTGCTGAGGTACAACAGGTCTCTCAACCTGTTACAGTTGGTCCCACTGCTGAGGTACAATAGGTTTCTTAACCTATTTCTGCTAGTCCCACTGCTGAGGTACAGTAGGTTTCCCAACCCGTTGTTGCTGGTCCCAGTGCCGATGCTAGCGCTTCATAGGAACATAATGATGATGGAGAAACCGAGGAAATAATAGGCAAAGAAACCCCGAAACCACAAAAAAAACAGATGCATCGTAGTTTGACAGTTTTAGCCAAAATCATTAAGGGAAAAGCAAAAAGCATAAAATATGAGGTGAGATGGAATAAGAAAGGCTAGCATGTAAACCCAAACAAATCCATGTTTAGTAGCTACATTGGAATCATCACTCAGAAACACGTGCCGATTGATATAGATTCCTGGCACCATGTTGGCAGCAGGCTGAAAACATTAATGTAGGAAGAGATTATGGTAACATTACAATATCATTTATTTAATTTATTAAAATAAAATAAAATAAAATATTGAAATATTGACTAACTCTACATCATCTCTTGCATAGTGCATTTATAGTAGTTGTCTCGCACAAATAATATGTATTAAGACTGGTAGGAAGGGATCATAGAGGCTTTCACACCATTTTAAAAAATGAAATCTGAAAGATGATGAAGGGAAAATCAAGCCGCACACACCTACTCTTTATGCACACATGATATCCCGAGGAGCGTGGGATGCGTTTTGCAACCATCGTGCAGAGTAGACTTTTCAGGTACATTGTGTTTGGTAACACATTGTTTAACGTGGATTGTATCCATCACTTTGAGTGACAATTTTTTATTTATAAAACAACAACTGATTGCTGAAAATAATGAACGGGTAGAAAAACCAGCATACCCCTACCGTAAAGCAAGACATGGGTATGTTTCAATTGAAAAACAATTGGTACATATTTTAAAAGTACTGTAATAATTTTTTGTGACATAAAACAACACTATAACCATGTTTCTATGTTTATATGCAGACTGATGAATCAAAATCCCAAGCCACATCCATCCCATGCCCTATGCTATGGAAAGAGGCTCGTGTTAATAAAGAGGGGAAACTGGTAGATGAAAACACACAAAAAGTGTGGGAAACATGGATAAGTATTACATAATATAAATTTGTTTTTCTTTAAGTCACTATTACATCACAATGATTAATTATTTTCCCAAATTTTATATTTGACATAGTCCCATGAATCAAAAACACTCGCACCGGATGTAAAAATACTTTCAAAGACCTTGAAATAGCCAGAACAGTATGGCCACGTCATAGGTGCGGGTTTTTGGGGTGACACCCCAGATATATTTTCAGAAAAAAAACAAGAGGAGGAATAAACTAAATAATGGAAATGATGAGAGATAGAATATCTACCCTTGAAGAAAATTTCCAGAGTCAGGGAGAGTTTCTATAACCTTTGATGGGGGAGAGGCGAAGAGAAGAAACAACTCATGAACAACCCGCCCCACCCCCCACCAGCTTTCAGGCGAGCCATTCCCCTAAAAGAACAGACTTAATTGAGGTATTCAATGTTCTAACATTTGTTTCTGTGAAATGTTAATCACATAGACACTAATATCTTTCTTGTAATGATATTCTACAGGGTAAAATGACTGTGATTTATATCTTTCAACTCCCACCCATCGCCTTGTAGCGAGGTCTACAGTGTTCAATATGCAGAATGACATGCTACACTCTAGACGACTTCAAACCAATCATGTCTAAGTGTTGATTAACGTAGCTCATGAGCCGATCACCAAGATACCCAGGCCAAATGACGATGATGACATTCATATGGTGAAAAAATATATTGAAAGATTCATTGCATGGCCATCGAATCTTGTAAAAAAACATGTTGTCAAGGAGGTATTCATTTCCAATTCATTTTTCAAGAAGAACCTTTAAAATTTAATTAGAAAAGGTATGAACCAATCAATGTTATTACAAAAGGACAAAAGGAAGGAGGTAAAATGAAATAATAGCTCAAAAGGATCAACCAACCGATCAAAACGATCTACTGAGGGCACCTTCACCCCGCCCATTCTATATCCACATTTAATATCATTTCAAGCTCATGTGGATACGAAAAATGGAATGAAGAAATAATCACACAATTGTTTGTTAAAAATATATGCATGGAGAGGAATCATTAGATTTCATTAGTGCTGATGCTGTAGCTGAAATCATCACATACGAATGGCTTTGCGCCTTAGTTATAAATGTATACATGAGGTATGTTTTCATGATTTTATTTTACAAAAGATGATATACTATGATAATTATTGCTAAATACATTTCATATTTTTCTCAGGCGTATATATGAAAAACAATTGAAGGGATTTTCTTGTGAATACAAATTTGGACTTGTTATTCCTTACACCATCTCTACACAATAAAAAGAAATAGATTCCGATTTTTAGGCTGAATTCATGTCAAACCTGCTCAGAACGTTTCAATGAAAAATTACAACTGACATGATCTTTTTAATACGAACGTCACAGGGGTAAAACTCTATATTCTAATAATATTAATTATATTTTCAATTTTATCATTAATTTTTCCTTTTTTTGTTTTTAGGTAGGATTGGATGCTCATTGCAGTCAATTTGGATACTCCAACGATTTATTTTCTGGATTCACTGCATGGATCTCCAATAAACCGACCACACATGATGGAGATTGTCAATTTGTAATACACTTGATCCAACATTTTAAAACTAAATATCTAGTTATATAATTTATATTATCTTTTAATGAGTATTCTGTTATGATAGGGTGGTGTATGAATATCGTCTAAAGGCTGGAATGAATCAAGGGTCTAAGGACGACAAGGCGCATGATATCTAAAAATGGACAAGTATTAGGGTATATATAATTATATTGAACTATCCAAATACATATCAAAATAGATTACTTATTTTTCTTGATGTTTCTTCAGTGTCCGAAACAAACAAACAAAAAGGACTGCAGTTATTATATTTGTAAATTAATGAAAGAGACCATATTTCATGAACAAACTAGCATCCCTAAAGAGGTATTTTTGAAAATAATTACTAGTTCATTTAAAATATTTCTTAATCCTTTGTGTATTTATATTTTTTCAATACTACTATGACTGTCGCAAAAACTTTTATTCACAAGATGATATAGATGTGTTTAGAAACGAATGGGCAACGTACCTGATGGAAGAATGTAAACAAATTAGACAATGAAGGTGAATTCCTACTACTTATGTTATATTTATATGATCATTGATATATAACTTGTTTACAATTATTGAGCATCTATGATTACCCTTTATTATGTTTCATATCCTTAGATTATGAAAAAAGGTTTTAGAAATGATTTGAGTTTCTAGTAAAGAATAACTTAATGGGAGACTCTTATGAACTACTGACATACAAAAAATAGAGCAAACACGTTCGGATTATTTTGATACTTTAGGAAAACGACTCATGAGTCATTTTTGAGGTGTACGAATCGACCACACCTCAATCCGACACACGATGTGACTGGTATGGCTAAAAGTGTCTGATATCAGTTTGAAATTGACATTAACTTTAGAAAACAACACTACTGACATACGAAATACAGAGAAAATGTGTTCAGATTGTTTTGATAATTTTGGAAAACGATCCATGAGTCATTTGTGACATATAAGAATCAACCCCAACTCAGTCTGACACACAGTGTGACCAGTATGGCTAAAAGTGTCTGATATCAGTTTGAAATTGACATTAAATTTACAAAACAAAACAAGTGACATATGGAAAACCAAACAAATGCGTTCTAATTGTTTTGATACTTTAGGAAAACTATCCATGATTCATTTTTGAGGTGTAGGAATTGACCACACCTTAATCTGATGCACGGTGTGACCGGTATAGCTAAAAGTGTCTGATAACAGTTTGAAATTGACATTAACTTTAGAAGATAACACAAGTGACATACGAAAAACCAAGTAAACACATTTGGTTTGTTTTGATACATTAGGAAAACGATCTATGAGTCATTTTTGAGGTCTACGAATCGACCAAACCTCAATCCGATCCACGGTGTGATCGGTATGGCTAAAAGTGTCTGATATCAGTTTGAAATTGAAATTAACGTTAGAAAACAACACAGGTGACATATGAAAAACTGATAAAATGCATTCATATTGTTTTGATACGTTAGGTCAACGATCCATGAGTCATTTATGAGGTGTATGAATAAACCACACCTCAATCCGATGCACGGTGTGACCGGTATGGATAAAAGTGTCTGATATCAGTTTGTAATTGACATTAACTTTAGAAAAAAACACTACTGACATACGAAATACCATGAAAACACATTCAGATTGTTTTGATACTTTAGGAAAACTATCCATGAGTAATTCGTGACGTGTACGAATCAATCGCACCTTAATCCGACACACGGTGCGACCGGTATGGCTAAAAGTGTCTGATATCAGTTTGAAATTGACATTAAATTTAGAAAACAACAAAAGTGACATTCAAAAAACTGAGAAAATTCGTTTGGATTATTTTGATACTTTAGGACAACGATCCATGAGTCATTTTTGAGGTGTAATAATTGACCACACCTCAATCTGATGCACGGTGTAACCGGTATGGCTAAAAGTGTCCAATATCAATTTTAAATTAACATTAACTTTAGAAAACAACACAAGTGACATAAAAAAACCTATAAAACATGTTTGGATTGTTTTTATAGTTTAGGAAAATGATCCATGAGTCATTTTTGAGGTGTAAGAATTGACCGCACCTTAATCTGACACACGGTGTGACCGGTATGGCTAAAAGTGTCTGATATCAGTTTGAAATCGACATTAACTTTAGAAAAAAACACTACTGACATATAAAATACCTTGAAAATGTGTTCATATTGTTTTTATACTTTAGGAAAATGATCCATGAGTCATTTGTGATGTGTACTAATGAACCACACCTCAATCTGACGCATGGTGTGACCGGTATGGCTAAAAGTGTCTGATATCAGTTTGAAATTGACATTAACTTTAGAAAAAAACACAAGTGACATACGAAATACCGATGAAACGCATTCAGTTTGTTTTGATACATTAGGAAAACAATCCATGAGTCATTTTTGAGGAGTACGAATCAACCACACCTCAATCCGATGCACGATGTGACGAGTATGGCTAAAAGTGTTTGATATCAGTGTGAAATTGACATTAACTTTAGAAAACAACAATACTGACATAAAGAATACCGAGAAAACGCATTATTATTGTTTTGATACTATAAGAAAATGATCCATGAGTCATTTTGAGGTGTATGAATCAACCTCACCAAAATACGATGCACGATGTGACCAGTATGGCTAAAAGTGTCTGATATCAGTTTGTTATTGACATTAACTATAGAAAAAAACACAAGTGACATACGAAATATCAAGAAAACGCATTTGGATTGTTTTTATACTTTAGGAAAACGATCCATGATTAATTTATGAGGTGTACAAATCAACTATACCTCAATCCGATGCACGGTGTGACTAGTATGGATAAAAGTGTCTGATATCAGTGTGAAATTGACAATAACTTTAGAAAACAACACTACTGACATATGGAATACTGAGAAAACGCGTTCGTATTATTTTGATACTTTATGAAAACGATCCATGAGTCATTTGTGAGGTGTACGAATCGACCTCACCTCAATCAGAAGCACGGTGTGACTGGTATGGCTAAAAGTGTCTGATATCAGTTTGAAATTAACATTAACTTTAGAAAACAACACAAGTGACATACAGAAAACCAAGAAAACGTGTTCGAATTGTTTTGATACTTTATAAAAACGATCCATGAGTTATTTATGAGGTGTAAGAATCGCCTTCACCTCAATCTGATGCACCAATGTGACAGGTATGACTAAAAGTGTCTGACATCAGTTTGAAATGGACATTAGCTTTAGAAAACAACACTACTGACATACAGAATACCAAGAAAACATGTTCATATTGTTTTTATACTTTATTAAAATGTTCCATGAGTCATTTTTGAGGTTCAAAAATAGACATCACCTCAATCCGACACACGGTGTGACCATTATGGACAACAGTGTCTGATATCAATTTCAAATTGACAATAACTTTAGAAAACAACACTACTAAGATACGGAATACGGAGAAAACGTGTTCGGATTGTTTTTATATTTTAGGAAAATGATCCATGAGTCATTTTTGATGTCTACGAATCAACTGTACCTCAATTCGACACACAGTGTGACCGGTATGGATAAAAGTGTCTGATATCAGTTTCAAATTGACATTAACATTAGAAAACAACACATGTGACGTACAAAAAAACAAGAAAACACATTCCGATTGTTTTGATACTTTAGGAAAACTATACATGAGTTATTTGTGATGTGAACGAATCTACCTCACCTCAATCTGATGCACGGTGTGACCGGTATGGCTAAAAGTGTCTGATATCAGTTTCAAATTGAGATTAACTTTAGAAAACAACAAAAGTGACATATGGAAAACCCAGCAAATTCATTCAGATTGTATTGATAATTTAGGAAAATGATCCATGATCTATTTGTGACATGTAAAAGTCAACCGCACCTCAATCCTATGTACAATGTGATCGTTATGGATAAAAGTGTCTGATATCAGTTTCAAATTGACATAATCTTTAGAAAACAACACTATTGACATACGAAATACCAATAAAACGCATTCAGATTGTTTTGATACTTTAGGACAATAATCCATGAGTCATTTGTGATGTGTACGAATCGACCACACCTCAATCCGATGCACGGTGTGACCAGATGGCTAAATGTGTCTGATATCAGTTTCAAATTGACAAAAACTTTAGAAAACCACACAAGTGACATACGGAAAACCGAGAAAACGCATCTGGACTGTTTTGATACTTTATGAAAAATGATCCATGAGTCATTTTTGATGTTTAAGAATCAACCACACCTCAATCCGATACATGTTGTGACCAGTAAATCTTTACATTAGATAAAGAATCAGTATATATTAAATGAGATAAATCATCCAAAAACATATTTATTTTACATTATTCCCTTTCATTGTTATCAGAATGAAAACATTTGAGTTTATAATTTCGATATTTTAGTTCCACATTTCCATATTAACGTATTATTTCATATTAATGTTTTAATTTATTTCATTATTGTATTACTAACATAATATTTGTTTTCTTATATAGGTGAATGTTTTTCCTTGAGTTTGGATGCTTTGTTCGGTAACAAATACCGTGGACGACAATTTTTGAGAGAGGATCACGAATATCAAAGGATGAAACATTACCGCTTATAACTGTTGTTGGAAAATTTTAATTGTAACCATGTAAAACATTGTTTTAAATGTATATAGTAGTGTTTTTTTTGTATTCATGATGTTAAGTAAATGTATATAGCATTTTTTGTCAAAATAATTTGTGCGGGAGCTATTTTTTGAATGTTTACAGGTTCTATTTTGTGCAGGTGTGCATGTGGTACTGGTTTTTGTAGGTGTGCAGGTGTGTAGGTGCTGGTTGTGTAGGTTCAGGGGAATGATCCTTTATCAGCACTTTTTTGAGCACTGATAAAGGACACCTTTAACCGTGCTAAAAGAGTGCTAATAAAGGCCCCTATTATCAGTTCTCAAGAGAGCGATGATAAAGGCACCCATTTATCATTGTTAGAAAATCAGTGTTAATGCCTACATATATAAAGGGTGGGGGGGTCCCTTTTATCAGTGCTATGAAAAGTGGAGATAAACTTCACCTTTATCAGCGCTAAAAAATGAAGATAAATGGGGTCTTTTATCAGCACTTTTCAGAGTACTGATAATGGGGACCCCCCATTATCTATGCCGGAATTAACAGTGCTTTTCTAGCGCTAATAATGTTGGTTTTTAGCACTAATAAAAGGATATGTTGTAATAGTGAAGGAATGGCGGTGTGCGTCCGTGCCGCCGGTTGAAGATGAGGTCGTGGGTAGTCGGCAGCGGTGGGGTAGGATGGAGGTCGGCAACTTGACGGCAGCGTGGCGGAGCGGCGGGGCGCATCCATGCTACCTGTGGAGAAGGAGGCCACGATCGCTTGTCCGTGGGGGAGGCGAACGCCGCCCCACACCCGACATGCCACAGGTGGATAGCGGCGCCATCGTGCCGCTAGAAAGTAGACCAGACTGCTATGCTGTATAGCTGAGGAACACCGTGTGGGACTGTCGAGTAATCCCGCATGCCATCCAGGTTGCATCACAAGCCACACCACGGGCCGCACCGCGAGCCACCCAGCGGCCCGTGCTAATGGGTATCGCCCTTCGTGGGCCGGGTCGGGGTGCCCCCTAAACAGGATGGGCTGGACCGTGGCCTAGTGGGCCAGGCCCTCTGAGGCTCAGGCCATTCGAGCTAGACCCAGATCGGGTCGAATCAACCCAAACTGGTTCGGGCCAGGTTGAACCGGACCCGAGCCTATCTGGGCCCAGTATTACCTTTTTGGCTATAACTTGAGACCCAGGTGTCTGTTTAAAAACTTTCTACAGTTCCATAATCCTCGGATAGAGAATATTCTTTAAATATACTCCACTTGAGTTTTTTATAAAGTTGGAGTACGTCCAGGTTGGATCGGACCTCGAATCCAACCGGGCCCTCAGAGCGGAAACACTAATAACTTACAGACCGGGCGTCTGATTGACGAGTCATCTATTGTGTTGGGTTCCTTTTGAAGTGACAGACATTTGGGTTACATTTTTCTGGAACATCGGGGTGGTTGAGGTATGACCTATGGGTTGGGGAGCAATTCTCCCAAATGTGATATGTACGGAACCCTACGACTAGATGAGACTTGACGACTACTGACCGTTTCAACTCGGAGTGACTCAACTGGCCAAATGGGGATCTCCTTTGTGTGATGCGGCAGACCTACGGTGGGGAGTGACATTTTTTGATGCAGCAAACTCACGGTACTTGACAGGAGGAGTACCTCAGCATACAATTAGGGGGAGTGCCTGTGTGTGATGTGGAAGACCCACAGTGTGGAAGCACCTCTGTGTGACACGACATACCCACAGTACTCGATAAGAGGAGTACCTATGTAGTCCAATGTTAGTGGGAAGCGCCACTGTGTGATGCGACAAGCCCACTGTACTTTATAGAGGAATAGTTCTCTAGTAGCCAAGGTGTTCGACATTGTTACCAGGGATGTTATTTGTTACTACCCCTAGAATAAATCCTGGTGTGAGCTATCTTTAACTTGTGCTTGTGATTGTGGTTAGGCTATAAGGTACTTTACTTCTGTGGTAATCTAAATTTATGGTGTTACCTAGTGGTGTTATTCCCTCATATATGAGATGTTTATATCTTATTAACTTAGGTGTATGTATGGGCATATATCTAAGTGGAGTTGATGTCTTTCTTTGTGGTTTTCCTTTGTGGAACTTTAGGATACCTACAGGGTCTCAGGGTCCCTATTGAGTATCATTATACTCACCCCATCATGGGCTTCGCCCGCACATTGTTGTGTCTTGTATAGATGACACACAACTTTGATCGAGGCTGAGGGAGCTAGGACTCGATGGTGCATGGAGGTGGACCTTTCGGCATGACGTGGCACGGAGGAGATGGATGGACATAGAGTGATTAGGAGGAAATATGTACCTACCCTTTAGGTAGAAACCTTAGACGATGACCCAGTAGGTGTTTCCCTTTTTTCTTTCAGTTTTATTATATTTTCAGTTTTACCTTTACGGTTGGGCTTGTATTCTGGCCCATTTTACTTTTATCACACTTTTACTATAATAGTTTACTTCACAGTTTCTTCTTACTGTGTTCTTGGGCTGTGTGTTTGTATAGGATTAAATGCAATGCCTTCCCATTTTTGGGAGTATGCATTTCGATGCAAGTTGCCAGACCCTGGCCTATTGAAGGTGTGCTTGGGGTATTCATGACATTGGCCCTGGGGGACGGGTCATGACAACCTATCCTAGATACACACTGATCGCTGCCTGCATCCCCAAATCATTGACACACTGACTACTGGCTGCATCCTACTAACACACTACGCTCACTGAAATGAATAACTGCAACTGCACGTATTCCGAAGTCATAGAGAAACAACTTCTATAAAAACTAGGGCTAAATTCATAAGAGTTAGGGGTTCAAAACCATTCTTAATTGACGAAAAGGTCACCATTTTAGCTAGTATGATTAAATAAATAAGGGAATTCGATGATCACTTCCAAAATTTGATTTATATACTTTAATAATGTTTAGAAAATTAGATTATTTCATCAAATTTGTAGATTGAGATTCATATCAAAATAAAATTCCATTTCCATTATAAATTATCATATTACTCATAAATATTAATCAATTCACAAAGCAATTAAATTCATTAGTGAATCCACAACTAAGAATAAAAAACAAATTTTAAATAATATGAATATTATCCTAAAAATATAACTACCAGGCCGGTTACAAGGGTATCTAATTAGTTATAGGTAAACGTTTTTATTCAAGAGAAAAAACAAAAAATATAATAATAAAAGAAATGACAAATAAATGTATAAGTAAATAAATAATCCAAAATAATAATAATTAATAACAGATTTGACATAAATTAACTTTCTATGAGAATATATACAATGACAATAAGCATTTGAAATAAAACCCAATAAATTAATAAGTGATTAACAACCATACATACAATGATACAATACCATGGAAGAAAACCATATTGCTTTTTAATTTATTATAAACATAGGATTTATATATTTACGAACAATATGTTTACATACACAAAAAATTTTATATTTATCAAAAAATATTTATTTTTTTAAAAACTTATGTGTGCCTATGTGTATTATATAAAATTATATATATATATATATATATATATTATTTTATTATATTTATTTATTTTTCAATGCATTATAAAACATAACCTATGTATATATTACTTTATATAATAAATATATTAATTATTTAAAATTTATAACTATATTTTTTTAAAGTTATACTTTATATAAGTTACCCATGTAAAAAATGATACATTATATGAATAACATCAGTGTATTTATTTATTTTTTATTTTGTTAAATATGAACATTGTTTTCCCAAATTGGATGAATATGAATAAAAAATGGATAAATTTCAATTGTATGAAAAAATAGAATTAGGGTGAAGTTAAAGAGTTTTGGATATATGCGGTCAGTGCTCCTCGAGGTTCATGCAATGGGTTTAATAGTTCTCTTTCCTGGCTGTTGGGAACCACATCATGGAACACACATTCCACATCAGGGAACTACATTTTGAGTCTTGAATGTTATGAGGGGAAGTTACATGCTCTCATATATATATATATATATATAATCGTAAGTATCCCCATTGAAGAGTCATTTTCCAAATATAAGAAGTGCACCCAAGAAGAAAAAAAATAATGAGGTAGTGATCCAGAGTGAAAAATACCTTTTATAGAGGGATGAAAAATCTATACATCTGGAGTTAGAGGTGGGGGAAATTTTGAACCACTTGGGTAATGTTTAGGGGTAGATTGTTGGATATAGCAGGATAGTGCTCCCCATTTTTTGTGATATGGGTTTAAAAACCATCATAACTATCTTCTAGCTATCATTCCATGGAATACACATGCCACACTATGACACTATATTCTGAGTCCCACATGGGATTAGGGGGATCCTAAGATCACTTATATATATATATATATATAAAATGGGAACTTTACCCCTGAAAGAGTCCCTTTCTAATGAAGGGTAGTGAGCCTTAGGAGAAACAAAAATGTGAGTTAGTGAGAAAGATTAAAAAATATCATATAATAATGAATGGATGGTCTATGAATTTTCTGTAATAGTTTAAGGTAAAAGTGTGATCCATATGGAGGATTCCAACAACATTCAAAATATAGGTATGAATAATTAGAACTGTGAATATATTGACATTTTCAATGATTTTTAGGATTAATTGAGGAGTTTTACATCCCGAGTTAATTTTTATTCAATGATGACAATTAGATATCAAGAAAAATAAATTTGGAAATAGTATACTTATCAAAAGAGATAGATCAAAATATAAAAAAGAAAATTTGAAATTGAAAGATGAGAATCAGTTGTAATAGATCTATCTCAGTGCACTAAAAATTAATTTTGAAAAGTTGAAGAGCCTAAATAAGATACTAATCCACGTGGATACTAATTTAAGGAAAAATAATTATTCCCAATTCAAGGTATTGGGTGATATTCTTTATAGAAATAAAAATCTCAAAGTTTATTTCAAGGAGAAATGATTTTATAAGGCCCCTAGATTTTAATATATATTTTTCACTTAAATTAAACACTATGTCAATAGCATAATTAAAAAAAACACATAAATAAAAAGAAATTGAGATAATTTGAAATAAAATTACTAAATTTGACTATTATGATATAGCCATTAAATTAGGTGTTATAAAATAAAGTTACCATATTAAAAAATCTATAAGGAAAAATGGCTGAAATTTTATAAGGTAGTATATACATCCCTTATAAAGCTGAGTAATATAAGATTTGAAAGAAGGTAGCCAGACTAGGGGTTATAATGAAAAAACCCAAGACAAACTGGAATAATTACGGTATGTATGATATCATATTCAATAGAAATTCATTTCGTTTAAATTTCCATGAGATCTATAACAGTGGAATAACCACCCTCAACCACCACTAGAGCATTCCTTATCATTGTATTAGAATGAATTAAATTTTGTTGAAACTTTTTCTACAATATATATATATATATAAGTAAAAAAATAATTTAAAATTACTATGTAGTATTTATAAGACCTATGAATATCATTTTGGAAAAATAAGAAATACTTTAATCTAAAAACCAATTTATTATCTTGTATTAAAAAATTAGTTTTTTAGCTTATAGGAATTGAATCCAAATATGGTTTTTATATTTTATATCAACAATATCATATTATGTAATAAATTAAATTTCATTTTAGAGTTTAAAAGTATGATGGCTATGATTAAAGTTAATGACCCTAATAATGGTAAAACTATCATATTCTAAGAATTTATTTACTAACATTGTTTAATTTCTATCTTATAAAATAAATTTATCACTACTCAAAATTGACTTCGATAAAATTTTATGTCATATATTTAAGTAATTTATCACTCATTAAATTGGTAATCAATACCATATAATATTAATAACATTTAATGATGAAATTAACATTTTTCTACAAAATAGATTTTCAATATATAATATTTTTTAATTTAAATGTTAAAATTATATTAATTATAAATTTATTTTGATAAAATGGAGATTAAATTTGGTTTCATAAAACACAAATTTCATAAGAGGGGTTATTTTATATGTTTATAGAAATATAATTTAGTCGTTTAAAAACTAGTTACTCAAGTGAAAATAAAAAAAGGTAAAAGTAAAATATAAGAACAGTTGAAACCCAACATATTTAATTTTTTGATGGTTTATCACCAAAATATCACCCAAAAATGTATTATTTCATAATTTTGGAGTCATTGAACCATGAATAGTTTAATGGTATTATTAAAAAGTAAATTCTATTCACAAAAGTTCCATTTTCTTCACTTATATATGGGACACACTTACATCACTTCATACCACACCAATCCCTTTGAATTACTTCCTAAAACTATATATTTTTTGTCCTCCCCAAAGAATCTATCAATTTAATAAGAATATATCACAATTATTAAGCCTAATCTATTCATTTCTGAAGAGAATTTTAAGATAAATTTCAAGGTACCAAATAAGTTTAGTGTATGCGTAGAACGAATCGAAAACATGTTAAGAATTTTATTTTTTTAATTTTCACCCACTGATACATATTTCTTATTACACAACATTATTTATTTGTAATGTTTTATCTAATTATATTTAATATTTTTAAATCATGGTTCAATTATATATCATGATATTCAGTGTTCTATTCAACGTTCCTTCTATCATGGGGTTTTGACTAAACAATTTAAAAATCATTAAGGGTTTTTGTTGACTCAACTTATTTTTGAGTTAAAATGATTCCTTTTATATAATTATTTTACAGGATTTATTTATTATATTATATGATTATATTTTAATTCGACTCTTTAGGTAAAGTGGAATTTGTGATTCAAATCATTACCTTAATTAATTTCTTGTTAAAAAAGTATATAATTATTGTGAATAATTATGATCCTATTTAAAGGAAGTTTCACCTCCTTGTTTTTAATTTCCCTTCCCACCTATGTTCACCTTTTAAATTGAAAACGTAATTATGTTTTATCTAATGTGATATTCTTATTTCCCTCTTTAACTTTTAAAAATAATGTTTTATTAACTTTTTATAATGTGGGATTTCAAGAAAGGTTGTTTTAAATCATAAAAGGGAACCACCCGATTTCTTATTTCATAATTGTCACATCCATAAAAAGATTTTCAACTTGAAAATATTTCTAAAACCCTCAAAAATTTTTAGAAAACCATCTTAGTTCTATTGTGGTCTAAAGGTAAATTATATGATATTTCGATTATTAAAATATCTTATGCTTATTTTGAAAAGCATAACTCATTTGGTTCATTTTTATTCTTAACTATCCTTGATACACCTAGTGATTTTTCCTAAGTTGGAAATAAATGTTCAAGACCTTGATTTATTTATTAAAAAATGAACATGAAAAATCATTTAATTCCTTTTTCTCATGGGATTCCTTATAATATATCATTCGATTATGAAACCCAATTATTTCTCACGGGTTATATCATGATTATGTTTTATGTATCCATTTTTTTATTCATTTGGATCACATATACATGAACATTTTATTATTTTGATTATTTGATAGGTCGTATTAGAACTATATATCCTACATATGCGTTGGGTTTTGTTTTCATGTCATGAGAAACCATGTATGGTACATGAGCGGTTAGAGGAATCACAATATGTTATTTGAAAGGTAGGAATGAAATTATATATCCCTTTAATACATTAATTAAATATTTATATCTCATTAGATATAATTTATGGGATTAGAGAGTGAAACTAGCCGGTTATGGAACTTTTTCTTCTATGTTTATGGTAATGGGAAGTGAAACCAATCCACTATGGGACATTTTCCACTATATTCAATGTAATATGAAGTGAACACAATATAATATAGGAATCTTTTCACTATGTGATGATGGTATTGGGAGTGAACCTTTAACTATGATTATGATTTCATGTTTCATGTTGTTTTCTTATATTTATGGCTCCATTATATTATGATATCATTTCTTTATTCAAGGTTTATATGATTATATCAGAATCTTATGTCATGGTACAAGTATTTTCTTTTGAGATCACATGAATCTACTTTATGATTGATGGAATATTATTATCCCTTATTATTTTTTATGATAAATTTCTCCCAAGTTCATGTTTTCTCATATTCTTGTGATCTAACCCTTGATGACATGTTGATAAGTTTTCCCACATTTAGATTATGAGATAACCCACTTCTTATATTTTCCATCCCTTGGATATGAATATAAGTATAAATTAGAAGAATGTTATATAATGGGTTATAGATGTTTTCAAATATGGAGAATGTTTTACATGTTTTTAAAATATGTTTCATATGTAATTAGTCCCCAATGACACTAAACAAAAAGGTTCTTTGAGTTGTTTTAAATTATCTTGAGTTGTAAAGTTTTACTTATTCTAATGATGTAAATTAAATATATATTTAGATCGGATAATGATATATTTTTTTATTATAAAAGTGTTTATATATATTTTTAAGAGAAGGTTAGTCATTTTGGTGATTAATATTAGAGAAATTTAGGGAAAAACTAAGTGATACAAATAAGTATAGAATAACATCCTAAAATTTTGGAAATGTTTTTATTTTGTAGTTTTACTAATAATGAAATCCCTCTTTGGATACTACAAGTGGATTTAGGATCTTGAAAAAATGTACCTATGGGTAATAACCCAAAATGTACGTGATGGGTGTTAAATCAATCATTACTTGGTGCACAATAAAGTGGCCTAATTATACACCAAGTTTCACACTCCCAAGGTATATTTTTTTGTTAATAACATTTTCTTTATAATAAATTTATTATTAATTTAATATGTTAATATTTAGTTTAAATATTATGAGAGAGACGAACCAGAGGAAACCTAGATTAAAATGAGTTTGATTTATGTTGAGTAGTAAGAAAACTCGATGGTTTTAAAGAGTAAGACATTTTGAGGTTGAGTTTTTTGTAAGATAATTTATTATAATCCTTTTATAATATTAATTATTCATTTCTCATGTTAACCACTATTGGTTTTAGTAATGGATAGAACCAAAAGGAAAAAAGTTAACAACAAGCGAGCGGGAAAATGAGATGATTAACTCAATGAAAACCCCACTAGAATAGGAGTTATAGTGGGAAAACTTATGATAAAACTAAATAGACCATTATGAAATAGAATTAACAACATGTACACTATTGAAATCCAAAAAAACCAAAATAAGAGAAGGATGGAGTCTCATGGAAGTTCGGGCGAAAAACATGGTGAAGGAAAAATGTTCAATTTCCTTCATGTCGCAAATGTGGGAAGATTCTACCAAGGGAACTTCACAATGAAACTGGAATATGTTTTATCTATGGTAATTATACGTAAAAGAAAGCGTTTAGTTAACATGATGGGGAAAAATAATATTCTCTCTAAGGATACACTAGGAAATCAATGTTTTAGATGTTTATAATTTAAGAACTATAAAAACTAGTTCATTAATCCAAGGTATTAAGATGATAAATGAAACCAACAACACCCTAAAAAATGGGAATAAGGAAAAGCCTATGCAGTAACTAATACTGAATTTAATAGTGATAATTAAGTGGTTCAAAGTGTTTTTCAAACTATATTTATAGATGTATCATGCCATGTATGTTTTAAAAAACTATTATCTTTTTTGTTATAAATAAAAACTCTACATTATAACATCTTTGTATCTGACCCTCTATAAAGGTTTGTGAAATTATGATTCATGAATGTCTTCTTATAAATCAGTTAATATTAACATATTTTGTTGTGAAAATATATATTTATTATGTTTGGAAGGGTGATATATTTATAGAAATTATATCTTGAGTCACATTTATATCTTATAAACCCCAATATATTCTCATTAGTAGGAAATGATTTAATTTTGTTGATACAATTTATTTAGGGGGGAGGTTACACCCATAGACTTTGCTATATAGATTTTATATTTAACTGAAAATTGAGTTGATATATTGGTTCACATAAAAAATCTATACTAAAATAAAATTGAGATATTTTAAAATAATTTTTTTAAAATTTTCCATTAAAATACAACCTTTAAATTAATAGATTTAAAATAAAGTAACCATATTATGATATTTATGGGGAAAATGGAAATAAATGTAATCTTGAAGAAAAAGCCTCCCTTATAAATATCATTTATCCATGATTAGAAAAGAATTATATTTCCTATGGTTTTATTTTGACTGATACCAATTTGAACTTGAACAATTATAGAATGAGAAAAATTTTATGTGAGAGAAATTCAAGGTCATGGAAATTTCCATGAGATCTATTCTTGCAGATCACCTCCTCAGCTTAAACCAAAATGTACCATATTCATAGATCTTATATAGATATAATCAAGGGATATGTAACTATAAATTATGATGATATTATAAGGTATTCATTGATTTAATTAGTTATTTATCATATTTATTATACACATTACACATTTTGGACTTTTAAAGAATAATGAATATTTTTTACATAGTTTTTCTTTAAATTTAATATTTAAAAAATAAATGTATAAATTTTAGAAAATGAATTAAATAAAACTAATTTAAATTTTGATTTACTTTTTCAATATTATCTTAGTATTAGTTTTTGAAATTTTCTGTAAAAACATCAGTTTTGAGGTGAATAGTGAAGAAATACTTATATTGCTAAAGTCATCACTTATATGATATTATTATAATAAAAGAAAGAAACAAATATATTTGAAAAAAATTTATATAAAAAATATAGTTATATGTTAAATAAATCATTTATAATTTTTTTTATAAAACCCATGTGTATATTTTTGGAAACATATTTAATATTTTACTCAAAAAACTGATCTAATCAATTATATTAAAAAATTAATTTTCATAACTTATATATATTAAATATAATAAATGGATTTAATATTTTATATTAACATGATAATATTATTTAATATGTTCATTTTCATTTTTGAGCATAATAGTATGATTACTAAGATTAATTTTACTAACCATGCTAATGGTAAACATTTTATTTTTTAAGAATTATTTTATTAATATTGTGCAACTTTTATCTAATAAAATAAATTAATATTTTCACAAAATTTAATTTAATATAATGTTTAAGAATATATTTAAATAAATTATCACTCATTCAATTGGTAATCAATAATAAATAAGATTAATAAAACTTAATGTTAAAAAATATTTATCTACAACATAATTTTGCAATATATGAAATGTTTTAATTTTAATATTAATTTTATATTAATTATAAATTGAATTTGACTAAATGGAGACTAGATTTTGGTTCATAAAATTAAATATTTTTATTGTGGTTTATTTTATATTATTAATAAAACATAAGTTACTTGGGTAAAAACAAGTTACATAGGTAAAGAAATGGAAAAAATAAATATATAAGAGAAATAATGTCATCCAACAAATTTAAAATATTTTTAGAAATAGTTTTTTAAATCTTTCATGACCCAATATCACCAAAAAAATAATTATTTAGAAATTTGTGAGTCATCGATCCTTAAATAGTGTAATGATATCTTTGAAAAGTAAAGTGTATTCCACAAAGTTTCCTTTTCTTTACTTATAAAAGGGATGAAATTCCACCAATTTATACCACACATATCCATTGAAATTATATCCTAAAACTATTCCATTTTTTTCTCCCAATAGTATCTCTCATGTACATAAATATTCAGTTTCAATTATTTATATTAATCCCTTAATTTCCTTGGTGACTTTCAAGATAACGTTCAAGGTACCAAAGAGGTTAATTGAAAGTGTAGAATGAACCAGGAACAAGGTAAGTGTTTCTTATCTCAATTTTCACCAATTAAAACACATTTCATATTATACAACATGAATTATTTGGAATGGTTTTTCTACCATCCTAAAATATTTATCAATCACGATTCTATAAATTTCATGATATTCGATTCTCTATTCCATGATCCTTCTCTGATGGGGTTTTGACTTAAAAAATTTTAAACCTTTAAGGGTTTTCCTTAACTCAAATTATTTAATGAGTCATAATGATTAATTTTTTTCTATGGGTTTAAAATATATATTTATTCTATTCTATAGTGATATTATTGTTACTATCTCTTAGTAAAGTGACATTTTTTATTCAAATCATTACCTTGATGAATTTATTAATCAAAATGTATGTCATTGTTGAGAATAATTCCCAATCTTTTTAACAATTTATTCCCCACCTTATTCATAATTTCCATTTCAAAAAATGTTCTCATTTTTAATTTTAAACCTAATTATATTTTATCAAATGTGACCTTAATATTTCCCTCTTATTATTTTGGAAATCATGTTTTATTATCATTTTTATAATTGTCGATTTCAAAAAAGATGTTTTTAAGACAAAAAAGGGAAACTTCATATTTCATATTTCATGATAAGTGTCACCTCTATAAAATATTTTCACCATAAATATCTTCTCAAAAAACTAATTATGTTATGGAAAACTATCCTAGATCAATTTAAATCTAAATGGATATTATAAGCTATTTACTTCCTTAAATTATCCCCTACTCAATTAAAATAACATCACCAGAACAATTCATTTTTATTCTTATGCATTCTTGATACTTTTCATGAATTATCCAACATTAGAACTCATTTTTAAAGGCCTATGTTTCATTATTAAAATATGAACATCCATAGTTAATTTATTTATTCTTATCTTGTGAATCTATATGATATAACCTTTGGTTATGTTTTGAGACAAGATTATAAAACTTACTTCTTTCTCATGGGTTTTGTCTTGCTTATAATTTATATGTTTATTTTTTTCCTCAAGTGGAACATGTATGCATGTAGATAATATGATTCTCATTATATGAAATTTAGGATAAAAATTATATATCCCTTTAATTAATTGGTTAATGTTTTCTTCACAAGAGATACCATGTTTTGTTCATGGGAAGTTAGCCTAAATAAACTATGTTATGTGATGGATATGTCTGAAATCATATAACCATACAATGAAAGTGTGTAAATCATTTTATATCATGATATTTTATATATGGTATTAGTTAATGAACCTAATCCATGATGTGAATATTCCCACTATATTTATGGGAATGGGAAGTGAAACCAATATACTATTAGATGCAATCTATTATATTTATTGGAATAGTGTGTGAACCCAATCCTCTATTGTAATTTGTCCACTATGTGATGATGGTATAGGGATCAAACATTCATCTCTGCTTAATATGTCATGTTTCATGTTTTTTTCTACAAATTTAAAACTAAATTATCTTATTATATGATTTCTTTATTCCATGTTTTAATTCTTCTCTCACACTCTCATTTCATGATACACATTTTTTATTTTGATATTATATGTTTTTACAACATGATTTATGTAAAAATGGTATTTTATATATTATATTTAATAAAACATTTCTCCCCTAGTCACGTTTATTCATATGCTTGTGATCTAACCCTTGATGTAATATTGAAAATGTTTCCCTTATGGAGCGTTTGAGCTCTCCCCTTTCTTATATTTTCCTTCCATAGGTTATGAAGATATGTATAACTTATGAGAATTTTTTAGAAGTGGGTCTAGAAGAGTTTGAGTTTTAATAAAGGATCACATGTTTGAAAAATAATTTTACTATGTAACAGGTCCTCAAAATGATTAAATAAAATGGTTCCCTAATATATATGATAATATTACTAAATTTCATGTTTAAATAATGTTAATGATGTAAATTAAAGGTTTTTTAGCTCGAGTTATCATATCCTTGAAAACAAATAAGTTCAAAACCTAACATAAAATAAGGAATAACTTTCTAAACACTTGGAAGAATAAGTGAAGGCTCTACAAAGATTTTATCCAGAGAATATAATCTGTTGAACTCTTTGTGAGATGGTTATTTTAATAATCCCAAATTATTATTGTATGTTTGAAACATTAGTCTTTCTGATCAAATTATTCTAAATGTGTTTATATTTGTTTCAATCATGTTTATACATGTTTATCTATGTTAAGTTATGTATTACTAGTGACCTGGAAGTATTCTGGACTGAACAGACACTTTGTGAGAATTTATTGTCTTGGCCCACCATTAGTTATATTCGGTCGCACCGATGATGAATGGTCGCACTGATGATGAACGGTCGCACCGATGATGAACAGTCGCACTGATGATGAATAGTCGCACTGATTATGAATGGTTGCACCGATGATGAACAGTCGCACCAATGATGAATGGTCGCATCGATGATGAACGGTCGCACTGATGATGAACAATCTCACCGATGATGAACGGTCACACCGATGATGAACTGTCTCACTGATGATGAATGGTCGCACCGACAATGACAACGGTAACACCGATAATAGGAACTGTCGCAATGATGACAATGGTCACACCGATAATAGGAACTATCGCACTAATGGCGACCGAAGGTCTAAAGTGCTACCGATCATGAGATACTGATGATGATTCACCGATGCTGAGTCACCGATGCTGAGACACCAATGCCGAGACATCGATGCTGAGACACTGATGCTGAGACACCGAGGCTGAGACACCGATGCTGATACTACCGAACAGATGCAGATTCAAAGTAAATCACCGATCTCATGACTCACCGATAGTCATGAAATCTTTTTGAATTTCTATAAATTCTTATTTAATTCTAATAGTCATATTTGATGATTTTAATGCAATTAATGATATTTAATGTTAGTTGTTGGCATGTCAGGAGTTCATACCTCATACATATGAAAAGGAAATCATTCCCATTGATGGAGCTCGTGGAATAAAAGGAAGATTCAGTTGCAGTAAAAAGTGTGTGCGCAAAAAGGCATAGAGAGATAATTCTTCCATGAATATACATATGAAAAGGGAGAACACACGAAGAAGTTGAAGGGGGCATTTTCAAGATCTCAAAAGAACTCTCATGTCTGCAATCCAGCACTACTGAAGAACACACAAAGAACATTGGAAATCAGAGAACACACTCACTTGTGAAGGACATCAAGATGAACCAAAATACTCTGTTTTCAACAGCAAAACCACAGAAGCACTCAGAAGCATCTCGACTAAATCTAACGAGTCCAGAGTTACACTGCCAATCACTAGATCTTTTTAAACTCTGATACATTCTATATTAGTGATTAGTTTACTTACATTTTTGAGCAGTGTGTGTACTCTGTACATCTTATACACACACACACACACACTGACTCCTATGCTGAACTGGAGGATATCAAAATCCTCAAACCAAATTTGTTTACTATTGCTTACCCACAAAAACTGTGGAAGAGGTCCTTGTGTGGCCTTGTCATTGTTTTTGTTTCCCGTGAAGAACTGTTATAGAATTCTCTGTGTGGCCTAGACAGTCTTGTACTATTGTTAACCCTGATCCAGGGTGTGGATCAAATTTATATAAATTTTTTGAGAGGACTATGTCTCGGCTTGAGACTGAAACTATTGGTTACACCTGCTGTGCATTTTTATTTAAGTCATAAATATTCTATATATGTTTCATATTCCGCTGCTATTACATTGAAATACAAATCAATTTTAAAGTCACTTTGATAGTTAAATTATCAAGTGTTTATACTTGTTGTAAACTAGTAAGTTAGCATCAAAAGCTAATTTAATCCTGTGATTAAATTGACTGAGATCTAATCAATATTTGAGAAGCTAATTGAACATTTACAATCTGTATAAATTCACTACAGTTTAACTTTGTTTTCAAATTGGGGGATTTTGAAGACAAATCTTTTTAACAGAAATTTTTATTGGAAATAAATTCACCCCCTCTTGAGTATCCACTCCGACCAACATTTGGTATCAGAGGGTTTTTTTTATTAATACAAATTTTCAAAACATTCTGTTAGCTCAAGTGTGATTTTAGTTGCGTCTTTAAAGATATTAAATTTCTGTTAGTTCTAAATTTTATCTCTTTAAAAATATTTTCTAAAATCTAGTTATGGATAATAGACTAGTGGGTTCTGCTACTAACTGGCCACCTTTCTTCAATGGCACCAACTATGCCCAGTGGAAACTTAAAATGAAAATTCATTTAGAGAGTATGGGATTTGATATCTGGACTGCTATATAAACTTAATATAAGATTCCAGAAACTGAAAGAAATACTTACAATGAAGCTACTAAGTCATCTTACAATAATAACTGTAAAGCTATGAATGCTCTGTATTGTGCTTTAGGAGATGAAGAGTTCAATAGAATAACTTCTTGTAAAACTGCCTATGAAATATGGGATACTTTGAGTGTTTCTCATGAAGGAACAACTAATGTTAAGGAAATGAGATTGAATACATATACTATTAAATATGATAATTTTAAAATTAAGACTGATGAACCTATCTCTGAAATGTATCTCAGGTTAAATGAGATTGTTAATAAAATGATATCTCTTGGAAGAGATGTCACTGCTAAGGAAAAAATCATGAGGATATTAATATGTCTACCAGATTGATGGAGAGGCACTTCTTTCTCAATTACAGAATCGTGTGACATAAGAAAACTACCAGTCAAGGAGATTATTTGTAAGCTTCTGATGTATGAAGAAGAACTCAAAGTGAACAAGGAAGAAGATGATGAACCTAAAAGGAAGTCTGTAGCTTTTAAATCTACTACTTCAAGGAGAAAGGTCAAATACAAAGTTCAAATACAAACTGAATGTTCAACAAGTGAAGATTCAGACTCTGACAGTGATGCAAAGATGGATCAAATAGCCAGAAGATTAAATAAGTTCTATAGGAAGAATATATTCTTTAGAAAATAAAACTACAAAGGAAAGTATGAAAATAAAGGTCACTGGAAGAAGGATTGCAAGAAAGATGACAAGAATGATGAAGTTTTCTGCTATGAATGCAAGGAAAGGTCACATTAAAGCAGACTGTCCAAAACTGAAGTTCAGAAAGAAATATGACTACAAGGACAATAAGTACAAGAAGGCGATGAAAGCTACTTGGAGTGATTCAGAAGATAGCATAAGATAATCTGAATTTTCTGATTCTGAAAAGAATCATTCCAATATATGCTTTATGACCAATACCTCTGTGGTACCTATTTACCCTATACTGAATGGCTATTATTCTAGAACTGATTCGGAATCCGAAAACATGTCTAGTGAAGAACTATTTGAATATTGTAACAAGCTAGAAGAAACATGTAATGAACTAAAGGACACGTA
Source organism: Viscum album (assembly GCA_963277665.1). Taxonomy (NCBI): domain Eukaryota; kingdom Viridiplantae; phylum Streptophyta; class Magnoliopsida; order Santalales; family Viscaceae; genus Viscum; species Viscum album. The sequence goes on along the minus strand of CAUJRU010000262.1, from coordinate 942,958 downwards.
CAAGTCATCAAAAAAACAACATGCTCTCACTGCCAATGTTAAATCTTCCTTTGAAATAGAAAAGGAAAAGAATGTTCAACTGATAAAGGAAAATACTAAACCTAAAATGAATAATGAGAAACTCAGAAAGGACTTATAAAAATTCACAAATGGAAAGGATACTCTAACTAAAATGTTAGGAAAGAACATTGCACCAAAATATAATACTGGTTTGGGATACCAACCTGGAAAAAGACTGCTAACTAAAACTAAATTTATTCCTAAGTCTGGACAAAATTCTGCTAGTTCCAGTTCTGGAAATTCATATGCTTCAACAAGTTATCCATATGGTTATAGAACAAATAAATTTTATCTTTAAAAATATTTTGATTAGGTAATTTGTATGAAATCCATAAGACAAATTTGGGTACCAAAATCATTGATTGCTAACCTTTCTGGACCCAAAAATATCTGGGTACCAAAGTCATTTTCTATCTAAATCTGTTTTGTAGGAAACTTGCCTGAAGAGTTCTCACAAAAAGGTATGGTACTTAGACAATGGATGTTCAAGACACATGTCTAGAGATTATTCATGCTTCAAAAGCCTAATAAAGTTGATGGAGGCCATGTTACATTTGGTGATAATTCTAAATGAAAAATCATCGGCATTGGACAGATTGGTAACACTGATTCAGTTTTGATTTCTAATGTTTTATTTGTTGATGGACTTAAGTATAATCTGTTAAGTATTTCTCAATTATGTGCTGATGGCTTTAATGTTAAATTTAAAAATGATTCATGTGATGTTTTTAACACTAAATTTTTTTTAGTGTTCTATGCCTTGAGAAATGAAAAATTTTATGCTGTTGATCTGAATTATTTATTCAAACAAAATGTTACTGCTTAAATGTATTTCATAAAGAGTCTTGGATTTGGCATAGATGATTGGGACACTATAACATCCTTTCAATTAGAAAAATTACTATAAAGAACTTGGTTAGAGACCTACCTAAATGGGTTTTTAAAAACAAAGTTGATGAGTCAGGAAACATAGTTAGAAACAAAGCTACGCTAGTTTAACAAGGATATTGTCAAGAGGAAGGTATAGACTATGAGGAAACCTTTGCACCTATAGATAGATTAAAATCTATTAGAATTCCACTTGCCTATGCTGCTCATCCGAATTTCAAGTTAAATCAAATGGATGTTAAAAGTTCTTTTCTAAATGGTTTTATTGTCGATGATGTTTTTGTTGAACAACCACCTAGATTTACTAATCCTCATTTTCCAAATTGAGTTTTTAAACTTTCTAAAGATTTATATGGATTAAAACAAGCTCTAAGAGCTTGGTATGATAGTGTTATTAATATTCTTATTTCAAAATGTTTTACTAAAGGGATTGTTGATCCAACTCTTTTTATTAAAATAATTTCTAAAGATGTTTTAGTGGTACAAATATATGTTGTTGATATTATTTTTGGATCTTCTAAACACATTTTATGTACTGATTTTTCAGAATATATGCAAAATGAATTTGAAATGAGTTTAATGGGAGAACCCAAATATTTTCTTGGATTTCAAGTTTTCCAAAATGAAAATGGTATTATTATGAATCAATGTTAATATACAAAGGAGCTTTTGAAACATTTTGGTTTGGATAGTATTAAGGAAAATGATACTCCTATGAATACAGTTTGTAAATTGGATGCAGATGAAACTGGGAAACCAGCGGATCAAACACATTACAGAGGTATGATTGGAAGCTTACTATACCTTACTTCTAGTCGACATGATATCATGTTCAGTGTGTGTATGTGTGAAAGATTTCAAGCTAATCCAAAATAATCTCATCTACTTGCTGTTAAATGAATTTTAAGTATCTTAAACACACTGTAAACTTAGGTTTGTTTTACCCAAAAGGACAATCATAAGAGTTAATGAGTTATTCAGATGCTGAATTTGCTGGATGGAAGTTGGATAGAAAAAGCACATCTGGAACATGTCATTTATTGGGAAAATCCTTAGAATCTTTGTGTAGTAAAAATTAGAATTTTGTAGCTTTGTCTATTGCTGAAGCAGAGTATATAGCTACGGGTAGTTGTTGTGCACAAATTATATTGATTAAACACACTCTTTTGGACTATGGATATGATTTTAATCATGTTTTAGTCAACTGTGATAACACTAGTGTAATTAACATTTCAAAAAACCATGCTTCTCACTCTAGAACTAAACACATTGATGTCAGACATCACTTTTTGAGATATCACTACCAAAAAGGTGATATTAATCTTGAGTTTATAGGTACTAAACATCAATTAGCTTACATTTTCACCAAGTACTTAAGTTATGAAAGGTTAGAATCGATTAAACAAGAATTTGGTATGATAGATCTGTGAAATCGATCTGTGAAACCGATCTGTCAAACTGATCTATCAAACCGATCTATAAAATCGATCTGTCAAACTGATCTGTCAAACCGATCTGTCAAAATGATCTATCAAACCGATCTGTCAAACCGATCTGTGAAATCGATTTGTCAAACCGATCTGTGAAACCGATCTGTCAAACCGATCTGTGAAACCGATCTATCAAGTCAATTAGTGCTACCGATTGGGTTGTACTATTTTTATATAATAAATATTTATTTCTATCATTATTGTCTATTTAAAATTATGCTATTTTACTTAATTTATATTTTATTATTTGTAACCCTAAATGATACAAATAATGACATGTGGCTATTTCATTCTCTAAATACTGTTGACCTTACATTTCCCACCGAACTCTCTATTCTCTTCTCTGTAAACCGGGCCTTTGGAATCTTTCCAAGACTCTCGATTGTCTCAAACCTCAGAATGGCCAAGAAAAAGAGGTAGGGAAAGGAATCTGAAGGAACTTCACCCATCAAGCATGCTCGAGGTGAGTCGAGTAGTACGATGCAGAGGTCTGTGAACCCGGAGCTAGAAGAACGGCATGTTCTAGCTGAAAAGGAAATATGTTCAGAATGGGTTTCATCTATCAAATCCGTTTTCTTGAAAGTGTTGGAAACACAAGGCTGGAAGTAGTGGTTCTGTAATATTGATATAATAATTTACCTGAAGCTGGTGCATGAGTTCTATTTGAACCTAGATATGGTTTTGGACGGAGTAGAGGTTGGGAGATTTTCTTCTATAGTAAAAGGGAAAAAGATAACTTTTTCATGAAAACAGTGGGTTGAATGTTTAGGGGTAATACACAATGGAATATATGAGGACATTTATGGTAATATTCCTCCCACAATTGATTACTTTTCTTATGAGCTAGCCCTAGAGTTTTTGACTGGAAAGTACGAATCATGAAGGATAACTGCTGCTGAGTTGGATGGTGATAATCGAATCCTGTTTAAATTTATTCAACATCAAATATGTCTGAGAAAAGGTTATTTTGCTTTAGTTAAGTATCAAGATGTTTTTCTGCTATTCCTTTTGTTGAATGGTGAAAAGATCAATCTGTGTAGATATTTTTCTGAGCATATTGTTGAGATGATCAAACCTTCAAAAAAAGATACTAATCTATTTTATTCTAAACAGATTTCTGCCATTTTGAAATTCTTAGGCTGTGTGGATGATGGAGATGAGTGTATCTCATCAATTAGATTTTGTTTCAACAAAGTTATTTGTAAGAGGATGAAAATCAATTGGAACCTGTGGAAGAAATCTTGGGTTGCTGATGAAGAAAATTTATATGAATCCTTCAATCCTAGTGATCATAAATGGAGACCAAAATAGATAATATGTTCTAGTTTGAAACCTAGAGATGAAGTGATTTATTCGGATAAAAAAGAGGAAGTGGTTGTTCCTAAAGAAACTGGTGAATCCAGTAAGAAAGGAAGAGAAGAAGAAGAAGAAGCTAATGAGAATCTGAATGCTAAAGAAGAGGCTGAATCATCTCCTAATGAGAGGGGTGATCCTGATACTGTTAGCCTGAAGAAAAGAAGGATGGAATTTGGTTCGACAAGCCCTACTCTCAAATTACCAGAGATTGAACCTATTTTGGATGATGAAGAAGAAGGTGAGACTGATGAATCAACTTCTCAGGAGTATGAATCCGGAAGTACATACAGTTCAAGTGAGATATCAGTTAATGATGATGAGGATTATGATCATGAAGGCAATGATAATGATGAGGGTGATGCTGATGGTGATGGTGGTAGTGGTGGCAGTGATAGTAATGGTGGTGATGCTGATGATGCTGATACATGACCTGTAGAAGGTCTGAATGTGATTCAAGATGATCATGAACCCCAACCAATTGAGCAAGAAAATGCTCATGAGGCTAAGAGGTCAGAACAGTAGGAGAGTGATGGGGACGGGGAATTCCTTCCTGAAAATTATGGACGAGCTCATTTTGTGAAACTTATGTACAATTCATGAAAAGCCGCATGGGAAGAACATACATGTCTTGCTATTCTGGGATTAGATTACCCAGAGTAAAAGGAAGGTGTAGAAGTGGATCTTGCAGGCATAAGTGATTCAGTTAAGGCTCAATTATTTGTAGAGTTTTTGCAAATAACAGATGTCAAACTTGATCCTTTAGTGTCTCAAGGTAGACCTGATCCTGCAGTTGCTCAGTCAGACTTTGATAGATTCATGGTTGAATTGATTAAAGCAGTTAGGGAGACTGTGAAAGATGAGTTATCTCATATTCCAGCTCCTGTCCTATAACTCTATCTAAAGATGATATGGATGAGTTGGCTCAAAGAGTGGTAAGCCTTATCAAACCAAACCAATGCAATTATAGCGAGTCGATTGGTAGACACATTACCTCTTTGAATAAAACACTCACAGAGTTAGGAAGAAATCTTGCTTCTCTGTCGGGTGAGTTTAGAACAACCATATCTGGTATGATGGATGTTTTAAGAAATCTAATAGAACATTTGAAGAAAGCAGATTTGAGGAAGCTAAAAGCTGAGATCACTCAAGTTGTTGCTCAGGATGGAAATGCCAAGGTGACCAAGATCACTGGTCGTGAATTAGATACTTTAACAGATGTTGTTAGAGAAGAGCTGGCAGCTCTTGGGAAGATTTTGGATTTAGATTCTCTGAAAAAGATGAAAGAGCATAGTGATCATATTCATAAGATGGTTCAATTGTATTCAACCGATGCTACCAAGGCTCAAAAAGAGATTAAAGAGAAATTGGATCATTATTTCTCTAAGATCTACACAAAGCATGAGTTGAATCATCATTTTAAAGTATTGGATGATAATTTGAGACTCCCTCCAGTGAATCAAGCTTTTAAAGCTCAAGTTCATCAGTTAAAATATTTTACCCCCACTTTGGAAAATTTCATGCAGAATAAGGATGATTTTGAAAAAGGCTATGAAGTACGGTGGAGAAGTCATTCCAGACTTCATAAATTTTCTCAAACCCTCCCTTCATGTGCAAGATAAGGCCATTGTTTTCCTACTGTAGAGTCTCTGCAATCATCAGATTTTGCTCTCGGTCACATGACCATTTCTTAAGATCTCTCCAGTATTCGACCAGTCTTTCAACAAAAAACTTCAGAAATACCTTCTCTACAGCAGGTGACCTTAGAACCCACCATTCATCTAGATCAAGTTGTCCTACCTCCTTTCTCCATCCATCCAGTTCAACCTTTCACCCAACAACCATCTGAACCATCCATTCTTCCCACTGCTAGAGGAAAATCTCCCTTGCAACCCGAGAAATAGATGTTTCTGTCAATTTTTGATAGGGTGTCTATTTCTTGTACTTTTTACTTTTGTCTATGATGTTTCTCATCACTTTCAAACATTATTTTTCTATTCAATCTTCTTGCTTATCTTCTCTCTCTATTCTTTTTGATAATCCCAAAGGGGGAGAAATTAGGAAGCTCATGAGAAATCAGTAAGCTCATACATATGAGTTGGTGAACTGAATGTGCATATGAGCTAGAATTACTATATGAAATCACAAAGCTCATGATAAATCCGGAAGCTCATACATATGAGTTGGTGAACTAAATGTGTATATGAGACAACATTAATATATGCATGCATACACGAGGGAAAAATGACTTATCTGACTTGTATTATATGGGGTGAATGACTTAGTTCTACAAGTTCTGTTTTCTATTCTAATCCAGTTTTATCTTTTGGCATATATTTTTTTTATAGGTGGAGCATACTGAATGACCTACTATATTCTCTCTTCCTTGTGCCGTTGATTTGTGATTATCAAAAAGGGGGATATTGTTGAACTCTTTGTGAGAAGGTTATTTTAATAATCGCAAATCATTAATGTATGTTGGACACTTTAGTCTTTCTAATCAAATTGTTCGAAATGTGTTTATATTTGTTTAAATCATGTTTATACATGTTTATCTATGTTAAGTTATGTATTACTAGTGACTTGGAAGTATTCTGTACTGAACAGACACTTTTTTGAGAATTTCTTGTCTTGACCCACCGTTAGTTATATTCAGTCGCACCGATGATGAACGGTCGCACCGATGATGAACAGTCGCACCGATGATGAACGGTCGCACCGATGATGAACGGTCGCACCGATGATGAACGGTCGCACCGATGATGAACGGTTGCACCGATGATGAACAGTTTCACTGATGATGAACGATCACACTGATGATGAACGGTCGCACCGATGATGAATGGTCGCACTGACAATGAATGGTCGCACCGATGATGAACGGTCACACCGATGATGAACGGTTGCACCGATGATGAACGACCGCACCAACGATGACAACAGTCACACCGATAATAGGAACTGTCACACCGATGACAATAGTCACACCGATAATAGGAACTGTCGCACCAATGGCTACCGAAGGTCTAAAGAGCTACCGATCATGAGATACCGATGATGAGTCACCGATGCTGAGTCACCGATGCTGAGACATGGATGCTGAGACACCAATGCTGAGACACGGATGCTGAGACACATATGCTGAGACACCGATGCTGAGACACTGATACTGAGACACCGAGGCTGAGACACCGATTCTGATACTACCAAACATATGCAGATTCAAAGTGACTCACCGATCTCATGACTCACCGATAGTCATGAAAACTGTTTGAATTTCCATAAATTCTTATTTAATTCTAACGGTCATATTTGATTATTTTAATGAAATTAATGATATTTAATGTTATTTGTTGGCATGTCAGGAGACCGTACCTCTTACCTATCACTACTAGAAATCCAGGCTTCTGCACCTGTAGGCATTAGCGACCGCCATTGGCGGTCGCTAAAGGGGGGTATTAGCGACCACCAATGGCAGTCGCTAATTCCGTAAAAAAACAGGCAGGATTTTTCACGCTTCCACTCATCTTATTCGTGTACACCAATTCGCCACCACCAATACCACCTGCTGTCGCCACTGCAATTCTCATGCCACCGTGATAAGTCCCCCGCCACCACACTACAACCCTCACTCACCCCCATCGCGACACCCCGTCACCTCCCGTCTCACCTACCTCACCAGCCACTAAACCGATCTCTGTCATTTGCCCGCCTAATCGCTCAACAACGCTCCTGTCCCTCCCTCCGGCCACCATAGATCCTCCATGGCCGGTGACCCAAGGTTTCGACCCCTCGTCGTATCCACCCGCTATCCTCGTGTGTCCATAGTCGCACCCACCTGCTGTCCTGCACACATGAATTATGGATTTTTTAAAAGGACCAACAGCGGCCGCCAATGGCAGACACTGTTGGTCATTAACGACGAAGCAACAATGACCGCCAAAATCGGCTGCAAGGCGGCCGCTAAAGACCTTTAGCAGCCGCTTTTGGCGGTCACTAAAAGGCTTAATTGTAGTATTTTATGAAAAGGTAATCATTCCCTTTACCAGAGCTCATGGAATAAAATAATGATTGAGCTACAGTAAAAATTATGTGCGCAAAAAGTCATAGAGAGAGAATTCTTCCATGAATATACAAACGAAAATGGAGAACACACGAAGAAGTTTAAGGGGTCATTTGCAAGATCTCAAAAGAACTCTCATGTATGAAATTTAGTACTACTAAAGAACACACGAAGAACACTGGAAATCAGAGTACACACTCACTTTTGAAGGACATCAAGTTGAACCACGATACTCTGTTTTCAACAGAAAAACCACAGAAGGACTCAGAAGCATCTCTACTAAATCCAACGAGTCTAGAGCAGCACTGCTAATCACTAGAGATTTCTAAACCCTGATACATTCTCTCTTAGTGATTATTTTACTTACATTTTTGAGAAGTGTATGTACTCTGTATATCTTACACACACACACTGACTCCTGTGATGAACTGGAGGATATCAAAATCCTCAAACCAAATTTTTTTAATCTTGTTTACCCATGAAAACTGTGGAAGAAGTCCTTGTGTGGACTGTTCATTGTTTTTGTTTCCCACGAAGAACTGTGGTAGAGGTCACTGTGTGGCCTGGATAGTCTTGTACTATTGTTAACCCCGATCCGGGGTGTGAATCAAATTTATATAAATGGTTTGAGAGGACTAAGCCTCAGATTTATACTGAACCTCTTGGTTACATCTGCTGTGAATTTTTATTTAAGTCATAAATATACTATTTATGTTTCATATTCTGCTGCTATTACTTTGAAATAAAAATCTATTTTAAAGTCACTTTGATAGTTAAATTAGAAAGTGTTTATACTTGTTGTAAACCAGTAAGTTAGCCTTAAAAGCTAATTTAATCATGTGGTTAAATTTAATGAGATATAATAAATCTTTAAGAAGCTAACTAAACATTTGAAATATGTATAAATTCACTACAGTTTAACTTTGTTTTCAAATTGGGGATTTTTAAGACAAATCATTTTAACAGAAATTTTTATTGGAAGTCAATTCACCCCCTCTTGAGTATCCACTCTGGCCAACATAATCCTTTAGGATTCCATTACTTTGATGAAAAAATATATGAAAGAGAATATTAGAAAGTTATATAAGAATCCCCATGAATTATGGGAGGATATTTCTGATGGAAATATATTTAAGAATGACATAAATACTTATATTGAGAAAAATCACGAAAATATAGTAATTGTAAGAGGTGTTAATATCTATTAATAATTAAGTATAATGAATATTTTCCAAGGGTAATAATGTTATATAATATTATTTACACTTTTTATTTTATTATCCTTCAATAGGTTACAATGAGATGAATAAAAAGTGTTCTATATAAAAGAAAAAAAATGAAATAATTTTTATATCCTAGAGGCCATGTTTCAATAGAAAATTTGGCCCAAACCATGATAAAAGCCATCCATAGAAAAAATGATTATATCCGTGGGATTTACCAAGAAAAGGGAAATAATAGAAGTGATGGAAAACATTATAAAAGGTCCCTATAAAAGTAAAGTACAAATGAATTTGTTCCAGGGGATGGTATGAAAAAATATGCTTCTATAGTTCTATACATGGAAATATTTATAGATTTTTTCATAATGAATTATAATATATATATATATATATATCTATTATATTTATGGAAAATAAGAAAAATAGATCTACTAAGCACAATATAAGAGGTGTGATTATTATTATAATAATAATTATTATGTTAATCATGATTTTAATGTAAATATTAGGAGACATTCATTTGGAATGAATAGAGTAAAATGGATTTCATTCAATGAAAAAATTTTCCCTTGAAATTTAAGTATCACATTATAGATAAATATTATCACCATGCTAAATTGTTTTGGAGAAGAGTTATAAATCTATTGGAAAATAATGAGATTCTTGGAAAGAAAATAAGATGATTTAGAAACACAAAAGGAGTTCATAAATTGCAAAAACTATAAAAGTTTATGTGAAAAATGTATCCCAAGTAAAGGTATATTTTTGATAAATATAAAAATTATTAAAGTGAAAATAAGGAAGGAAGAAACTTTTGAAAATAAAATAACAACCCCTGATGTGTCAGGAAATCCTTTTTTTAAGAGTAACTTAGGAATATATATTTTGAATTTTGGATAGGAAAAAATCCCAGACAAGTTAAAAAGAAATCAAATTCTATCGAAATTGATTAATATATGAAGATATACTCAAAATTGAAGGATAAAGTAAAATTGGTGGTCCAGAGTGGATCACTATCTTCCTCAACTTGAGTAATGTTGAAGAACCCCTCTACTCATGTATTTAAAATCTTGTTAATTGTTATTAATGTGTTTTAGGTTATGGGGTAGATATGATCCATTTTGAAATCACATAAAAAATATGAAATTGGAATAAATTAATTCTATAAATATATATATATGAGGACTATAATAATTACAAATGGTATCTTGTTAGAGAAAAAATTACAATAAGATGTTTTAGTGCACACATTATCCAATTATAGGTGCTATTATATAATTGATATCACAATTGGTATCAAGATCCAAATGAGGTTGTGGTGTCAAGAACACATATTATCATTCAGTATTAATACATGAATATAGATGGGGGTATACTAAAGGAGGAGCATCGAACAAATGGTTTTACATGATTTATTTTTTTGGAATCAAACATGTAATTTAAAATTTATTATCATTTGACTATATTAGGAAATTAAAATCTAATGGAAGAGGATGAATTTCATGCTGAATATTTATTTTTTATTTAGTGATGAATATGATTTTTTCAGGCGGAGTTTGGATATGAATATCTGAATATGATATCCCTGTAAACCAAGGATAGACACCTATATGATGAAAAAATAAATTTTATTTAACAATTGTCATCTGTTTTGATAATTAGCATCAGGTTTGTTTCTTAAAGATGACATGTAATGATGAAATATATTATGAATCATACTCTATGTAATTCATATTTTTTAACTAATGGGTTTTTGAATATGTGGTTGTGTTTATAGGATTTTTCTCTAATAGATTCTAAAAAGTGTAACCAAATGTTTCATTTTAAAATATAAGAGTGTAATGGAACAAATTGTCATCTTTATCTTAATATCTTTTTTTACATGATGTTTTAACTTAGTAGAAATTTATGTTATCATAATGGATAACCTCTAAGTGGTAATACAACTATTAGAGAGTATTTTAGAATACACTCTCATTTACTATTTTTCTAGAGTTTGAATGATAAATATGGAGTTTTATTTAATAAGTGGTATGTCTCATTTGAGTTGGAAATTCCATGATTCTTATTGTATATTGAAAAATGGGGTATCATAGTCTCTTTAATTTGATGTAAATAATATAAAAAAATATTTCGTTATTATCAATTTATTACTCCACTATTCTCATCAAATATGATGGAAAATACTTCTAGTAAAATAGTGTTATGTGGTATTATGTGGTGTCCCAAATGAAGCTTTCATGATAAATGATATTTGTATCATTTATTGTTTGACATAAAGAATACTAAAGTAAATTATAAAATATTGAAATTCCTTATAGAAAGTGGTTTTACTTGTATTATATTTTAGAGGGGGAGTACAAAGCATAATAGATATAATAATCTACCCACTCCTTTAATTAGGAGTATAAAGGGGGAGTGGGTGTATTATGATGACAAGATGATTATTTTTTTCATTATAGTATTGCAAAAAAAAAATCAAAAGGGGAGATTATTGGAATCCTAATGGTGAATTTTATGTGATGGATTTATTGGGAAGACATTGTTGGATTTATTAGAAATGAATGTAATGGATTAGTTGGAATTATTATGTGATAGACTTGTTCAAAACATTATTCTTAAAGTATAAGTTTAGTTTATCCATTTTTTGGAGTAATTCTAGAATATTTGTTGGTGTTTTGAATGTAATGGGGTTTGTGAAAATATTTTCAGCACTTATTAGTGTTGGTGTTTTGTTTGATAACACCAATGAGAAGAATAATTGGATAATGTGAATGCTTATCAATGAATGTATATATTCATGATTATAGTTAAGGAAGTATTGAAAGTATAAAGGATGATTATAGTGGATCATTCACAAAATATAATAGATAACCATGGCCATAGTGGTTATAAAATGAATATATTGATTATTCTATTCTGTTACTTTTAATGTTTTGATGTTACAAAATACATTTTAAAAATAAGGAGTATTTTTTCTTCATATGGTGTTAAATGGTTTTTCCATTATATGTTTAACTATAAAAAATAGGGAGTAGAAGATAAAGTGTTTTAGAATCTATGGTAATGGTTATAACATTTTTGTGAAGAATGAAAAAGACTAAAATTGGTAGTTGATAGATACCATACCATAGAGAACACAGTGGTGGATTTTCATAATCCATTTTGAAAATGAGGATGTCCACTATGGGAGTTACCACAAAGGAATTGTGTGAGTATAGATGTTTTGGGATGCTTTGGAACCCCAATTTCATAGTACATGAAACTTTATGTGTTGGGATTCCAATGAGTATGTGGAACATGAGAAGAATGTGCATGGTGATGGGCAATTTGAATGGATTTTATTATTAATAACTTATATTTCATGATTATCAATGTGTTATGCTATACTGGGAATATTTATGAATAATTTTGACACAATACATTTTGTGAGAATGATAATAAGATATAGGATCCAAGCCATAGAGGTTCTTATGAAGGTAGGTTACATTCTATGGTGGTGATAACCATGACATAGAAGAGTTGAGTCAAAATATTCCTTGGCTCAATGTTTGTATCTTTATGGAAGAGAATTCAGGAACTACATGGTATATCTTGACATATAATTAAAGAAGATATGTGGATGAGTTTATTTTATTTTTGATGAAGACATTATGGAATGTTTTACCCATCATAATGTTGAATTATTAAATATATTTGATAATAGAATGAGGATAATTTATCTAAGATATAAAGAAAAGTAAATTTTGGTGCTAAATATATATAAATTATAGGAGTATGATACTATGTGAAATATATGGATTGAGGATAATTCTATATTTTTAATTTTTAGATAGTAATTCTAGATTTACGTTTGAGTGTGTAGAAGAATGTATTGTAACTGTTTGAAGAACTTTATAAATATAGATGGTGGATTTTCAATGATGACACATGGAAATATGTTACAATTCATGTGACATTCATAAAGGGATTTTGAAAGAGAAACATAGAGATTAAGGGTACCAATATAATATCATTTTATCTTTAATAATGATTTTATTATGTGTTATAATGTGTTCTATTGTATCAATCCATTTCTAGGATAGTGAGAAAAAGAGAGGAAGTGAGGGATGTGATCCATAGTAAGTAGTGAGCTATCTCTAAACCATGTAAGAGGAGTAGTCCAAAGACTATCCTAATATTATCATCAAACAATGTGTTTAGTAGATTCTGGTACATTTAATCAATACTGATTTCATATTCCTTGGTATATCCTAGTTTGATGAAACCAAGTAATATCTTTGCATCTTTTGTTTTTTCATGGTTATATTATAAATTACATAATCAGTGTGTGTATGTGTGTGGGTGAATCATTGTTTACCAATCTGATTAAAGATTTTAACACTAGAGAGGTAACAATTATATTATTGTTAAATGAATAACTACAGGGTGTTTGAACTAATTATGATGTCAATATTTTCTAAGGAAATGGGTGTTTGAGGAAATAATGTTTAAGTTTGGAAAGTTTTATACCCTAATTCTCCCCCTCTCAGGGAACCTCTCACTGGAATCCATTGTGGCTATAACAATTGGAATCAGATCCTATTTTCATTTTAATTAATTGATATTATTGATTTTTGAAGTAAAATTATATATGGACCTTAGGTTTTATAAAATGTATAAGGGAAATAATTTGAACAAGAATCCAAGAACTAAAGGGACTACCACTCTAGCATATATACCAATGCACAACAACCTAATTATTTTAGATGCAATGAGTATAGATTGGTTATCACAATCTCAACACCTCTTCTTTACAATACCATAATGAACAACACATGAAACAAATTCACCTTTACATGAGTCATAATGGAAACTCTTTCATTATTTGGAAAGTTCTTCATTAAGTTATAATTCATTATTTTAATCTATTCAACACAAATATGGAATTCCTATCTCAATAATGGATATATAAAATCAGCCTCAATCCCAATTCTTTTCTATAATAAGAAAATATATTCATTTATAGGAATAGATATATTTATAGATCTTGAATTTTCTTTTCTCTATATCTTATAGAAATTCCCCTCATTTCCCTCACCAAACATCTTTAATAATTCGTGATCATGATGTAAAAATCCTTCCTCTTAATATTCTTCAAAATTGATTTAAACTCATCCACATATCTCATATTATCTAGAGTCATGAAATTATATTTATTTTCTAGATCCTCTTCATTAAAGATATGATCTTTAAACCTATTAATATACTGACTCAACTCCTCCACGGTGTGTCCATCACCCCTAAAACAAGGAACCTAGATCCACTATTAACTCTATGATATATAGCATTTATATTCTTCTAATTCTTGATTTTTTGTCAAATCCTTCATAAATCTTCTAATTATGTAATATCATAGTGACAACCCTGATATAAAAATTCTCCAAACAAAATTCCTTTCTAAACACCCAAAATCATTATCAATCTAATTGGGTTTCACATCTTCTTTTAAATCACGAAACTCAACAAGATTTGGATTATGACATAGGGTGTATCTTGCCTCCCAAATCAGGTATCCTAACACGAGTCCCCTAAGACATCACGAATTCCAATAGCACCCCCATTTACAATATTGATTCTGAAATCCCACCAATTTTTCCTCCATGACATGGTATCCTTTAGCTTCCCATTTTATTCTTTGTTGTTCTTTACTGAAGATCAACTACCATAACTACAGCTTCCACAACACCAAATATTCTACACCTATCTTTTTGCAAGGAAGATTATAATGAAAAATTAAAATCACTATGTTGTGAAAATCACCCCAATAAAACAATTTTTATATTTTTATATCATTCTTATTCAATATGAATTTGTTTCCATGGGATTTAGAATGTAACACCTAGAGATTTTAAAAGATGAACATTATATTTGATAGAATATATTTCATAAAAAAACAATATTATAAGATAATGTTACACCTCAATAATTTATGTTATATTTATCTTTAAATAAGTTTAATCTCTTTGATAGCTTTTTATACATGCAACATTGAGTGTAAATAAAATGTGATACAATATTAAAATATTATTTTTTAAACATGACCATTATAAACATGTAGTTAAGTTTAAAGGTATGAATAGGGATAAATAAATTATGAAAATAATATAGTTTAAAAATGTAAAAAATAAATTCAACAGCTATCTATTTATTGTACATAAAACAATAACCACTTGAAAGAAGAGGAAATTGTTTCGGAAAAAAAAATATTTTATTAAAAGGAAGTTCAGTTGTGCTTTCATGCATAATTTAAAATTAATTTTTTACACTTTAGAAAAATTATTCAAAAAAATTACATTAAATTTTGAAATCATCATAGAAAAATTATCTTTGGGTTAATTTGTTGGAATTTTATGAAATTTTTTATTTTTCGATTAATATTGAAAAATAATGATTTTTGTTAAAAATTGCCTTTTCGTTTAAGGAATTTTGAAGACAAATTTTATTTAAAAATATTTTTAATATTATAATTAGTTTAATTATATATTTATTAATCCAAATTACTTATTTTGAATCAATTTCATGATTAATTTTGATATAAAAACTTTTTTGAACTTTTGGATGTTTTTCTTAGGGAAAACTATTTTTTCGACACAACTACAGGATTAATATTAAATTAAATTCTACCAATTTTGTGAGTTTAATATGAAAAAATGTATTCCATATTAGGAAATAGAATAATTTATATTATCTAATATTTTCAATATAATATTTTAACATAAAGAATAGTGAAAATAATAAAAATTAATTTTTGCGATTAAAGTAAAACTAGTTTTACTAGGGGTTAACAATAAAAAATAAGGAATAAAAATGATAAAAAACCCATTATAATTACTATTTTATGGTCATATTTAGAACTATTATCTTATGAGGTTTTAAAATGGTTTATTTTGCATAATTATTTCATGTTATAAACCTGGGTGTAATTCTTCCTTTTAAAAAATTCCAAGGGTGTCCTCTCCCCCACCTATAAAAGGCCACCCATATCCTCCACTTTGAACATGTAGAAAACACTTTTTTTCAAAAAATACCTACATAAAAAGATTCAAAAATCCCCTACCCTAATTAGGATGTATTATTTGGTCATAACTCCAACCTAGGAAGGTTTCATGTGATTATAAAAAGATGTTTTCTATAGAAGAGGTATTGCCTGTAACTGAGCATTTTATTTTATTTATTTCTCCACATACACAAAATATTATTAAAACATGATTATTTAATAATAATTGTAAATTTTGTATACTGAATTGTTTTTGTTAAGGTAATAAAATACAATCATATCCTCCTCCCTCAACTGGGAAATGTAGTCACTATTCGTGTGTTTGGTGAACTACCCCCTCACAAACCAACATAATTTGTTTTCCATCACCCCTTCTCATGGTTGTATATAATTATGTATTTAATTTTTACATATGATATTTGTGATATAATTAAAAATCAATAAATATAGTATCATATATAACTTCTTACTTTCCATTACATATAGAATATGATAACATTTCTCGTGTGTACAACAGACAACCACCTATCTAAGCAATTTGATTAATTTTTCACATACGCATTACATTTAAGGTAATAAGTATTAATTTAGTGTTTATATATTTAATAATGAAATGTTAATTATTATGGAAAATTAATATATCATATAATTTCTTAACTTTCCATCAATTGAAAATGATAATGTCGTTCATGTGTATGGATGAATTCTACCTTGCGAAACGATGTGATTCATTTTTTTAATTTTATCATCACCAAATCAAATGGATGGTATGTATAAGGGTATTTAAATAAATAATATGATATTTGTGATATAAATATAAAACATAAAAGATAAAATAACACTTACCTTCCTTAAATTATTATCTTTTAAAAATGGAATCATTACTCATGTGATTGTTCAACCTACCATCTCCATGATTGTAACATAGTTCATTTTCCATAACCATATTTCATGGTTGATTTAAAAAGAATAATTTATGTATAAAAATTATAATTATTTCTTTGTTACAAATATTTATATGATTAATTAATAATCCATTTGACCTCAGTCAACTTACCAAAGTGATTTTGGATATATGATCTATTTATCATTAAAACATCTGATGCGGCATTAATGTGTTAATTAATTGAATATGATATGGTAAAAATTAAAATAAAAGGAATAATAAACATGAAAAAGTTTCATAAGATATTAAATAATTAACTAAACTATATAATTCAATGAGATAATGAACGCACATGACAAATCAGTCTCAAGGTTAGAATCTCTCTAAACCACCCTTTCTTTCATGTTATAAACATTCTCTCTCTAACTCACATTATATCTCTCTAAATGTTTCGGAATGATTTGAAATTATGTATATATGTATCTCATATATATAAATATATTATTATACTTCCATTTTATGGGTAATAAATTCTTTATGATCATTTATAAAAACTCATTCATTAATAAATTTTCTTTGAATATGATATGAAGCAAGATTATGAAACCCATATTTTTTCCATGTGTAATTCATATATTCTGAATTATGATATATTTATATTATGTGTGACACATATATATAATTAAAATGTTATTATGGGTTATAAAATATATAATTTTAATGTATTAGGTAAATCTTTAGTCTCTTGAGACATAATGCATGAGATTAGGGAGTAAACATTATCTATTATGGGACTTGTTTCCACCATGTGACATTTTCTAGGATGTTATCATTAACTCATGTTTATTTAATGTTATATGTTTCCACCATGTTTCTTATAATGACCTGATCTTATGATACCACATTATTTACATTATGGTTCCATGTGATTACTCATGTACCTTCTTTTTATGGATATCATGTTATGTCTTTAACTCTGATGTTATGTTTCCTTTTAATGTTTATTCCATCACTCTGATTTTATGATTAAACATTTATTTTATTTGTTCCCCATGCCATCCCATGTAGTGTTATGATCTTTAATGAATTTTGGAGCTCACTAAGGGAAAATGAAAAAAAAGTGATTTCATGTTTTAGGTCATTTTGATGTAATATGAATCTAGTCTTCCAAATACAGTATTCCTTTATGATCTTTATGTTGTATTAATGAATATTTATGTTTATAAATCATGTAATAATATGTATAAATGTATTGGGTATTCATATTTGGTATTACAGGAAACTATTAGTTAACCTTTGGAACAAGGATGATAAAACTTTTGTGGGAACCCTTGGTATAAGACTTTGTATAAAGAGATATCTTAGAATCCAAGAGATGTATATAGATTGTGGTTTCTATGAAATTACATCACTTTAAGGATACTAAAAATTGACAAGGTTCTAGAATAGATACACCTAGGGGTAATAACTATGAAAAAGGAATTTCAATATTAATATTATAATTACCCAGAATATAATAAGGGGTCTTACTGCACACCTGGTTTGACACTCTTGAAGGATATTATTTAGAAATTCACAAACTATTGATAAAAAATAATGCAGGATTTGAATAGATGATAACCATAAATGACCATGTATTAACCTGAGGATTCATAAATTGAAATTAATAAGTCATGAATTGGAGATCCTATAAATTATTATTTTTATTATTATATAGTTTCCTAATGTTATTATTATTACTATTATTACTAGATTTTGGTTTTATTCAATAGTTGGAACTAGAAATAACTAGGTCAACATGAATGTGATACACAATGTTTGGAAGATAAACCAAATGGAATGATGAATGGATTAAAGGAAATTTTTATTCTTCCTAATTAGTTATCATGATGTATGATTAACAAAAACCACCATAACCAACCCTCAGGCTCACCAAATAAGATAATGACAGTGTTCACTAAGAGTTAGGGTGGTGGATACAATGGATGAAAGAAGATTCAATATCTTATATGTAATGAATATTTGAAAAATAACTCAAGGTTACATATCAAAGGATCAATAATATGTTTTACATGTATAAAATAAGGGAAAAAATTACGTTATTTAGGAGAAAAAAAATGAAAATTTCAGTTCATGAAATGGATGGGAATAATGGTTCCCCTAAGGCATCAACAATGGTTGAATGTTTTGTATTTAGAAATAATGGGAATTATGAAAATATATGTCATAGGAGGAAAGATTAAGAATATGATCAACAAGGTCCTTTGAGTAAAGTTTTTTCACTTGATGATGGAGAGAATGATATATGATATAAAGTTTGTATTAAGGAATAAGATGATGAAGCCTAGTTAATGGTGTAATAATTAAGTGGAATTATTGAAATTTTTATCTACTAGAATTAAATAATTATTTGATCATGAAATATATATAAGATTATTTATCTATATAATTTATTCATTAATGATATGTGAGAATAATGTTAATGCTACAAATGACCTAGAATGGCGATTTAATGATAAGGTGTTACTCTATAGAAAAAAAAACAAAATTGAGAAAAAGAAAATAATAGGGTTGTGATAGATGTTGAGGTAATTTTTTGATTTTGTGGAAGATAATGAGTCGTATAGAAAACCATATCGGATAAAAGAAGTGATTTTAGAGATATTTTTATTTTTTAAGATGATCACAATATTGTTTAGAATGATATAGGATCATATAGAATTATGAATATGATCATATCATAAGTTTTTACATAGATTTAGAATAAAAAACCTAAAATCCGGATGAAAACCCATTACATCGAGAACAACTATAAGGCCTGAACCCACAACTAAAGGGAGTTAATAGTGAAATGCTTACCACTAGCCTATATGACGTACCAGTAAGTATAATAATATATTTACTTAGATTTTTAGAAGGTTAAAAATTAATTTTGTTTTGGGAAAAATATTATGGGATCAAGTAAATTGATTTTGGGGTGACTAATAAAATCTTGTGAGAAATTTTATTGCGTTGAGTTATATATAACCTTTTTGTTTAATTTTAATAATTATTTGGGATTAATTCTATTATGTTTTTGAGATTTAAGTTGAAAGGGTGTGATAAAACCATTTAGGTTAAATCATTATTTCATGTTGAGTTTATTTAGGTTATTTGGAATATATGGTGATTTTATATGGAATGATCTATGATAAACATCTGTTTTCATTGTCAAATTTCATATATTAATTTATTCATATTAATTTTGGATATCATATTACTTTGTAATAACTGTTTTGGTGTTAATAAAGATAGGTGAAATAACTTGTTACTATTTTATGGATATATGATTCGTTAAAAGTGCATTAGGAATAAAAAAATCATGTTTCATAAAGTTATTTCTTGGAGTAAGAGATGAAGCTGAAATTGATCAATGCATAATAAAAGGATGAAACTGTTCTTATGAAATAGAAAGATATCAAGTAAATACACCTTCTTATATTATTTTGTAGTAAAAGAACTCCTAAAATTTAAGAAAAGTATCTTAAAAAATGTAATCATATTACATTAATATATGATGAATCAAATGGTAGTTTAAATCATCAAAGAATTTATGGTTTTGAGTTATTTAAATTTCCATTGATCATTCAATTTCTTATGATCAATAATCTTCATTAGTTTTAATAATTATTTATTATCTTCTTCCACATCCAAATCTTCCCTTTCCACCAATGTTCTCCTTAATATAAACCTATAATGTGTTATTACGGATGACCATAGTAGATAAATATATCTCTTATCAAGAGGAAGTTTTATTGACACTTTTTTCAATGCTGGTTTCCAAAAAAAGGAATTTTAAATGGTTAATCAATCAAATACTGAGAACAAGGTTAAATTGAAAGGGTTCAATTTACATAATGGGGTAGAATGTAGGACCTAAAGATTTTAAAAGAGGAACATCATGTTAGATAACATATATGACATGAAACAAAAATATTAGAATATAATGTAACACCCAAAGACTTTATGATATATTTATATTTAAATAAATTAAATCTTTTTAATATCTTGTGATGCACACAATACTGGCTTTAGACAAAACACGATACTCTTTTAAAATATTTATTTATACGTAACCATTATAACCTTGGTATTAAGTCAGTAGGTATGAATAGAACAAACTAAATGATGAAAATTATATTTTTTACACAAGAATAAAATAAATTCAATTTTTATCTATTGATTAAAAAATATAATAAAATATATTTTAATTAAAAATAAATGTTTTTTGAAAAAATATATTTTTCCTAAAAGGAGGGATAATCATGTTTTCACACAAAATTTTAAATTAATTTATAATTGTCTTTAAAATGTATCATATCAAATTAAATTTAGTTTTGAAATAATTATATAAAAATATTTTTGGGTAAATTTTTAGTATTAATATAAGAAGTTTTATTTTTCAATTAATAGTGAAAATACTGGTTTTTATTAAAAAAATGGATTTTTTTTAAAGCATTAAAAAGAACCATTTTATTTTAATATGGTTTGAAAATTAATTTTTTTTTTCTATTTTATATTTATTAATCCAAATTATTCCATTGTAATAAAACTCATATTGGATTTTGATAAAAAATCTTTTTAAACTTTTGAAAATTATTCTTTTGGAAAACTGTTTTTTGGATATGATTGTGGATTTAATTTTAAAATAAATTCTACCAGTTTTTTTATTTTAATATGGAAATCTTGTTTCCATATTTGTAATAATAATAATATATATTATCTAATATGGTCAATATATTATTTTACCATAATTAATAGTGAAAAATTAACAATTATTTATTGCGGTTAAGGTACAAATGGGTTTACCATGGGGTTAAGCTTCAAAGATAAGTGTTAAAAATGAACCATCACTTTTATAATTCCTATTTCAGGGTCATATTTCGACCTTATATCTTCATATTTTATAAATATTTCTATTTTCTATTCTTTTTTCATGATAAAAATGTGGTTGTAATTCATTTTTTTCAAAAATACCAAGTGTGTCCTCTCACCCTGTTTTAAATGGACACCCCAGCTCCTCTCGTTTACATACTTAATAAACCATTTGGATAGAAAAATAAATTCAAAATCTACTTACCTAATTCCATACCCTCATCCTAAAAGCCTTGTTTTGTTCATAAATCCAAGTTAGGAATGCTTTTGGTGAAGACCAATATATTTTTTCCGAAGAAGAGGCAACGTACTTAACCAAGCATTTTATTTTATTTTTTCCTCTAACTCATACAAATATTGTTATACCATGATGTTATAACAACCTAATTATATTCTATATGCTAATAGTTTTTTAATGTTAATATAATGAAGTAAAACCATCTCCTCCTCCTGTAAATGGGAAACGAAATCATTGTTCGTGTGTACGGTGCACTACTGCCTCACAAACCGACGTAATTTGTTTTCCATCACCACATCTAATGGATAGGTATAATGATGTATATAATGATTATATATTATATTTTTGATATAATTATTCCAATTTTATTATAATATAATATATACTTTCTTAATTTCAATTCTATAGAGAATACGATGACAACACTTGTGTGTATGGCGGGCTACCGCCTCGTGAAGGGATGTGATTCATTCTTTACTTGTGATTTACATGAAAGTTAACAAGGATTAATTTAATATTAAAATATAATAAAAATTAAATATAAAAAATTATTTAAAATTAATATATCATATACTTTCTTACCATTCCATCCATTGAAAATGATAATGTCATTTGTGTATACGGCAGACTACCGCCATACAATGCATTGTGATTCATTTTTTTAATTTTATTTTCATTGAATCTTATAGATGGTAAGTTTAAGGTAATTTAAATAAATAATATGATATTTATTATATAAATATAAACCTAAAAAGATAAAATATAACTTATCTACCTTCCAACATGATATATGAATAATGGAAACATTACTCATATGTACTTATGAGCTACCGTCTCAAAGATTGTAACATAATTAATTTTTCATAACCATATTTCATAGTTGGTTTAAAAAGAGTTTCATTTATGTATAAAAATGATAATTATGTCATGGTTACTATTCTGGATATTATGAATTAATAATCTCAATGACCTATGTCAACTTACCAAAGAGATTTTGACATATGACCAGTTTATTGTTAAAACTCCCGACATTGAATTAATGGGTTAAGCAATTGAATATGACGTGGTAAAAATTAACATAAAAGGAATAATTAAATTTGAAAAGTATTTTAAGAAAGTATATAATTCACTAATGTTTATTATTTAGGGATATAAAGAATTCACATGAAAAATTAGGAATGAGGTAAGATCTCTCTCTAAACCACCCTTACCATAAAGTTACAAAGTTTCTCTCTCTTGCTAAATTTTTGTCCCTCCTAATTTATGTAATACTTGAAATTTTTTATATATTTTTCTTACATATATACCGAGATTTTTTTTACTTCCTCTGATTATGAAATACATTCCTTATGATAATTTATAAAATGATATTTCCTTTGAAAATGATTTGAAGCAAGATTTTGCATCCCATTTTATTTTTATTGAAAATTCTTATGTTATGCCTTATGATTTATTTCCATAATGTGGAACACATATATTATGAACATGTTATGATGGTGTGCCCAGATATCACTCTAATTATGATTAAATCTTTAGTCTTGCGAGACATCATGTATAAGATTCAGGAGTAAACCTAATCCATTATGGGACTTTGTCTGCCATGTTATATTGTCTAGATAGTTAGTCTTGATGCATATTTATGTCATGTTATATGTCACTACCAAATTTCCTATGATACAATGATATTATGATTCCATGTTTTTTTAATTAATATTCCATGATATTACTCACGTGCCTTCTTTTTTATGATATCATAATATATCTTTTACTAACACATTATGTTACCTTATCATGTTTATTACCTTACTGGGATTTTAGATCAAACTTTTATTTTATGTATTTCCTAGGTTATCCCATAAATTTTCAGAAGCATTAAATTTATAAGAGGTCATTAAGGAAAAATAATAAAATTGGGATGCCATGTTATAGTTACTTTTGATGTAATATGAACCTAATAATAGAAAGACCCTAGGACTTTGAGATCTATATATTGTATTAATGGATATATATGTTTAGAAATAATGTAATAATATATGTAAAGGATTGAGTCATTATATGGAAGAACACCCATCTTTCATGTAATAGATAAAGTTATAAATGGTGTACTAAATACATAGAAAAACTAAATATAGAAAGTTATTGGGATAACACTATGGTCTGCCGATCATCTAATACAAGTACAAATATAAATGTTGATTTAGATCATATCAATGAAATAATAATGTTATTTTAAAATAACCCTTATGATTTTCAAAATCTATTGGAGAATATAAAGTGTCATGAAATGATGAAATTTTATAATAGTTATACTAAATTTACAACAACATAATCTATACTAAAGATATATAATTTGAAAGAAGGAAATTGATAAAGGGAAACAACCTTTAGAATACTAATTTCTATCTTGAATGAAATTTTACTAGAAGTTAATAATTGTATTGTCTTAGAATTTCCGTAAAATGTTTTAAAATTATATGGAATATTTTCAAGACCAGGCGCTGAGAGGGTATGTGATTCTGAGGCCCGGAGTTCCTGGATCGATCCATCAAAAAATGTTATGCTTTAAATATCGTGCATGAGAGGTTTTCCTAAAAAAGTGGAATAACTCTTAAAAAGGTTCCCAGATCATAAATCTAAGTGCACCATTGTATTTGGGAGGGAGGGTTTACCATAGGCATGACTTAATTTTAGTCGGCACATCCCTCCAGTGAGAAAACTTGAAAAATGAATAACTGTAATAAAATTACAAAATAAAATAATTTTATTTTTCAAATTATTATAACTCATGAATGGGACTCAAATTAAAAGTATGAGACCACCACTGATCTCGTGAGGGTATTATTTTATTAGGAATATCCTACCATTTCCTGACATTGGAAATGTTGGAAGTTAGTTTTTGGCTGTAAACAAAATAATTAAAAATTATTTTATTGTAAAATACTTATAACTTGTAAATTGTAACTCAGATTGAAAATCTAAAAGTACTGTTGAGCTCATGAGGGTGTGTTACTATTAGGCGAAGCCTAACCTCAATCGGCGTGGGTTGAGGTTGAATGTTAATTTTTTTGAACTTTTTTGAAGGTACATTTAGTAAACACGTGAGTGGTTTTTTCTAACTTTTGAATACGAGGGAACCTTTGAACTCAAAACAGTAGGATTTGTCTAGAAAGGACTTAACTTTTATCGACAAGGGTAGGATGGAAAAGTTATTTATTAGACTTTTTATAAAATAATAAAATAGCATAAAAATTCATTTTACTTTATTTTCTCACCTTTGAGTGGAGGATGATGATGCAGCGGTGCGACAATGAGGAAACGACGAGGAAAATTAAATAAGGATCTTTAATTGATCATTGTGAAAGCATAACAGGTACACTGTTTCATAAATGAAACAATGCACTGACGCAACATAGCAGCGTAATAGAAACGTTGAGATGTGTTTTTTTATTAAACAAACACATTGTAGAGTTAGGAATTAAACCAGAGGAAATTATCTGATGAACCTTTGATGAGATTCCACTCCAACAAAGAATGGCGAACGCTAGAGGAATGTCATCTACTTTGATGTATGTTGAGGAATGAAACTCAAAATAGATGAAAGACATTGACTTTTGAACCCTAGAGGACGAACCGCTAGGTTGAAAGATATCAAATAGATGTAGGGGTTTTGAATTATTTAAAATTTCCCCATTATTTTTCTAAATGAAAAACCTGGATCAACCCATGAACATGTTGATCCGAAGATCATGAATTCTTGTGAGAGGATGTTTCTTTATGGGATTTATTTTCGGGATTATAATTTTTTTGGTGGAACATAAATCTTCGAGCCTCCCCATGCCTTTAAAATTATAACACAGAGGGCTCAGGCAGACACGAAAAAGGCTCGAGCCCCTTTTGTGACCTAATTCTCAAGTAGATGGCATGGTGGAATCGAGGACATCGCATTGAAGGAGACATTTCCTGGACGCTGTAGGCATATGTGGCACGATGAATGGACCACCGAAGTGTGTCTGATGGTTGCCCAAAGACCCTATTAACACTGGCGTCAGAGGGAGTTTCACCACGGTTGTGCAATACGACAACTTGGAAAACCATGTTTGTAGTTATACCACATGGCAGAGGATGTTTTCTTTTGTTGTGACACAAAAGGAGGGGCCGCCGTCCTCCAAGCCAGCAGCTGGAAGCAAACCAACACAGAGCTATGCCACACCGCACGCATAGAAGCCAAGGTCAACCAACCACGGCTTGGGAACTACCCTATAGATGACCCATGGTGAAAGAGGGTTAGATCTACGCTGTCTGGGCGAACCTGTACCCCTCGGGCTGGGCCGGATGTGACCAGGTCTCCGAGTGACTCAACAGGCTGCACCATCGACCAAACCGGGCTGGGTCCAGCGAGGCCTATTGAGAATGGCCCACTGGCCAGGCTGGACAGTACCAACCCAGGCCCGAATCGGGTGAGGTTGAGTTATTTGAATTAAACCGGGCTATGTGGGACCTTGGGATGGGTTGGTGAGGTCAGTCCGACTAGGCCAAGACACAACATTCCCCAATTTACTAAAACGTCAATAACTCTCAGACCGCGTGTCCGATTGATGCTCCGTCTACGACATGAGGACCCTTACTATGAGGTGGTCCTGTTGATAAACTCAATGGCAGTTTTGTATGTGGTTGGCGTATGGACAAGTTTGATCATATTCCAATCCAACCTAGTTATTTTTACTAAAATACCCTTATCTTACAGACTGGGCATTCATTCGACGCGACATTTGTTGCGTTGGAAACCTTAAAATGAGATGATACATTAGGTTATTCTATTTGGGATCTAGTGGTGGTTACGGTACAACCGATGGATTGTGAAATATCCATGTGGATTCTTAATGTCCTGATAGACAAGAAGCAACCATGTGGATCCTTAGTGGCCCTACAAATGACAAATATTTGTGTGGATCCTCAGTGGCCTGGTAGACGAGCCACATCCGTGTGGATCCTTAGTGGACTGGAAGATGAGAAATCATTAACCATGGATGAGTCCCTCAACATTATGAAATGTTCATCACTATATCTGATGAACCTTCATCCAATGATTTAGATTGTACCTGGTGTGAGATGTCATTTGTTTTTAACATTGCTTTGTAATTGTTTTGTGGTATTTCTCCTTTGTGGACAAGGGTAACCTTCTATGTTCTATGTTACTCGCCCCTTCATGGGATACACCCAAATGTGTTGTGTCTTGTGTAGATGAATGCCATTTTTCCAGAGGACTTGGTGGCCTATAAGTAAGTGGGGCTTAGTAGGACCTAACGAATGTGGAGTACTACTTCGACATCTAGTATCTAAACTACTCCTAACATCAGGCATTATTTTCAATGGATGGATATCTTGAGTCCCTTCTTATACATTTCTTTTTTCAGTTATTTTATTGGGTTTGTATTATGGACCACTTGTTTTAAGTTGTAGTTGTACTCAACACTTATTTGAGTATACTTGTTTTCCCCTCTCAGTTTATGGGATGTGGTTGGGTGTGTGTGTGTACATGTACCCAGGAAAATGACTCTCACATGTAGGTTGATTCCTTCAACACTAGTAATCAACCCATGGCCTTGAGGAGGTGGGATTGGGGTATTTAACAGCATGGGTCCCTAATGGATAGGTCGTGACAAAGTGGTATCAAAGGGAGGTTGGTTCTACCAGAAGAAGTATGAGTCTGTATTTTTGATGGGGGAAAATAGTGTTAAGTGTCTTGAGTGTGGATTTCAATCTTGGGAGTCCAGTGTTGCTGCAGTGGCTGACATATCCAGACACAGAACCCTAAATTCTATTATCTGACTTGGTACAAGAAAATAGTGATTGCATGTGTTTTGGAATTTTTTTCTCTTGATCTCTTTTAAGTCATCTCACCAAGTATTACTTATTGATCGTGGTTGATCGTGATTTTATTTCAAGATGCCTCCATGTAGACATATGACATGTTCCGGTCATGGGGTGTGATAAAAAAAATATTACCTAAGTTAAAATGCAGAAAAGTGGTTAACCTAAGTTGTCTCGAGAGAGGAGTTCACAATAATTACGTTTTCCAAATTTAAATAAGGGTAAAAATGGGTAGTTTCTAAGATTTAGTTGGTTTTAGAAATAAAATTAAAAATGAAATGAAAAATATTAACTGAATAAAATATTAAAAACTATGATATGATAAGGTTGATTAGGTCGGGGTCGATTTTCTAATTATAATTATATCCTTGTTTTATTTTATTCTAACCTCTTCTGCTATGTTGTTTAAAGTGAGATTCCATGATCGTTTCCTCTCACAACTTTGGTCGAATGGTGATAGTGAGAGAATTCATTACCAAGATCTCAGTTTTGTCTACTATCCTTTCATGTGCATGAGAGTTGAAGTAAATATCCTCAATTGACTTGGAAAATACACGACCGGGTCTTGTTTATCCCAATCAATCAAAAATATTCACCACCACTTCCACACGTACTGACGATTGTCGAGTACTTGACCACTAAGAATTGGTCTATTCCATCATATATAAACCAAAACCTATATAAGGGAGATAATGATCATTGAACAAAGCAAAAAATCAATAACAGAATCAAAAATCAAATACGATCTCACTTGATAATAAAAACCGCTATATGATATTGAAAACAACATTGCAGAAAAGAGATATAATTTTTATTCAATAGAGTGGCTGAACTCAAGAATTACAAAATAGAAAACCTACCGTTCACCAATAAATCAAATTTTTACCCCACCATGGTAAAGTTAATATAGATTAATGGGGAATTATAAGGCATTACAAAACTACGGAAAAAATAAAGAAAGAGAAATGAAGAAAAAATGTCCAGTCGATTCTGTCCTCCGAAAGATTGCTCCTGGTTGGCACCCCCTATTCTCAAATCACCCAATGGTCCCTTATTATAGAATTCTCTGCATAAAATTTTCTTCCGTTCCTCAAAATATAAAATAAATTGGATGGTTATAGAAATCAATACACAAAATTTATTGAGGATGACTTTTTCTTAGCGATATTTCCAAAAATATTTATTCAATGTTTCCCATCCAATATCCAACTTAATGAATCTCAATCTCCATGAAATTCAACAAAGATAGGCATATATTACTTGGATTCCCATTCCAAATTTAATTACCTTAATTAGAGCTATTATGACCTATTTATGATGGATTAACTAATTTGGGGTCCACATGGTCGTCTAGAATCTTTCTCCACATTAATTGATTTTTTTGGGTCCCTTGATGGCCGAATTATATCATAACCTAGAAGGAAAAGATGTATCCCGAAACTCCAGGGTTCCTAAAAAAATAATCACATAAATTGGGATTATATTATAAAATATATGGTCAAATTACCAAAACATATAAAATCTGTTAAATTCCCAAAATTAGGAAACTTTCAAATTTTAACATAAAACATACCATAAATCCAAAAATGATGTAATTAAACTTAAATTGATGAATTTTTGGGGTCTTAATATTTGAAAAAAATATAAAAAATTTATAAAATATTAACTCTATCAATTCCATCACACTTATCACTTGGACTCCCAGACAAGTAAACCTCAGAATCAAATCAAAGAAATATCAAAACACATGCCAATGAGATCTACCAATTCCACACCAAGAAATAAAAGATATCATGACTCATACATAAAATTTATTCCGAGTTCTCAAATCATATGATTCAATTATTTTTACTCTTCATTTCTCATCCCATGCACACAAGACACCAACCTCTCATGAATTTTCTCTCATCTCACAAATATCAATTTTCAATATGGTTTTTATCATCCAAACCAATGCAAGGGTCACCATAGGTTTGAAAAACTCATAATTCTCCACCCTATGTGAGTCAAGGACATTTTTTTCTCATGATGACTTTTCAGGGTAGTTTTGTGGATTCCAGTAGGTAGGATTTAGATGTCAAAAATTCTAAGGCCAAAAAAGGAGGGCTTGGCTCTTTTTGAAGCAAAAATTGCAAGATTCTAATTTTTACACAAGTATGGTCTCCTTATCTTCCCCTTTGTAGAAAATAGGCTCCACCCTCATGATTATAGCAGCAAAAATAATATTCTTCTCAATCATGATTTTTCATGAATGCTCCAGAAAATGCACCACTTTCTTCCTCCATTAGAAGCTCCAGAAAAGGCATACCTTCTCTTATCATGAAAGCTCTTGAAAAGGAACAACCTGCAATAGACTAATTTTTCAGAATTATTCACATCTCTTAAACCATTGATTTTCCACCAAAATATTCACCAAATAAGGTATCACAACATAAGACATCTTCCCCCACACTTATGTTCAACTAGATCGTGAAATTTCACTTCAAGTGCAGGTTGGATAGTGAAAATTGGCTTGTAATGTGGCTATCCTAACAGGCTCTTCATGGATTCTATGGGCTACAAGGATTAATTTACAAGTTAGGCAAAAATTAAAGATATTATCTTGAAAAGGGGGCTTTAAAACCAAATAAATTCTTCAATCATTTAAAACACATGTACACCAAACCCTCACGTTTTGAAAGGAATAAATCAAATTTTGGTTAAGAAAATCACGGTTTGGTTATCTAAAGAAGTTTGGTGAATGTAAATAATGTGAAAAAATTGCTTCGAAAGCATCACGGGAAAGTGATTTCAAAGATATAGATAGTGAGATGTAGCATGGGATTAAAAAATCAGAGTACTTTTCATGAAATTCCCAAAGAATTGAACTTTAAACAAAATCATTTTCAACATTCATTTAAGTTTAGTTTCATGGAAGAAATTGGTTCACTCAATGACATGGGTTTCAAAAATGGAAATGATAATCATTTCAGATAAAAAGTTTCAAAAACACACCAAAAACTGAAAAATAAACACACAAAAATTTGAAAACACACAATTGTTTATTTTTTATTTTTTTTGAAAAACAAACAAAAAATGAAAATCCAAACTACCAAGGTTACCTCCCCCACACATAAATGATGTAGTGTACTCAATGAAATAAAGTGGATTTAACATGTAATAATATTTTAAAATGAAACATAGTAGCAAGAAAGTGTAAAGGATAGGTACAACCGAACATATTGATAGTGAAACATTGAGTTAATCTCCTAAGTGTTTCACACTGATAACCTGGAAGAAAAAAAACATAAAAAAACTATAGAAATTTATTGAAAGATATAAAAATATAAATAATATGTGAAAATAATGATAGATATTGATTTAATTTCCCCAAGTGGGCCCTGGGTTTGGACTGCCTCCAGATGGGTAGTTTCAGTTGGTTATCCCCAATCTGATGGTGGGTGGAGTTTCTTTGTGATGAACCAACAAAACTTCTTCTTTACATCCTGAACTTCATTCTTTTTGTTGAGGAAACCTTGAGTATAGTACAAAAAATGCATCACTAGGATAATAATATTCAACTTTCTTGGTGGGGGTAGGACAAAGAATGAGTCCTCATATTTCTTGGTTTCCAATTTCACAACTTCTTCTTCATTGTATAGTGATTTCTCAAGGTATTATGCATAAATTAAATAATCCAAGGTAATTTTAGAGTATAATTCTATTTGAAAAATTTTAAAGCATGAAGTTTCAATATTTAATTCTTCACTTTCAATGTAAGAATTTTGTGTCTCTTTTTCCTCAGGAAATTCAATGTGTATCTCCTCTTGAACTCCCTCCAATAAACAATCAACATGTCCGAGGAGCTCCATATGTTCATCATTATGAACATCTTCCTTTTATTCCTCGTTTTCCAAGACAGTACATGAGTTGTCTGAATCTGAAAATTTAAAGAAAGGGGAGGTGATACTCAATTCAGTTTCAATAAAATTATAATGCAATGAGTTCATGAAAAGATCATCTCTCGGAGTTTTCTCGGCTTCAATTGCTTCTTCAGTAGGAAGTTCCACTTAAAGTAGAGTGGTATCATATGGATGTGGGTAGTCATTCTCCTCAATATTCTCCTTAAATTCCACAACATTGGTGGTGTCTTCCTTAGATGATTTTATATCTTATAGATTATGAGGAACATGGGGATCAATTAGTTCCTCACACTCTTTCCAGAACTCATCCAGATATTATTGATCTCATGTACTTACTTCATAAGGAACATATTCTTCATCAATATTCTTTAGTAATGTTTGATAAGGGACAAATGGATCTTCTTTTATTTCTATCAAGGTATCCCTAAGTTCTTCAACATCAAGGATTATCGGGGAATCCACTTCCACTAATGGCTCATGTTTAGGTTCAGGTTTCTCTTGGGATGTGTGGACATATTCAATTAGCCATTCCATTTTTCTCTCTAGGTCCTGTATTTATTCCCAAAGTCCATGCAATTGATCTTTTATTCAAACTTCCTCCTCTTGTTTCACCTCTACTATTTCCTGATAAAATTTTGGAAAATACTCTTGGAATACAATTAATTCTCTGGCCAATCCCTCTAGCACTGGGTAATCAAGGTTTTCTTTAAGGTCTTGAATGGGATCCTTGAAATTATCCTCTTTTTTGATTTGGATTCGAGCTCCCCGGATCTGTTTACCAAAGAATGAAACACTATCCTTTATAAAACAAGGTGATTCAATAATTTTTTCATTCAGTAATGGATAATTGTTCCATTAATTAAAGAAAAAAAATCATTTGAGAGCATCGTGACAAAATATTTTTATGGTATTTTTTAATTTAAAAAGAGTAAAATATTTACAATTAAATTGTTAGAACAATCTCCCCGGTAATGGATCCATGTTTTAATATGTGCCTTTTGTGGGGTGTAACAAAAAAAATTACCTAAGTTAAAATTTAGTAAAGTTTTAAACCCAATTTGTCTCCAGAGAAGAGTGCACAATAATTACGTTTGTCACTTTTAAATGAGGGTAAAAATGGGTGGTTTCTGAGATTTAATTGGTTCTAGAAAGATAATTAAAAATGAAATGAAAAAGATTAACTAAATAAAATATAAAAAACAATGATTTGAGAAGTGTGATTAGGTCATGTTCGGTATTCTAAATGTAATGTTATCCTTGTTTTATTTTATTCTAACCTCTTCTGATATGTTGTTTAAAGTGAGATTCCATGATTTTTCCTCTCACTCCTTTGGTCAAATGGTGATAGTGAGATAATTACTTCCCAAGATCCCAGTTTTGTCTACTCTCCTTCCATGTTCATGAGTGTTGAAGTAAATATCCTCAGCTGACTTGGGAAACACCCAATCGGGACTTGTTTATCCCAAAAAATCAAAATCATTCACAACCACTTCCACATGTACTGATGATCGTCGAGTACTTCACCACTAATCATTTTTATATTCCATTGTATATAAACCAAAACCTATTGGAGGGAGATAATGATCATTTACCAAATCAAAAATCAATAATGGAATAAAAAATTAAATATGATTGCACTTGATAATAAAAACCGCTATATGAAATTGAAAACAACGTTACGTAAAAGAGATAGAACTTTTATTCAATAAAGTGCATGAAATCAAGAATTAAAAAATAGAAAACCTAACCTTCCCTAATCACTAAATTTTTTACCCCACCATGGTGAAGGTAATAGAGATTGATGGGGAAGGAGAAGGCATTAAAAAACTATGAAGAAAAGAGAGAAAGAGAAAAGAAGAAAAACTATCCATCCAATTCTGTCCTCCAAAAGTTTTCTCCTGGTTGGAACCCCGTCTTCTCGAATAACCCAATGGTACCTTATTATAGAATTCTACACATCACTTTTTCTTTAGTTCCTTCAAATCTCAAATTAATTGGACGATTATAGAAAACGATATGCAATATTTATTGAGGATGACTTTTTCTCAGTGAGATTTCCAAAATATCTTCATTCAATGTTTCCCATCCAATATCTGCCTTAATAATCTCAGTCTCCATGATACTCAACAGAGTTATTAATATTTGACTTGGATTCCCATTCCAATTTGAATCACTGTAATTGGAGATATTATGACTAATTTATGATGGATTAACTGATATAGAATCCACATGGTCATCCAGAATCATTCTCCACATTAATTGACTTTTTTGCATCCCTTGATGGTCGAATTATATCATACCCTAGAAGAAAAATATGTATCCCAAAAATCTAGGGTTCTTAAAAAAGAATCACATAAATGGGGATTATATTATAAATGATTTCGTCAAATTACCAAAACATATAAAATCAGTTAAATTATCAAAATTAGAAAACATTCCAATTTTAACAAAAAACATACCATAAATCCAAAAATGATGTAATTAAACTTAAATTGATGAATTTTGGGGGTTTTAATATTTTTTAATACATATAAAAAATGTATAAAATATTAACTCCATCAAAAACCATCCAGGATTCCAGTGCGTGGCCAGGAGGATAGTCCACAGAGTTATGGGGCTTCAGTACAAGGATCGTTTCCCAAGATGGTACATTCAGGCGATGTCCTAGTAATACCACTAACGATTGGTTTGAAGTTAGTAATAGCGCAACTGGTTGAGGAAACATGTAGGATTAATTCCTTACATGAGATTCAGCAATAGATACCCCTTAGGTTCTGAGGCGAGCCCGACTCTTAGGAGGCTAAGGACTGGCATGAGGTGGTGACTTAGATTCCATCTAGACAGGGCACCATTAGGTCAAATAGCGGTCC
This sequence comes from Viscum album, assembly GCA_963277665.1. NCBI lineage: Eukaryota > Viridiplantae > Streptophyta > Magnoliopsida > Santalales > Viscaceae > Viscum > Viscum album. The sequence continues at coordinate 908,161 of CAUJRU010000262.1, read as the reverse complement.
AGGATGTGAGCCTTCTACATGGCTCAACAGGGTGATGGTAGGGTTTAGATTACCCCTATCTTGCAATGAGGTGACTTTTCCATGGATAGAGCTTGAGAACATTTCTCAGAGAAGGTAAATCTTCCATAAAAATCTAAGGGGTATGTGTTCCCAAGAGATTCTACAACTTTGGTAGGACAACATGTCTATATCTGAGTATTTATCAAGGCGTACTGACCATTGTAGGTACTCAAGTAATACGATATGACCAATTCTTCAGGGCTTAGACCTCCAAGTAGAATGTGTTTAGGGACATCCGAGAAAGCACTATTCTTATATGAATTCCTAAATATGTTATGGTTCTAGAGAGAACCTTTGTGGTTGAATGTTCTTTGGATGAGCAGATACAACCCCTTAATTTTAGAAGTGGAAATTCAGGAAAATGAGGTCATTCTCATAGAGTTGGATGTGTAAAAGGTTTTGAGAAGAGGAAGTGATATGGACATCTGAATTTTCATGGCAGCAGATGTGGAAGAAGAGCTAGGAGAGTAGTAAGAGGAGGTATACATTTCGACATGTTACAAACACCACCCAAATATGGACCCCACTAGGTTCAGGGAGATGGAGGAAATAGGAATGGAGTATTTTTAGGATGTCAAGGAGTATGACCCATTGGCTCAAGGAATGATTAAAGGCACACTCTGTGTCTTCTACTATCTGTTGTATTAATAGACATATATACTAATCATTCCTTCTTGTCATGAATCTTGTTCATGACCTACAGTTTCTGGTTAAATAATTTACTTGATCCTTACATCTGGAGATACCTATGGGAGGAGACTCGATAATCACACTTATACAGACGGTGTAATCTATCCCTTGAGGTGAGAGTTTTGGTTGGAACCTCTTGGTGGAAGCATATATACCTTATAAAGTTAGTTTGGGTGTGTACTAGAAATCCAATGTTCAAGCTCAGATTGAATGTTTTTTGTAAAAGGATGCGGTATTACTATAGTGTTAGAAGGGGGGTTTCCTTGGTTTGAGAAAAAGGAAACTCAATATACACGGGATAAACTCATGCATAGGAGGGTGCAACTGATCACCCTTGAGTCGGCTAGCCTTAGCCTCACAGTAATAGATGTTTTGAGTTTTCAGTTACCAACAATAGCAGTGGAGTGAAGGAATGTCCTTTCAAAATGATGTTTCTAGGATTTACCTCCGCACAGGGAGAGGGAATTATGAATCATTTAACACCCTGAGATAGTAGCGATATCAGCATCAGGATATCAAAGGGATTTTGTAGAGCTTCGCGAGTAGGGGGCATAGGTGGGGGACTTGTAGAGTAAGGGATTAGTAAGACCTAGTGTTCAGGGTTATGTGTGGATTATCGACACATTAACCAATTTTCCATGGAGAATAAGTACCCACTACCAAAGGGTGGAGGGGCACATCAATCAGTTAAAGGGTGTAGCCTTTCGGGTGGATAGAAAGGTGCCTATAGGATTTTCAATAGTTGAGACAGTGGTGATGGTTGTAGTTCCTCCAAGACTATGACTTTGAGATACTCTATAATCCTGGGAATGGGAACATGGTGGATGATGAGCTTCACATGAGGTCTAGTTTGTAGCTATTGAGTAATGAAATAGAGTAGCTATCCCCGATGAAGATATCCTTTATGGATGATGATGGAGCAGCTTACCTTCAGTTTATGACTTTAACTCCACCACTCCTTCAGCGAGTTGGGGAGGAACAACTTTTGAATGTTTACAGTGATGATAAATTTGATCAAATATCTTAAGGATGTGCTCCTGGGGGATTTTAGATAGGTGGGGAGAATGACATCAATTTTAGAGAATTCACCATAGTACCAGTGATGTTATGGAAGGAGGTGTTGAGGGAGTTACATACATCCCCTTTGGCAGTACATCCTGGGGTGGAAAAGATATACCAAGACCTCTGATGTCAGTAATGGTGTCTAGGGATGAAGAAAGTAGTGGCAGAGTTCGTTTCACGTTTCCTCACATATTAGAAAGTGAAATCTAACAATTAGGTTATAACACGCTTTCCATAAAAACTTGAGGTACTAGAGTGGAAGTGGAATCATATCATGATGAACTTCGTGATCAGATTACCATGCATGTACAGGGTCCACGACTCTATCTAAGTGATCATTGATCGACTGACAAAGTCGACTCACTTTCTACCCATCTGGTAGGAGGGTTTAGTAGATGTCTTGGGATGCCTTTAAATCCAGGAGATAGTGCGGCTTCATGGGGTGACTTTAAAGATCTTCTCATACTATGATGTACAATTTACATCCCAGTTGTGGAAGGGGTTACAAGAGGTGTTTGGGACTCAACTGCACTTGAGCACAGCTTTTCACCCCCAGATAGATGGTCAGACGGAGTGGACCATACATACCTTTGTGGACATGATTTGTGCTTGTGTCCTTGTGTTTGGTTGTAGTAGGGAGGACCACCTACCACTCATGGAGTTTTCAAACAACAATATCTATCACTCTACCATTGGAATGACATAGTTTGAGGCCTTGTATGACTAGCCTTGAAGATCACGTCTACGCTGGACAGACCCAAGGGAGTCTACCCACATGGGTCCAGAGTTGGTATGAGATACCATTGAGAAGGTGCAGATAATCTAAGAGCATATGAGGACAACACATAACATACATAATTCTTATACAGAAAAGATATAGAGACCCTTGAAGTTTGAGTTTGGAGACCATGTTTTCCTTCGAGCCTCACCCCAGTGAAGATTGTGAAGATTTGGCCTATGTGTAAAGCTATCTCCAAGATTCATCGAAAATTTTCATATTTTAAAAAGAGTTGGAGAGGTGGAATACCGCATATATCTTCCTCCATAGGTGAACCGAGTGCACGATGTTTTTCACATGTCACAATTGAGGAGGTACGTGCATGATCAATCACACAATATCAACTTGGGAGAGATGGACATTGATGATGTTGCGACATTTGCAGAGTTCCTGGTAGATATGGAAGATAAAAAGGAGTGTGTTCTTTATGGATGGTTTATTTCTCTAGTTTTTGTTCAGTGGCATCTCAAAAATCTATAGGAGATCACATGGGAGTGGGAGGCGCAGATTCATTCTCAGTACCCCCACTTGTTTGATTTTCTTTTGTTTTGGCTTTCAGGGATGAAAATACCTAAGGTGGGGAGAATTTAATGTCCTGGAATTTACATATATATATATATATATATTTAAAATTATGTGGAATTATTTCAAGACTAGGCACTGAGATGTCATGCAATTCTGAGGCCCAGAGTGCCCGAAATGATCTATCAATAAATGTTAAGATTTAAATAGCGCATGTGAGTGGTTTTCTGGAAAAAGTGGAATAACTCTTAAATAGGTGACATGATTAGAAATCTGAGGGCACTATTATGTTTGGGATGGTGGGTTTACCCAAGGAGAAACTTACATTTAGTCGGCACATCCCTCCAATGAGAAAACCTAAAAATGGAATAATTGTAAATAAAATAATTAATTAATTTTTTATTTTTTAAATGCTTATAACTCACGAACGGTGGGTCAAATTAAAAATACAAGACCACAATTGAGCTCTTGGGAGTAAAATTTTTTGAGGCAAATCCTAACATTGGCCTGCACAGGCCAACCATGGAAGTTAGTTTTTGGCCGTAAATAAAATAATTATGTAACACTTATTTTATTTTCAAATCCTTATAACTCCTAAACGGTATAATGGATTGAAAATAAAAGAGTACTGTTGAGCTTGTGAGGACATGTTCCCCTTATCTAGAGCTTAACCTCGACTGGAATGGGATGCTGGTGAATGTTATGTTTTTGAACTTTTTTTAAGTTATGCTCAAAAAACATGCGAGCAGGTTTATATAACTTTTGAACCAATACTCAAATAGAAAATCCAAAGGGCAACATTGAACTAGGAATGCTAGTATTCACCTAGAAAAAACATAACTTCGAACATAAAGGGTTGGATGGAAAAGATTATTTTTGGACTTTTTGAAAAATAATAAAATAGCTTAAAAAGTTATTTTAGTTTATTTTCTCACCATTGATTGATTGACGGTGGTGCAATGATGTAGTGATTAAGAGGAAAATTAAATTATTATCCTTAATGGATCATTGTGCAAGCATAACTGCTATGCTATTTCATAAATGAAACAGCATAATGATGCAACATCACAACGTAATAGAAATTCTGCACCATGTTTCTTTTTATTAAATAAATGCATTTAAGGGTTAAGAATTAAATCATTGGAAATTCTATGACAAACCTCTGGTGAGATTCATCTCCAATGAAGAAATAATAATGATGAAAGAACGTCATTGGATTTGACATACCTTGAAGAACAAATCTGAAAAGCGATGAACGACGTTGACCTCTTGATCCCTCGAGGACAGAATGCTATGGAAATTGATGTCAAATCAAGTTAGGGGTTTTGAATTATATAAAATTTTGCAATTCTATTTCTAAATGAAGAAAACATATCAACCCATTAATAGGTTGATCCACGTATCATGTGTTATTGTGGGAGGATATTTCTTTATGGTATTTTTATTTGGTATTCTTCTTTTTTTGGTAGACATCAATCCCTGATCCTCCCCATGTATTTAAAATTCTAACATGGAGGGTGCAGGATGACATGAAAAAGGACTGAGCCCCTTCAATTGGTTTTTCTTCATGACCAAATTATCAGATGGAAGACAAGGTGGAATTGAGGCCATCTCAGGGAAGGTGACATCCCCTGGAGGCTGTAGGCGTAGGCGACAAGGAGAACCGACCACTATAGAGCGTCCAGTGGTTCTCTAAAAAAATTGTCAGTGAGCCGGTGGCACCGGAGGACAATGCATCATTAATGTGTGCCACGGTGACCCATACATATGTGTAGGTAGCTATCCCACATGGATGAGGCTGCAGACATTGGCCACAATGCAGCAGGAGGAGTCACCGTCCTCCAAGATGGCAGCTAGCGGCGAGATGACGCAGCGCCATGACGCGTCGCATGGAGAGGAGCCACGATCAATCGACCACTATTGGTGAATGACCATGTGGATGAACTATGGGGCGGGAGGAACTGGACGCACCTCTCAGCCACTTCCCGGATGAACCAAGTACGACCGGTCCCCCTTTGGCAGACTAGGATAGAGGCTAGCCGGACCCTGCCCCAGCAGGCCAGACCTTCACCAGTGAGCCAGATCCCATGCTGGTGGGCCGGAGTAACACCCCAAGCTTCCACAATATGTTTTCCTTTGAATAATGCAATAGCTTTTGTTGTATGCAACATCGAGATTCTAACACATCACGACCAATCAAACTAGCTGTTATGAATAGTAATACCCACTTTTTGAAATTTTATCAATTTAAACATTCAAAATGGACTTCATTTTTGGGTTCAGAATATCACAATTTTCTTAGGGTGAATTTTTGGAATTTTTTTAAAAATATTCAGTTTTTGATGAATAGTGAAAAACACTAAATTTTAATTTAAAAAAACTTTTTTAATCAAAATAATTTATAGTGATAAATTATAATATTGAGTGGTTTTTAAGTATAATTATATTATATTTTTACCATTTAAATAATTTTGATCATTGGACGTAATTTCACATATAAATTGGACATAAGCATGTATCAATCTTTTTGATAGTTATTATTTCTTGAAAATGCTTTTTTTTGTTTTGAAAATGAGAATTAATTTTAAATTAATTTATGTCACTTATGTGTTTTGAATTTATAATAATGGATTCCATATTTATAATCAAGGGTTCCAAATTTTTTAAATAGGTAACTTTGATTTTTAGACATTTTGAATAATTACTTTGGTAAATATTTTATTTACCATGGTTAAAGGGTAAATCTAGTAAATAAGGGTAAAAACATAATATTATAATAATATTAAATTAACCTAACACGTGTTATAACCCTATTGGCTAATAAATACCTGACCATAGACATCCTTGGGTCAATTTTGGGACCCCATGGAGCAACTTGTAAGTGATAATGACACTTTATATTAATTAAGTTAAAGTAAATACAAAAAAGACAAAAGCATATATCTTTTAGTAAAACAATTTTTACATATGGATATATATAATATCTCTTAAACTTTAAATATTCATTATAATGATAAAACAATTTTCTATATAATGGTATTTTATTTATAATTTTTAGACATTTAATAATTAAATTTATTCATTACACAATGATGATGCAGTATTTTACTTATTAATGAATGAATCCAATAAATGGTATTATAAATGTTACAGTAAATATAATTTGAATGTTTTGATTCCATAAATGAATTTTATAGTTTAATGTGACATGTTATGATTCATTAAATAATTTTTTTGAAGTAATAATGCTGTAATAAATTTAACGAAAACAAAATAGAAAATAATGTCAAAATTGACATAAAAGAGTTTTTTAAAAAAAATATTATATTCTTAAAAATCTATGGTTCGACAAAAGGCCTTAAATAATACTATATATTTCATTAATTAACTACTTTTGGTTCGCTTGGAGGTTTATAGTAAGTTTATTAACCATATAATATAAAAAAACAAAGAGACTTGGTAATGTCAAACTAATTAAATAAGAGTTAAATATAGAAGATAATGTTAATATAGTGACCCAAACCTATATAAAACCTATTTCTTGAGTGGTTTTCGACCCATCACCACATTATCCAGGAGATAAATCTTTTTGTATCCATTAGAAACCGAAAATTATTTTATTATAAAATAATATTTCAATCTTTTCCTAAGGTTCCCCTCACCCCTCTTATAAAAGATCACTTCCCCTTCTCTCAAATTCACACCTTCAAAGTCATTAGGCTCGGATAACCCCTTCCCAAATATCCTCTCAAATATACTACCTTCATCCTAGAGGCCTTACTTTAGTCATAAATCCAACCTAAGGAGCCCTTTTGATCAAATAAAAAAGAAGAACCAGAAGAAGAGGTAAATATTTCATTAACTCTTTCAAGTTACTTTCTTCTTCCACTTCCTCTTTATTTGTTGTTTCCATTATAAAACAATAAATCCAGTATCTTCAATATACTATTATGTTATTATAAATATGGTACAACTATATTCATTAATTTATTCATCCTTTGAATGACATGTCACCATACGTGCGTGCGTACGGCTTACCATCTCCACGTCGTGGTGTAGTTGTTATTCAATACATTATTATTTTGATGGATATAATAATGATGTATAATTGATGTAAATAATAATTATAACATGATAAATATTATATATATATATGATATACCATACAATTATATATTATTTTAATATCAAAATAATGATATTGTCGCTCCTGCATACGTACAGATTACCATCTCGATGAACACGATGAGATTCATTCCCCTTCGTATCCAATCAAGACTAAATTATATTTGATGATTAAAAATAATGTTTAAATACTTAATATAATTCTGAATATGAATAAGATACATCATATCCACAACAAACATTACTTATGTAACAAAGCATATAAAGGAAAATGAATCAGTTAACACCTGAAATGATGATACTACTGAAATACCATTAACAAAGCAATATTAGAAGATCATATATGATATCATATTAATGTATATGGATCATGTATAATTTAATATCATTTATTTCACCATTATACAAGATGTTAATATACCATTAACCAAGGAAAAGAACAAGGTAAGGGTTAATTTCATAATCTCTTCATTATCCGAGGTTGTTTTTACGTAATTATCTACTGGGATCTCTTTATCATCCACATCCATGATTCTAAAAAATGTATTTCAAAACATTTTTACTATTTACTAGACATTGGATTAAAGTCATTTATACCATTATTTGACCTTATATATTCTGAAAGGTATCTTTCCATCATTTTCAAAACAAGTTACTTTATGACCTTTTTGACAAAATTAAGGTAAGAATGTTTTTTTAACTTATACGGCGGGTGCGTCTATTTTCTACCATTATAACATCATCAAAGCTTCCCTTACAAGATTATAAGAATATTTCAATAATTAATTTTTTCTTTTATAATTATATGAATTTTAAATGATTTCAAAATAGAAAGAGATATTTCTCTAAAAAAGGTTTTTATTTCATCTATGTCAACATCCTTTGATGGATTTTAATCTTATTTGAAGTTGATTTTTTATGATAAAAAACTTCCATATTGTATTGAAGGTTTTGTGATATGTTTGATTGTGTATGTGTAATTTTTACATCATTTATCATTTATGGATAAAGTATTTTCATTTCGTATGCTAGTTTTTATACGAATGTTTTTGTTATGTTTAAACCTTTTCATATGAGAAATACATTAGAATTAGTATGTGATGGGTGGAGCCCACTATAGCTCCTCGATGAATCGGTAGGTCTAATGATACAAACTATTGTCTTGGCAAAAGACCTTGACAAAATCTTATTTTTAGTCTTGGCACAAGGCCTTGACTATGTGGTTATGAAGTATGACATTATGCATTCCATCATTATGAAAGTGGCTATTGATGTTGCAAGTGATTATTCAACTAGTATAATATCCATGTGAATATGTAAATGACACTATTTGAATTTATCTTTTCCATATTATGCTGAAGTGAAAGTTTAAAAGGCTTTTGTTTTAGAATTATACATTGCCTTAAATGTTTATGCTTATTTATGAATGTTTCTGCTATATTTTTATCCTTACTGAGCATCTGAGCTCACCCCTTTATATGTTTTATTTTTCCCAGGATGAGAAGAAGTATTTTTTGACTGGCCTGTAGGGATAGTCTGAGGGGATATGAGTGTGGTTTATGGAAAAAATGTTTTTTTAGTTTTTTATTTTATAATGTAATGTAAAACTTATGAATGTATCTAGTATTTACAAGGCTATTAAACTAATCGGTCTTTCGAGACTTGATCTTTTGTGACAATGCTGGTGTTATGTAATAATGCACTAACTCTGGGTAACTGGAGTCAGGGTGTTACAGTTTGTATCAGAGGAAGTTTAGTACAAACCTTGGAATCGAGATTTAGATAAACTCTGATTAGAGAACATTACTGTAAGATAGACTTTGAGGACTAGTATCGAAGAACATCCTAGAATTTTGATATTGTAGAGATTTTGTGAGTTTTACAAGCAATAAATCCTTCTCTGGATACGAGTAGGTAGAGGTGACTCTGACACAGATGTACCTAGGGGTAAAACCCGAAAACACTGCTTTGTGCTAGACTTGAACGGGAATTAGTGCACGACAACGGGACTTTCTGCACTCTTGGTTACAACACTCATAAGGGATATTCTTAAGATAATTCTCATTTTCTTTACAAATCATTAAGAATGGTTTATGAGTATATACTTCCTTAAAGAATTTTTTTTATGATTATAGATTATATCCATAAACTGTTCAGTTTATGTTAAGTGTTTTACAAGCTTGGAATTATGTATTTCGATTCATAAACTAATCTAGTTTATTCCACTATTTAGAAATAGAGCCTAGTGGATGGAATGGAAACTGTATCAATGCATTTAATCCATGTAGGTATTTCCCTCATACTCAAGATAATTATAGTGGATCTAGTTAAGCAACTGTTTCTGATCATCTTATCAACATACTGGGACAAATCACTCAGGTTATAAATAATAACCTTACCCGTATGGAGCACCCTAATCCACAGCATGGAGGATCAATGTTAGATCACTTCATGAGGAAACAACCACCAACATTAATTGTGAGTATAAATCCATTAGTAGCTGATCAATGGATAAATTCTTTAGAGAAAATATTCCAAGACTTGGGAAGTAGTGAAAGGGAAGAAGTTGTCATGGAAATTTACCACCTCACTGGAGATGATGATCAATGGTGGTCATTGATTCAAAACACAATGGAAGATGAGGAAGTATCAAATATGGAATAGAGGGAGTTTAAAGAGATTTTATTAGAAAAATAATTTCTTCATGACCATGAAGAGGATATGGAAACACATTTTCTGAGTCTGAGGCAAAACGAGGATTATAATGTCGCAATGTATGAAGCTAACTTTACAAGGTTAGCAAGGCATGATGCAGATTATATACATAAACCAGGAAGTAATATTGATCATTTATTTGATGGGTTAAAAATGTTTCTCTATCAAGCATTAGTCTCACAATCCTTCTCATCATATGAAGATATTGTCTCATGAGCTATCAAGATAGAAAATGAATTCTCTAAGTCATACGACTTTAAAGAAAAGTAAGAGAAGAAGAGACCTATTGAACACTATAGAAATGGAAATAAAGGGAAGAAGGGAAAATTTGAATATTCATCCTGTAGTAAATGTGGGAAGAAATACCCTGGTACTTGCCTGAAGGGAATGTGAGTCTGTTACAAGTGTGGTGGAAAAGGCCACCAAGCTCATGATTGCAAGGGTAAGAAAGTGGTTGTCAATGTTGAATGCTACAATTGTAGAGAAAGGGGGAATTATGCAAATTAATTTCCTAAGCACCAAGAAAACTTACCTCAAAAAAGGCCAAGGGATTAAGGCCAAGATTATGTTATCACTACTGCTGAGGTTGAAGCTCTAAAAGACGTGGTGGAAGGTAATTTAATGGTTTCCTCAAGTTTAGTAGGTGCTTTATTTGATTCTGGATCATCTAATTGTTTCATATCTTCCCAGTTTACTATTAAAATTAGATATTTACAATTTGATTTAACAAGGGAGTTGTCAGTAAAAACTCATAAAGGAAGTATCATTACAACAAAGTTTTGTGAATCAGTCCCCATTAAGGCATATAAATGTTCTTTATCTGTTGATCTCATCGTCCTACCTATTATTGAATTTGATATAATTATCGGTATGTATTTGATTTCGGACGATGATGCAAAAATTTATTTTAAGAAGAAGGAGAATATGATTTTTGATGATGTTGATAAGGAACACCTTATCTTTAGAGTAGAATCACCACCACCTAATTCTTATCTAGATCCACTGTCAGTAGCTCAACTAAATTCAATTATTGGGGAGGAAGAGAATAAAATAACTGTGGGTGAGGAAAAGAATGTTCAAATAGAATATGTTAAGATTGTGCAAGAATATGTTGATGTGTTTCCATAAGATTTACCTAGACATCCTCTAGAATGATAAATTGAGTTTTCCATTGATTTAATGCCTGGTTTATGGTCCATATTGAAGACCCTTATATAATTGCCAATATGGAATTAGTGGAACTAAAGAAACAACAATAGAAATTGAGTAACAAGGGATTTATTCGGCCTATTGTTTCTCCATGGGGAGCCCCTATCCTTTTTGTTAATAAGAACGATGGATCTATGAGGTTGTGCATTGACTACAGAGAGATCAATGCTATAACAATAAAGAACAAGTTTCCCCTACCTTGCATTGATGATTTATTTGAGCAACTTCATGGAGCTCAATATTTTTCAAAGATTGGCCGTTGATCTGGATACCATAAATTGTGTGTGAATAAGGAATAATTTTTGAAGACAACATTTTGAACTAGGTACGGGCATTATGAATTTATAGTAATGCCTTTTGTATTGACTAATGCACCCTCTGTCTTCATAGATGTAATGAATAGGGGTTTCAAGTAATATCTTGATGACTTTTTAGTGGTATTAATTGATGATATATTGGCATTCTCCAAAATATATGAAGATAATGAAAATCACTTTCGCATTATCCTGAAGATTCTTAGAAGAAATGAATTATATGGGAATATGTCTATTGATTAATTATGAACTTTTAGGATTAATCCAATGGCATGATATCATGATTTTCAAATGTAGGATAATATTTTCAAATGTTTGATTCTTATTTGTTATGATTATGATTTAATTGATAACTCCCTATTTACCCTTATAGAGTATCTAAGATCACCCCTTTTATGTTTTTCCCTAGGTCATGAAGAGGAGTATTAAGTATGATATGTAAAAAAGGGTTATAGTTATAAGGAATAAAAGGGGGAAAATGTAGATGTTTTAGGAACCAGTGGTTTATGTTTCCCAGTTTCTAAATACACTATACATATGTGGTCCTATCGTGGCTCTGTTATATTTTGTAATGAATATTAATGTTTGAAGTAATATCTATGTATGTCATGTAGGGGTCATTATAGTGGATGTATGGGTATATGTATGTATGTGAATGTACCTATATTTATGTGTATGTAAATGTATGTTTATGTGTATGTAAATATATTCATGTGCATGTACATATGTATGTTCATGTTCATGTTTATGTGTCTGTATGTATGTGTATATATATATATTTGTGTGTGTGTATGTTTATGTGTACGTATGTGTGTGTATGTTGATATTGTGTATGTTGTGTACATACATGTATGCACATTTATGTCAATGAATATATAATTATGTGTATGCATGTTTATGAATATGTATGTGTATGTATGTATATATATTTGTGAGTATGTTGTTTATGTCATGTATGTGTATGTATTTATGTCGGTGTATTTTTTGGTGAATGTGCTTTTATGTGTATGTTTTTTTATGTATGTGTATGTGTGTATGTATGTTCATGAATGTGTGTGTGTGTATGTGTATGTGTGTATGTATTCATGTTTATGTATGTTTATGTATGTATGTGCATGTTTATGCGTCTGTGTGTATTTGTATTTATGTGTATGTATGTGTATTCATGTGTTTCTATATGTATGTATGAATATATGTATGTGTCTGTACATACTTATGTGTATGTATATGTGTATGTGTATGTATGTGTGTGTATGTGTATGTATGTATATGTATTTGTATGTATGTATATATGTGTATGTGTGTATGTATGCATTGAATGTGTGTACATATGTATGTCTGTATTCATGTATATATGTGTATGTATGTATGTATATGTATGTATGTATTTGTAGGTACCCAAACAATGTGAACCCTGAGTAAACCCATGGTCCTTGAAATTTATTTATAAAAAGAAAGTACATGTGTATGAGGAAGTAAGCTTCATTGTTCAAATGACACATAAGGACCACCAAAACAAGAATCAATCATGCATCAGCTTCTTTTGGGTCTACCGCCTCTTCCTCAGGACCCACCCCAACTTCCCGGATGCATTCCCCGTTTTAATTGCTTAGAAGCTTTCCAAACATTGGCTGGATCTTCCTCACTTGATGATTCTTCTTCCTCTTTATGGTATTCTATGTCGTGGTCTCCAATGAAATCATTTTTTGATATCGAAATGGAGATATCCTACGAATTGATAAACTCTTCAAGAAACACATCTCTTCTTTGAGATCTATTTATTCATTTGTAATATTTCTTTATTTTTTTGTATTTAAATCTCTATGAAATTATTATTTATAAATTTTAAATTGGTAATTTATGTAAATATTTGGAATTTATATACAATTTATAATATTATTATAATATTTTTTTGAATTTATATATTCAATATTTTTTATTCATTTTTACTAGTTTTTTTAATTTTTTTATATTTCTTATAAATTAATTTTGAAATTTTTAATATTAATTTTTAAATAATATGCAATTCATTTTAATTTTTTAATTTAATTTTTTAATTTTTGATATTCAATTTGTTTGTATTAATTTTTATTAAAGGGGAAAACCTAACATATCATAATTATCTTACCTATTGATTAAATTTATCATGTATTAGGTGTTTATCAATGCTCATAAACCATGTCTTTATCAGCATTAAATTTAGTGCTGATAATTGTATTTTTTTAATGTTTTTAGCATCGATAATGTCATGTATTTATCTGCTTAAAATTTATCATTGATATATTATTTTTTATTAGCATTTATTATTTTAGTGTTAATAATGAATACTTTTGTTTTTGTTTTTTTATTAGTACTGATAAAACCATTTCCAACATGTTAAAAGAACCCTAATAGCTACACCACTCCCTCTCCATTCAAAGTAATGTGAAACCATAAACATACTATTATCTTTATTGAATTTTTGGATGAATCGACTGATCTTGTATGAGTTTTTTGAATTTTATGTTGTTCTTCCCTTGTTCAATAAATCTGTATCATATCTGATTCTCTCTAAATAAATCTTCTTGTGTGTGTGTGTGTATAAATTTATATATAGAAAATAGTAATAATTTGATAAATAATTATTTTGGTTTTTATTTTCACAATCATGTGCATATATTTGTAGACACACTCACATATAAATGTTTGTGTTTCATATGTTATATATGTAGATATATATGTTTTTAGTGTGTATTTATATGTCTATGTGTGTCTGTATATGTATATATATAAAAATTTATATATTCATACGTTAAAATTAGTATATATTTTATTTAATAATTTATTATCGGTATTCATATATATAATTCACTACAATTTTATATACTAAAAAACACGATTCAAATATGTATATTTTAATAAATATAATATTTTTAATATTTATTAACATATAATAACATTAATAATATATTATACATAGATAATATTATGAGTAAGAAAACACACACACACACACACCATTGGCACCCAATTGGGTAAATCATCATCCATACATATAGGATTGACAAACACCCATTATACCATTTGTTTGTGGCCTTGAGGCCCAAAGACTCAATTCCATACACAACCCTTTTTAGGCCCCAAATAATGGACTATAAGACCAAATTACTAGAGACCCAAATAAGGGCAATAAATGCCTTAAAGTTTGGTCTAAAGGCCCATGGCCTAGAAACCATCTCCCTTCCGTTATAGAGGCCAGGTCCTACTGCCCCGAAATTTTTATGTCTTTTCCAGATATCATTCGATTGTTGGCACCAGGACACCTGCACCAGTTGGGTCAGTAGACTCCTTCCAGACCATTGATTACTAATATCACCATTGTAACACCCTATAAAAATAAATGGCTAAATGTCTCAATGTCAACACCCATGTAAACAAGGTGAACGTTTGTTTTTGAGAGCCTACCTTAATAGGAATCCATAATTAATAAGGTTTGTATTAGAGTAGTCATCAAGATGTATAACCTCTAGGGATGTTTCCCTTGGTGTGTGTGATTAAGGAAAATCACACTATAAAGAACATGTATTGGAATGTAGGGGAAAACAGTTGTTTGATGACCCATTTTGGAATATGGGTGGGAACCCAGTAGGGGACCACGTGTCATGGTTCCTGGATAACCAGGATCCAAAATACAAGTTAAGGTAGGGTGTATATGCTTCCTGCGTGGCCTAGTGGTTACATTGGTATCAAATGTAATACCCAACTATAAGTGTAGTGGCACTGTCTGGGTTGAAATGTAGGGCCCACAATAGAGACTATATTCTCTAGGGGGGGGGGTGATTCTAACGCTGAATAAAGATATAATGTTAAAAGGATAAATGTTACTAGTCATGTTAACAAGGTCTAAGTTTCTTTTCAAGAGTCCACCTGATTAGAATTACACTATTAAAGTAGTTTTCATCGAGTAGTGATCCAGGGGAATTACCACATAGGACGTTTTACTAGGTTCATGCGATTGAAGAAAAATCACACAAAAAATAACATGCATTAACCTATGGGGATAGTCATTAGTCCGATGATCTGTTTGGGCACATGAATGGGACCTAGGTAGGGGACCACATTTCATGGTGTATGGAGGATTAATACCCAACAACCATGTTATGGTGTGTTGTTTTTGATATTAGTGGGGCATAGTTGTTACATTAGTATCAATGGAGGTACCTAGAAAGAAGTGTAGTGATATTTACTAGGTTGAAATGTAGGGTCCACAATGGAAACATTATGCTTGGGGGAGGGGGGTGATTTGAACACCCTATATATATAAAAGGGTTAAAAATCTAAATTTCACTTCCAATGTCAACAAGGTGAACATTTATTTTTTGGTTCCTAACTGAGTCAAACTCTATAGTTAATGAGGTTTGTCCTATAGTATTGATCAGGATGGCTGACCTCATGGGATGTTTCCCATAGTGTGTGTGAGTGAAAAAAATAATATTGGAAATAACTTTCCTTGGCCTATGGGGATAGTCATTTATCTGATGATATGTTCTAGAAAGAGGATATGTCCAAGGTAGGGGTCCTTGTGTCAGCTGGGAAACTGGTGGTGCCAAGAGGGCTAAGACTCGACGACCATGTTATGTTTGGGTATATATAATGTTAGTAGGGTACGATTGTTACACACATCCATCCATATTACATTACCTATGTAATGTCCTGGAAATTTTGTATAATTTTCTTAATTATATGAAATTATTTCAACACTGAAAAATTTGACGGCGTGCGATTCCGAGACCCAAAGTGCCCAGAATGATCCGTCAAAGTTTTGTTATTCTTTAGTTAGTTCGTGTAAGAAGTTTTCTTGAAAAAGTGGAATAAATCTTGAATGGTTACTCAAATTAGAAATCCGTGGGAACTGTTGTGCTCAGGATGGAGGGTTTACCCTAGGTTCAACTTATGTTTAGTCGGCACATGCCTCCAGTGAGAAAACCTGAAAAATGCATAACTTTAAATAAAATAATTAAATAAATAATTTTATTTTTCAAATTCTTATAACTCACAAATGGTAGATCAAATTGAAAATCAGAGGCCACCGCTGGACTCGTGAGGGAATTATTTATTTAAGTAGATGCTGACTTTGGTAGGCATGGGCCACCAGTGAAAATTAGTTTTTGGCCATAAATAAAATAATTAAGTGACAATTATTTTATGGTAAAATCCATAACATTTATATGGTAACTCGGATTGGAAATTTGAGAGTACTATTGGGTTCGTTGGGGGCGTTTTTCACTTGGGCAGAACCTAACCATGACCAGAACAGGTCTATGGTGACTGTTAATAATATTCTGAACTTTTTTTCAGGTTTGTTCAGTAAACGCGCAAGCGGAGTTTTGTAACTTTTGAACCAGTTCTCAGAATTTTAATATGAGGACACTTTTTAACTCTTAGTGCCGATATTCTCTTATGGATACCTTCACTTCGACCACAGTAGGTCCAATGAAAAAGTTAATTTTTGGATCTTTTTAATAAAATAAATAAAAATACCTTTATTATTTTATTTTTATTCTATTCCTCCAACTGATGAGCGATAAGGTGGGACCGATGACGTGTCAAGACAATAAATAGATTGACCCTCCAATCTGAGTAACAACAATGTTGGGGGAAATTATGAAGCTTCTTAATTAATAGGCCCCATTAACTCCTCACATCGTTACATACACTCCCCCTCTCCTTTAAATATGGATTTAGGGATGGGGTATCAGAGAACTTTACCAAGAAGCGAATTGCTGAAGTAATTCCATGACTCTAGACCCTTAGAAGATGAATCTGATCTAGCAGGAGGTGACAGATGACATTGAACCACCAATGGGTGACGTGCAAGTGGCGTCTTTGGGAGCCGGTGACGGGAACTAAGAACATGGTTCACCAGAAAGCGCAAAAAATTGAGGTATGGTTTTTTACACATTGAATTTATTCTATTTAATCTACATATACTAAATTCATGACGATAATCGAAAAACAAATATGGCCATCATCCCTCACATTAACCTTGCTTCTCTTCCTTTTATTACTTCATGCGTTCTTCATGCGTTCTTCAACCCCCTAATTTGTTATGGGTGCTGGAAATATGGAGTTTTTCTCAGTGCGATATATGGACATGAATCCCTCAAAAAAAGGATCACAAATATGTGATTGTGTATTTTTTCAATCTAGGAATGAAGCCGTAGTGGATCGTGGAAGAAGGCGACGACCAACACACGACCGGCCGCGAGGAAGGAAGGGCGGCACGTGTCCACGCCGGTGGTTGAAAAGGAGGCCGCGATGGGGCAGGATGGCGGCCAACAACCATCCTACCGCATGGTGGAGCAGCGGCATGCATCCATGCCGCCGGTGAAGCAGGATTGCGTGGCGCAGGCGGACGACGACCGACACCTAGCCAGCCGCAGGTGGGCATCGGCACCGTCGTGTCGCTGGAAGGAAGACCGGCCGTCCATTCCGTCCAGCTGAGGCACACCTTGCGGGACTTCTGAGTGGTCCCCCATGCTAGCCAGGCTGCACCACGAGCTGCATCACAGGCTGCACTGTGGGTCACACCACGTGCTGCCAACAGGTCACGCTAACGGGTCATGTCCTTCGTGGCCCGGGCCGGGCTGCCCCCTACGCGGGTCGGGCCGGAAAAGGACCAACTGGGGTAGGCCCGCCGAGGCCCAGGCTATCTGGGATGGACCCCAAAAGGGTCGGTGTGACCCAAATTGGGTTGGTCTAGCCCAGGATGGGTCAGACTGAACCTAGACCCATCTGGTCCCAGTATTACCTTTTGGCCATAACCTGAGAACCGGGCGTCCGTTTGACAAACCGTATGCGGTGCCAGAATTCTTGGATTGAGATGGTCGCTTTTATATAATCCAATTGAGTTTTGGAAAAGGTTGTATTATGTCTGGGTTGGATCAAACCTCGAATCCAACCGGTCCCTCGGAGCAAAAACGCTAATAACTTACAGACCGAGCGTCCGATTGACACGCCGTCTATTGAGTTTTGTCCCTTTTGACATAGCGGACCTTTGAGTTACATTTTTGTGGAACATCAGGGAAGTTGAGGTATTACCTATGGATTGGGAAGCGGTTCTCCCAAGCATGATCGGTACAGAACCCTGCAACTGGCTGAGGCTTGACAACTGCAGACCGTTTCGAGTCGGAGTGACTCGAATGGACTAGTGGGGAGAGCCTTTGTGTGACGCGGTTGACCCACGATACTCGACAGGAGGAGCACCTCAATAGGCCATGAGGTGGAGCGACTCTATGTGACGTGGCCAACCCATGGTGGGGAGCTCCTTTGTGTGATATGGAAGACCCATGGTACTCGACCATAGGAGTACCTCAACAGTCTATGTTTAGTTGGAAGTGCATCTATGTGACGCGGCAGGCCAACTATACTCGATATAGGAGGAGTTCTCCAGCCACCATGGCAATCGAAATTGTGACTAGGGATGTTACTTGTTACTACCCCTATAATAAATCCTGGTGTGAGGTGTCTTTAACTTTTTCTTGTTATTGAGGTTATGCTATGTGGTACTTTACTTCTGTGTTAATCTACATTCATGGTGTTACCTTGTGGTGTTCTTCCCTCATGTATGAGATGTGTATATCTTAATAAATTAGGTGTATTTATGGGCATATATATTAGTAGAGTTGATTTCTTTCTTTGTGGTATTCCTTTGTGTAACTTTAGGAGAACTACATGGTCTCGAGGTCCCTACTGAGTATCATTATACTCAGCCCTGCACGGTCTTCGCCCGCACCATGTTGTGTTTTATGGAGATGACGTACAACTTTGATCGAGGCTATGGGAGCTAGGACTGGATGGTTCCCAGAGGTAGACCTTTTGGCATGACATGACTCGAAGGAGACAGACAGACGTGGAGTGCTGAGGAGGCGATATTTACCTACCCTTTATGTAGGAACCTCGGAGGATGACCGAGTAGCCGTTTACCTTTTTCATTCAGTTGTATTGTATTTTTAGATGCATCTTTACAGTTGGGCTTGTATTCTGGACCCTTTTACTTTCGGCACACTTTTACTACACTAGTTTACTTCATAGATGCTTCTTTCCATGTTCTTGGACCGTGTGTTTGTATAGTATTAAAGGAAATGCCTTCCCTTTTTAGGGAGTATTCCTTTCGGTGCTTGTCGCTATCCCCTGGACTATGGAAGGTGGGCTTGGGGTAGTCACGGCATGAGCCTCGAGGGACAAGTCCTGACAAAGTGGTATCAGAGGATTTTGGTTCTACCAAGAAAATATGACTTTGATCTATTCTTTGAGGAGCAATAGTGTTAAGTATTTTGAGTGTGGTTTTTTGTTCGGGGAGTCCAGTGTTTGTGTGGCGGCTGACGTACCCATACACTAGGACCCTAAATTTTGATTTCTGAATCTGCATAAGAAAACACTGATTGTGTGTGTTGTTGAAAAGTTTTTCTTTTGATTTCATTCGAGTCAACTCACCAGGTATAACATAAAGACCGTGGTGCACCTGTTGCTTATCAGGATGCTGCCTATTAGACATCCACCAAAGTTTCCTGAGAGAGTACGTGATGACAGCCCACCAAGTGATGAGGCCTCAGTGCAGGGCCCTTTTACAGCATTAACACCTTCGGGTGGTGTACCTGTAGCACCACTACCCGTTGGAGGAGCGTTTCCACCATCCCCACCAGTAGAGGATGCACACCGATTGAGCATATTTCACGAATTATAACAACATATGACTCCATGTTTTAAAGGCGATTCATATTTCCAGGAAGCTGAGGGCTGGCAGGAGGTAGCGGCTAGAGTTTTCCACCTAGTTGAGATACCAGTAGAGTAGATGGTGATTCCAGGTACTGATATTTTTCAGTACATGACAATGAGGTTGTTCCGAAAGATACTTAGGCTTCGGTACTTGGACCATTTCCTGATATGGAACCTTCGGGTAGTGTGCCCGCTATATCACTTCCTGTTGGTCAGCAGTTATAACCGGTAGTACCCTTAGGGGACACATATAGGCTTAGTGCCATACACATGTTTCAGCATCGGATACCCCTTAGGTTCTAAGGCGATCCCGACTCACCAGAAGCTAATAACAGTCTTGAGGAGGTGGATAAGAGTTCCCTAGAGCTTCTACAGCTTCATAAAGATGGCATGTTGGTAGCTGAGTATTCATCAAGGCGTACCGACCATCTCAAGTACTCGATGAATATAGTACAGTTAGTGCTTCAGGGCTCGAACCTCTATGTAAGGTGTGTTTAGGGACATCCGAGCCAACAAATTTCCTCTATAAATTCATATTAATGTTAGGGTGCTATTAAAACCTTTTTGTTTGAATGTTCTTTGACTAAGCAGATACAACTAGTGAATATTAGTAGTGGGAAAGTAGGAAATTAATGTAAGTCTCAGAGACTTTGGTGTGTTAAATGTTTTGGGAAGAGGAAGTGTTAGGGACAGATGAATCTGCAGAGAAGAAGACATGGAAGTAAAGCTAGGAGAGCAGCATGAGGTGGTGTACATTTTGAGAAGTTACAAGCTCACCCCATTGTGTTCCCCACTAGGCTCAGGGAGATGTTGGACATTGGAAGGGAGTAGCTGCATACAGTCAAGGAGTACGACCCAAGGGATCTAGGAATGACTCGATGAACGGTTGATGTCTACTACTAGCTTCCATATTAATAGACATAGGTACCAATAATTCCTTCTATGGATCATGTCCAATACCTAGAGTTTCTGGTTAATTCGTTGAATTGACCCTCATGTTTGGATATTACTTTGGGACAAGACTCGATAATCACACTTACGCTGACGGTGTGATATAACCCTTTAGGCGAGAGTTTCAGTTGGAACCTCTTGGTAGAAGAGTTGAGGACTTACACAATTAGTTTTGGTATGGAATGGACATCCATAGTTCATACTCAGATTGACTGTGTTAGGTAAAAAGGTTGTGGTTTACCTACAATTTTGGAATGAGATTTTCCTTGGTCAGCGAAAAAGGAATCCCAGGGAGCACAGGCCAAAATCATAAAAAGGATGGTGCAACAGATCAAGATTGAGATTTCCATCCATACCCTCGTGGTAGTAGAAGTTTTGAGTTTTCAGTTAACGACAGAAGTGGATGATTTTGGGGACATCCAATCAAAAGATGTTTCAGTGTTTACCTCCACGAAGGGAGAGGGACGTCTTCCTTGACTAGGTACTACCGAAGGTTTGTGCCTGACCTTTCCAAAGTTGCGTCACCCTTATCAGCGTGGAAAAAGAAGGGGAAACCTGTTGTGTAGTCGTAGAGATGCCAATGGAGTTTCTAGGAGCTGAGACAAAGACTGATGAGTGCCCCTATCTTGAGGATACTGGAAAAAGGCGTTGGGTACGTAGTCTACTGCGGCGCATTAGGGACTGGGCTTGGATGTTTCCTGATGCAAGAGCGAGTAGTTATTTCATATGGTTCTCGATATCTAAGACAACTTGATCAAAACTCTTCTACCCATGACATGGAATTAGAAAGAGTGGCCTTCTCCTTGAGGATGTGGCGGCATAACTTGATGGTAGAATGTTTTATAGTCTACTCTGATCATAAGAGACTCAGGTATATCTTCTCTCAGAAGGACCTGAACCCAAGAAATTGGGGTTGTCTTGAGTTCCTCAAGGACTATGACTTTGAGATAGTCGATAATCCTAGGAAGGGGAATGTAGTAGCATATGCACTCAGCAGGAGGTCTGGTATATAATTGCTAAGTGAAGCGATAGGTGAGTTAGCCACTTTGCAGATATCCTATGTGGATCGAGATAGAGCAGCTTATCTTCAGTCTCTGATAGTCACTCCCCCACTCCATCAGTGAGTCAGGGAGGCGCAACTTGGGGACACTGACTGTGAGGCTCTACATGCTCATATTTCCATAGGACAAGAACCTGATGGATTTTCTGAAGGTGGGGAGAACGTCATCCTCTTCAGAGGATGTACTTTATTACCAGTGGTGCTTTGGGAGGAAGTGTTGATGGAGTTCTATAAGTCCCCTCTAGAAGTACATCCAGGAGTGGCGAAGATATACCAGGACCTCTGGTGTCAGCACTGGTGGCCGAGAATGAAGAAGGCAGTGGCAGAGTTTGTCTCTTGGTGCCTCACTTGTCATCAAGTGAAGGCAGAGCATCAGGTTCCAACATGATTAGTTCATCCATTAGAGGTTCCAGAGTGGAAGTGAGATGGAATTTACATGGAATTAGTGATAGGAATTCCACGCATATCCAGTAGTCATGATTCTATCTGGGTGATCATTGACTGACTCACCAAGTCATCCCACTTCCTATCTATCATAGAGCAGGGTTCAGCAGAGGGCTTAGGATGCCTCTAGTTACAGAAGATTTTAAGGTTTCACAGAGTTCCATCTACGATTGTCTCTGATCTTGATGAACGATTTACTTCCCAACTATGGAAGGGGTTATAGGAAGCCTTCAGGACATAGCTTCGGTTGAGCACTGCCTTTCATCCTCTAACAGATGGCCAGACAAAGCAGACCATTCAGACCCTCGAGGACATGCTGCGTGCTTGCGTCCTTGATTTTGTCCACAGTTGGGAGGATTACTTGCCTTTGGTGGAGTTAATGTACAAAAACAACTATCAATCCACTATCGGTATCCCACAATTTAAGGTGTTGTACGGGCGGCCTTTCATATCACCACTACGCTGGACTGACCCAGGGGAGTTAGCACTTGTGGGACCAGAGATGGTATGGGCTATCGTGGACAAGGTTAAAATAATCAAGAGTGGACGAAGACTGCACGGAGTAGACAAAAGTACAATGCTGATAGGAGACAGAGACCTCTTGAGTTTGAGGATAGTGACCATGTCTTTCTATGGGTCTCACCTTGATGAGGGTTGTAGAGATTTTGTTGGGGAGACAAGTTATCTTCGAGTTTCATCAGACCCTTCCAATTCATTATTAGAGTTGGCGAGGTGGCTTATCGCTTAGCTCTTCCACCTCTGTTGCACCAGGTGCACGACATCTTCCACGTATCCTAGCTGAGGAGATTCGTGCATGACCCTTCACACATTTTTGACTGGGGAAAGCTGGACATCAATAATGGGGTGACATTTACAGAGGTTCTAGTAGAGATTGAGGATCTATAGAATCAGATCCTTCAAGGGTGGTCAATACTTCTGGTGTGCATTCCTTGGCAGCACAAGAACCTCCAGGAGAGCACATAGGAGCGGGAGGCTTAGATCCGTGCTCAGTACCCCCATTTGTTTCTTTAGTCCATGTTGTGGATTTCGAGAATGTAAATCCCTAAGGTGGGGAGAATGTAATGTCCTGGAAATTCTGTATAATTTGTTTAATTATATGGAATTATTTTGAGATCTCAAAATCTGACGGCACGCGATTCCGAGGTTCGGAGTGCTCAGAATGACCCGTTAATGTTTTTTATGATTTAATTAGCGTGCATAAGTAGTTTTCTTGAAAAAGTGGAATAAATCTTAAATGGTTACTCAGATCAAAAATCCTAGGGAACCATTGCGCTCATGATGGAAGGTTTACCCTAGGATCAACTTAAGTTTAGTCGGCGCATGCCTCTTGTGAGAAATCCAGGAACTTGGATAACTGAAAATAAAATAATTAAATAAATTATTTTATTTTTCATATGCTTATAACTCACAAACGGTAGCATAGATTGAAAATATGAAACCACCACTGAACTCGGGAGGGCATTCTTTATTTAAGCAGATACTAACTTTGGTCGGCACGGGCCACCAGTGAGAGTTTTTTTTGGCCATAAATAAAATAATTAAGTGACAATTATTTTATTGTAAAATACATAACATTAAAAAGGTAACATGGATTGGAAATTTGAGATTATCGTTGGGTTCGTTGGGGCGTGTTTCACTTGGGTAGATCCTAAACTCAACTGGCAGAAGTCAAGGGCAACTGTTAAAAATTATCCGAACTTTTTTTGGGTACGTTCAGTAAACGCGCAAGTGGTGTTTTGTAACTTTTGAATTGGTAGTCAAAATTGAAATATGAGGACACTGTTGAACTCACAACATCGATTTTTTATTAAGGAGACCTTCACTTTGACCGTAGTAGGTCCAGAGAAAATGTTTGTTTTTTGGAACTTTTTAATAGAATAAATAAAAAAACCTTATTATTTTATTTTTATTCGTTTCATCCAATGG
Organism: Viscum album; assembly: GCA_963277665.1. Taxonomy (NCBI): domain Eukaryota; kingdom Viridiplantae; phylum Streptophyta; class Magnoliopsida; order Santalales; family Viscaceae; genus Viscum; species Viscum album. Next base: position 883,527 of record CAUJRU010000262.1, on the reverse strand, counting down.
ATGAGCGGTAAGGTGGGATCGACGATGTTTCAATCCAATAAATGGCTTGAACCTCCAATCTGAGTATCAACAATGTTGGGGAAAATTAAGAAACATTATAATTAATGAGCCCTATTAACTTCCTGTGTCAATACATACCCCCTATCCTATAAATATGAAGGTAGGGAATGAGTATCGGCAAGCTTCACCAAGTATCAAATTTTAGATGGAAGGCCACGATGCCAGACCCTTAGAAGACGAAGCTGACGCAGCAGGAGGTGACATATGACATCGAACCACCAATGGGCGACATGCGAGTGACGTCTTTGGGAGCCGGTCAGTGGAACTAGGAACCCAGACCACCGACAAGTGGGAACAATTGAGGTAGGGGTTTTTACATGTTGAATTTATTCTATTGAATCTTCATATCCTAAATTCATGACGATGATGTCCAAACAAATATGGCCATCATCTCACACATTATCCTTTCTTCTCTTCCTTTTATTTCTTGGAGCGTTCTTCATTCATTCTTCAACCCACAAATTTTTTATTGACGCTATAAATATGAATTTTTGCTGAGTGCAATATATGGATGCAAATCTCTGGAAAAAAGGATCGTGAATATGCGATCATATAATTTTTCGGGCTTGGAATGAATCCGCAGTGGCTCATGGAAGAAGGCGACGGCCGACACCCGACCATCTGCGAGAAGGCACTACCACAAAACTGTCCAAGGCCGACACCTACCTTTATCAGCACTAACAGAAAAGTGCTGATAAAGGGATATGAATTTATCAGCACTAAAAAAGTGCTGATAAATCTACCCTTTATCAGCACTAAAACAAGCACTGATAAAGGTGTTCCCTTTATCAGTGCTTCTTTTAGCGCTGATAAACCGTACATTTATCAGTGCTTTAAATATCCCTGTATCAGTGATTTTCTTAGTACTGATAAAGGTTACATTTATCACTGCTTTTCTTCACATGGATAATGTTTATTGTATACATTAAATAAAAAACACATGTTATAAATAATATATATATATAATTAAATAATTATAATATTAATAATAAATATATTTAATAAATTTATATGATTTATTAGATTTATTAATTCATTATATTTATTATATTTATTAATTCATTAAATTTAAGATATATATTTATTAAATTTGTTTATATTTAATGTATTTTTTTTATTTATAAATATATAATACTTTTTAATATATACGTATAATTAAAATTATTGAATATATATGTGTTTTCCAATGAATTGGGGTCAATAAATATATCATGTGTATATATATGTTCATGTAATGTTCATTTATAGATTATAATTACATATCACATTGATGTGTTATTGATTTATAATTCATTATGTTACCCATATAATATATATGTTCAAAAAAATGTACACTTATAATTAAAATTACATTATATTTAAAAAACAAATATATATTTTATTATAGTTTCAATGATATATATATAAATATACATTTAAAATAATTTTATAAGTATAAATAAAGATATATTTATTTAGAGTTATAATTATTAACAAATATATATATATTTATCATAAATATCATTTTAAATAAATATATAATAATATAAAAAAATTATTAAATTTATACATTTATCAGCACTGATAAAGTATGTCTTTATCAGCGCTACAAAAGCGATGATAAAGCGGGTCTTTATCAACACTAAAATGAAAAGCGTCGATAAAGTCACCCTTTATCAATGATTTTCATTTTAGCACTGATAAAGACCCCCTTTATTAGTACTTTTTACTAGTGCTGATAAAGGTCCATGCAGGATTTATAAAATCTATTGGGTCCTCCTACTCCTCCCCGTACCCTGTGAAGCTTCTGCGGAAGCCCTACCCTATGCCGCTGCCTCCTCTCCGCCCCGGCTGCCGCCTCCTTCTCTTCCTCCGCCGTGGCAGCTGCCTCCTCCTCCGGTGCCTACTTATCCTCCTCCTCCTCGACTGCGGCTCCTCTTCCTCCTCCACCTCCATTGTGGCTCCTCCTCCTCCACCGCGACCTCCTCCTCCTCCTCAAACAACGCCTCCTCCTACTCCTCCTCCATCTACTCCGCTACCTCCTCTACCTCTGTTGTCTTCGCTGCATCTACGCTGCCTCCACGTTGCCTCTGTTGCATCTATTGTCGATGCCTCCTCCTCCTCCGCAACCGGGTCCTCCTCCTTAAGGTGAGTAAAATTGAATTTTCATGAATTAATTTTGTTTGCATTTATTTTCAATATTGAGATTAATTATGAATGGGGAATAATTTAACTATATTTCCATATGGGGAACTTATTTTTTTCAATGACGTAGGTGTTGCCTTTAATATCATGCTATATATTACATTTTTTGATGTATTTATGTGTGTGTTTAAGGAGGATCACCTTAGGGTGACCTAAATTGTAGATTATGGGATTATAATTTTTGAACATTATTAGGTAGAGTCAAATATAACATGAATATATATTCCTCTCTATATTTCTTCCTTTTATTATCTTATGATGAATATTTCTTCAAGGGTTGTGGAAAATAAATAGGAGTTTCAAAACTAAAATAGGTACTTATTCCTAGAAGAAATTATGATTATTCAATTATTTATTCTATTAAGAAATTATAATGTTACTCAAATGATTATTAAATTCAATAATTGATGATATTATTGAGTTTTTCATGAATTTTCTTGAGAAAAAAATTTTAAATTATGATTGGAAGGATTCATATTACATAGAGTGGTGTATTTCCTCCACATCTTATTTTAAATTCTACAAGAGGTCTACTTGAGTGATTTGGTTGATTAATGATAAAAGATAGTTTCGCCTCATGGGTTTTATTAGTGGATGTGTAAAAGTATATGGTTCAATAGATATAACATCCATTTAGAAATACATCCTATGAACCAAAAGGGATAGGACTTAAGTGAATGAATTATATAGGTCGGTTGGGGGTCCATTGGGATATTTAAGTTCCCTTGATGGTTTTGGGGTAATTAATGAGTTTTGTGGTTTGAATAAGCCCCTCAATAAGTTAATTGAAAAGGGTGATATGCAATTTTATCTTAGTGAAGTCATGATCATAGTAGAATTTTTAATACACTAAGAGTAGGAGTATTCCCACCAACCATTCTACAATTTGGTATGGGGAGTAGATGAAGTAAAAATTGGAAACATATTATTACTAGCTTCAAAAGAAATTTTATTCATGGGTTTTAAATGTATTTTACCATTATATTTATTGAAAAAATTATCATATATGAGTTAGTAGATCATTAAAGGTGATACAATATGAAATGTTTTTGTTTTTTTGTGGATAACTAGTGTCCTAGAACAAGGAGGAAATGATTACACTTTTATGGGAGTGTTCCAAATGACGATGTTCACTCTAGTGTAAGATATCACACTATAGTAGGTCTGGTGTAACTATGAAGGGTTTGAGATGTAGGAGAGACATATTGTGATATGTAACATTTAACTATATTGGATGTCTCTATGGGAATATGAAGATACAATTTCATTGGGATACCTATCTCTTGAAAATAAATGTTCCACTGGTTTGGGGGTCCAATGGTATCAGTATGTAATGAAAAGGCTCACACTATAATAGTGTTATTTCATACTATAGTATATTGTTCATTAGTAAGTGGTGTATCATTGTTTAATGGGACGTTTCAGACCATGACACAACTATAAGGGTCACAACATGAATGGTATTCTATAGATATTGGTAAATATGAGCAGACATGAATCAAATTTCATGATATGTTATGTTAGGCCATAAAGGTGGTGAAGGATCTTTGGGATTTAGTTTCTAAGTCATTTGCAATTAGAATTTATTCCCTCTAGAAATAATCCATATAAAAGAACATTTAATCTCTATAAATATAGTGTTACATGACCTGAATCAATGATTGGGTTTCAATGAAGAATCATTTAGTTACCCAACCATTCAATCCATGGATTGTTACAATGATGGTTTAGTTAACATTTAAGGAGAATAATAAGTGTGCACAAATAATGCAAATTCTATAGGCACTTGTGGTCAATGAAGGTGAAATCGGTGAACTTATATATTTAGATCATTATATCGCGTACATGGGACTATATGTTTATATCCTTACTCTGTTCATTATTCTTATTTATAATAAAACAAGAACAAAATTCAAAACATCATAAAAACTAAGAATAAGTAAATTTATAACAAGTGTTTGTGAACCATGTAATTATCCCTTGATCCATGTGAGTTATTTCATTGAATTACTATCATCATTTTACCATCACTCTCAAGATCCTTTTTTCACTAATCAGTATTCGAAAATGCATTTAGATTATGAGTTTTTCGTAACCATTGATTCACCCCCACCATTAAGTAGTTTTCTACTCTCACCTATTTTTTCGCTTGTATGCATGGGTAACTATCCTTCATAGTTGTAGTTGAGTGGTTGTAATTATGATGTGTTCAAAATTATGACTTGTTCATGATTTGTTTGTGAAATGGTCATAGGGTATAACGGACATAATAAAAGCGATAATATTTAGAAGGTCAAATTTGAATTGTTGTATTGAGAGCGAATCAGGTAAATCTTATGGGATATGAGATTATCAAATAGATGATGGATATGGGTGGACATCCACATGTAATAACCCAATAGATTTTCTAGGGAAGAATGTGGAATTCACTCCCATTAATGTGATGAGATTTCTCACGATTTTATTTTAAATAGTTTGTTTGTTTGTTTTATAGTGGAGATGGAATATATGGATTAGTAAGTGCTCAGTTGTGTTTTATATATAAAGGTATATTTTAGGAGTGACTCTATTATAGTGTATGGGTCCAAAAAAATTAAAAGGGAGATTAAAAAATTGTAGTGGAGATCTAGGAAAGGGTTTGTGTATGTCTTATATATGTGACGGTTTTTCATCAGGCCATGATAATACAACATGCTTATAAGGTGACATTTATCTATTTAAGTGGGTTCATATTCTAGGGGATGATTGTGATCCATTTTCCCTTTATATCTACACTACAGTCATGGATTATACCAATTGTTACCATTGTATTGGTATATTAGGGGTATAGACTTGATTCATAGTGACAATGGTATTGGTATGTTTGGGTCACAAACTAGATCCATGGTTCTCAATGTTGTGGTATGTTAGGAGACAAGAAAGGATCCATGGTGACTAAGGTTTCTGGATTTTATGTGTCAAGATATGATCCATGGTCCTCAAGGTATGGGTTTTTAGATTCCTAAATAGGATCCATGGTTCATGTGTATCAGTTTCTTATCAGCCCATATGAGATGCATAGTTCCCAAGGTTTGGGTATGTTTGGGTTTCAGAAAATATCTGTGATGTATGTGGTATGGTTTTATTAGGAGATAAGCTTGTTTTTTGGAACCCATGGTTTAATGTATTGATTCTCACTGAATATAGTGTTATTTGTTTTTTTTGTTTTATTAGTTACTATACAACAATCTTACATTATTTCTTAAATAATGTGTGTTGTTTATTTATTTCCATACATATAGATAAACCTTGTATATTATGATTTATATTAGGTTCCCCATTATTGGTGTCCTACTAAGATTTTATCATTCAACCTACACAAGATCATTAGTGTATTTATGCACCTTATATAAGATTAATGATTCTTAACACATATTATAAGTGATAATACAAGAGTAGGTTGATGGTATTATGTATAAAATTCCTAGTTGGGCCTTGGATACCCTATGCTAAGTCACCCAAACTATTACCACGACCCTCACTTATATCATATCTCCCCTTAGAGATCTCTTAATCCAATTATAATGAGGAAATCCTCTATGTCACACTTCACCAATCCCTATATGGAATATCATACCCATCACACACACCATGACTCTTATATATCCTTAAGAGGGTGTTCCCCATCATACATGATATATAAAACTATATTTTCTATCTTCTTTTGACCTAAGACTCAAATACCAACTCAAATAGCCTTATAAAACCTAACTAGGCTATAATAATTTCATACCAAACCCGATCCTCTCATAATCAAAACTAGAAACTTCACCTCCAAGGAGACATAATCTCTGGATGAACACAAAATCACAAACATTCAATAGAACCCTCACTCTATCTATTGGTGGATAAAAAACACACTATTTATTTACCTACGTTGCTCTTGATTTCTATCACTTTCATTGGAACACATATACTCATGCATGAATGCAAAATCATGCATAAATTGGAACATGGTTTTGTATTATATGGACCACATACCTAAAAAAATGGAGTAAACCCCTCACCAAGATCAACTCATCCTCAACCAAGACTATACATGCCTTATCTAATCTTGTACCAATGATTGAGACCCAATCTCAAGGCAGAATTCCAAAATAATTAATTATAGAAACTTATAATTAATTATTCACCTTAATATAATTAGGAATAATCTTTTAAAAACTCACTGGGAAACCCAACACCACCTAAACCACAAAAACATGCTGTGTTCATCATACGAGGATAACCTCTAGCCAATACAAACAAAATCTAAATCATCGGAATTGATTTGAAGATGATACAGTGAAATCATTAAACAAATCCTAGTTAAAATCATCCCAAATCATAGGTAAATAAATGATATTAGTAATGGAGGAAGTATGAGGGATGAACTCACTAACGCACTATAAAAAACACCCAAGAACCACCCCACATCAGGGTGATTGAAGAGAGGAAGAGAATGGATGAATCCCAAGAACCACCAAAGATTTTCTATTAATGAGCACGCCCGCACCATTTTTGAAGTATCTAATTTTTTATCTAAATTATACTCACATTCCTTCTCCCCTAACCTATATACCCATCCTTTGGATTTCAAATAGGATGAATATAAATAAATGATGGATGAATGCCAATCAGTTGACAAAAGAGTATGGAGAAGTCATGAAAGAGTTTATCAAGTTTGAAAACGATCATGAATATGACCCCTCTCAAATCCTTTGTATGTGTTTACGCTATTGTTATTCAAAAAAAATTAGTCCAGAGGAGTTGGAAGAACACTTGATCTCTCACGGAATAGATCAGAGTTATAAATGTTAGAATAAACACGGGGAAAAAACGAATGTAGGTAGTGGATGGGATAACTCTGCATTTTATGGATCATCTGATATCATTACAAGTATGAAAAATGAAGATGAACATATGGAGGATGTGATTACAGATGTGAATGATGATGAAGATCATATTGAGGAAATGACAAGGACCGTCGAAGATGAACTTCGTGATTGCCCAAAATTTTTTGAGTAGTTAAAAAGTTGTGCAAAGCAGCCATTGTATGCTGGTTGCACTAAATATACAGCACTGTCAGCCGTACTGAAGCTGTATAATCTGAAAGCAGACAATGGGTGGATTGATCCCAATTTTATGGAACTACATGCTCTCGTCAATGACATGCTCCCAGAAGATAATGAGCTCCCGAGGTGAATATATGATGCCAAAAGAATGCAACACTCGATGGGTATGATCTATGGAAGAATACACGCCTGCCCGAATGACTGTATACTATTTTACAAGGACCAAAAATCACTTAAATAATGCCCAAAGTGTTCTTCTTCTTGATACAAGAACGATGAATCTAGTCCTACTAAAGTTGTATGGTACTTTCCAATCATTCAATGGTGTAGGAACCTATATGGAAGTGAGGAGATTACAGGAAAATTGAAATTGCATAAAAATACAAGAATTAAAGATGGGATAATATGTCACCCAGAAGACTCTCCTTAGTGGAAGAGAATTTATCATGAGTATCCTGAATTTGGAAACGCGTTGAGAAACCTTCGTCTTGCATTATCTATAGATGGAGTGAATCCTTTGGTTTTCAAAGCAACCGTCACAGTACATGGCCGGTTATGTTGGTAAATTATAATATACCACTATGGTTATGCATGAAATGAAATTACATCATGTTATCTATGCTTATATCATCACCAAAACAACCGGGTAATGATATTGATGTTTATTTATCTCTATTGATCGAAGATTTGAAATAATTGTGGGATTCATGTGTTACATTGTATGATTCTTACAAAAAGAGAAATTTCACTTTGAGAGCCATGTTGTTCGCGATGATAAATGAATTCCCTGCTTATGAAAATTTGTTAAGATATACCATTAAAGGATCTCAAGGATGTCCCATTTGCGAAAAAGGTAGACAATCAATTAGGTTGAAACATTCATCGAAAACCGTGTTTCTAGGACATCGTAGATTTATACCCTGTTGACATAAGTACTGATCCTGAACGACACCATTCGATGGAAGTTCAGAAGAATGCATAACACTGTCTCCACTAACAGGAGATCAATTGTTTCAGAAAGTTAAAAATGTGGACACCACTTTGGGTAAATTGGCTTCGAAAAACATTATAAAAATTGGTTGGAAAAAGAGATTAGTTTTTTTTTAAATTACCATATTGGAATTGTCTGTATGTTAGACATTTTTTTGATGTTATGCATGTATAAAAAAATGTATTTAATAGTGTCATCAGTATGTTGATAAATACACCTAAAAAAAAGATAGAATTAAGGCTAGGATGGACAAGGTTGAGATGGGAATACGAGAAGAGTTGGCACCAGTGAAGGGTGAAAAACTAACATTTCTTCCTCCTACAGCTTACACTGTTTCCAGGTAGGAGAGATATCAGTTTTTCAACTTCATGAATGATGTTAATGTTTCCAAAGGGGTATTCATCAAATATCAGGAACCTCGTGTCAATGAGAGATTTGAAGTTAAAAGGTCTGACATCACATGAATTCTATGTTTTGATGCAAGATCTCATTCCTATATATTTATATTGCATTTTTCCCAAGAATTTCCGCCATACATTAACGAAACCATGTTTTTTCTTCAAAGCTATATGCAGAAAAGTTATAGACCCGATGAAATTGCCAACTATGGAAAGAGAAATTGCTGTCATATTATGTTAATTAGAAATGTTCTTCCTACCTTCATTTTTTGATATGATGGTTCATTTGATGGTCCACTTGGTGAGAGAGATTCAACTATGTGGTCCTGTACATTACAGATGGATGTACACCATTGAACGGTTTATGAAGATTTTGAAAGGGTATGTCAAAAATTTAAGTTGGCCAGAGGGTTGTATTGTGGAGCAATATATTGTTGGGGAAGCTGTTGAATTCTGTACTGAATACCTTTCTGGTGTGGAAAGCATTGGCCTACCGAAATTTCGTCACACTGGGTGGATTTAGGGTGAAGGAATTTCCGGAAGACAGTTAGTCACAATCAATACTACATATTAGGAGTAGGCCCACATTTATGTTTTTTATAACAATTTTGATGTTGACTGTAACACCCCAGGCTTCCACGGTACACTTCTCTTTGAATAATATAGTAGCGTGTGTTGTATGCAACTTTGAGTTCTAACACACACTACAACCAATCAAACTAGCCGTTATAAATAGAAATACCAACATTTTGAAATTTTATAAATTTAATTTTTCAAAATGGACTTCATTTTTGGATTTGGAATATCAGAATTATCCTAGGGTGAATTTTTGGTATTTTTCTGAAAACATTCAATTTTTGATGAATAGTGAAAAACAATGAGTTATTGGTTAAAACTGACTTTTTATTTAAATAATTATTTATTTTATTTAGTTTTATTTTAGGTCAAAATAGATACGTAATACATATAAAAGTTCTATGTAATTCATTGGAGTCAGTTTATAATAATTTTAGATATATAAAAATTTTATTAAACTTTTCACCGTCTTTTACCATCTCCGAGAAGAATTTTCAAATTCACATAAAACATAATTTTACTACTTCTGTGAGTAGAATTTCAAAAATATGAGAGACATGGTTAATATCAAGGAGTAAAATGTGGTTTAATAAGATAAAAATCATTTTTGGTGAATAATAGCTTTTTACTTTTATTTACCACGGTAAAAAGTAAATAGGGTAATTAAGGGTAAAAATGAAATTATTATTACCCTAACAAATGTCCTAATTCTATTGGATAAGTATAATTGGACCAAAAAAAACCTTAGGAATAAAATATGGACCTCTTTGGTCCACTAGGTTTAGATTAGGACATTTATTATTATTTAATTAAAGAAGAGTTAAAAGAGTTAAAATCAAAGTTTAATAACTAAAACATTTTTAATATATGGTTATACATAAGATAAATTACATTATAAAAATTAATTATAAAGATAAAACGATTAAATACATAATGGTATTTTATTTATAATTTTCTTAAATTCAATAAGTTAATTTATTTATGACACAATGGTGATGCAGTAATTACCAAATTAATTAAATATTAAAATAATTGATATTATAAATATCCAAATAAATTTAATTAGGCACTTTTTATGAATTAAAATAATTTTCTAGCTTAATATGACATATTATTATTGGTTATATTAATTTTATTCGAAGTAATAAAACTGTTATGAATTTATCAAAAACAAAATACCCGATAGTGTGAAAATTGACATAAAAGATTTTTTTAAAACAATTTTATATTATTAATAGATATTATATTTCTAAAAATCTAAAGATCAGACAAAGGACTTATATAATGATAGGTGTATCATTAATGGACCACATGGGGGTCTCTTAGAAGTATATAGTATGTTTATTAACTATATAATATAAAAATACAAAGAGATATGGTAAATGTCAAACTATTTAATTTAGAGTTAAATCTAACAGATAAGGTTAATATAGTGACCCAAACCTGTATAAAACTATTGGTTGAGTGGTTTTTGAAACATACCCACCTTATACTTTGAATAATCAACTTTGGATCCATTATAAACTGAATATGAATTTATTATAAATTAATACTTTAATTTTTTACTAAAGAGCCCCCCCTCTCCCTTATAAAATGACACCAATTATAACCAATTAATCACACTACTCAAGCATTTTGGCTCATCCAAAATGTACCAAATTAATCTCCCTACATCCTCATCCTCCTTTTAAAAGACTTAAATTATGCACAAGGCACTTCAAGAGTCTTTTTTGGTTCAAACCAATGGGAGTTAGCCAAATTAAAGGTAACAATCTCTCTTAGCTTCTTTTATTTTATTTTACTTCCCCATCCCCGAAACTCTTCTTATTATTTTCTTTTGTAACAAAACCAGTATCCTAAATATACTAGGATATTTTTATTAGAATTATTCAAACTGTATTTTCACACACCTCCCTTTAATGGGTGAAGAACATAATGTTTTTTTGGATGGAAACCAAATGCCTCACGAAATGATGATTGTTCAATTATCTCCTACCGCCTCTCATGGTGGCCATTATGATGGAAATATAATTAAATATGATATTAATGATATTTATTTTATATATAAGCTTCTGAAATTCCATTTTATAGTATACCATTATTCATTTCTTATTGTACATATTTACGATAATTTCATTTGAGGAAGTGCGGACTAACACCCCCTCAAAGTGATATGACTCGTTCATACCATACATGGAACGTATAAAGGATGGTATTAATGAATATAAGTAAAAAATATAAGATAATATATTATACTGGAATAATAATACACCTATGTATCATTTGGTTTTTATTCGTTTTGAAATTAAAAATGAAATGGAAGTAGTATTCATGCGTATGTACGGACAACTGTCTCCACGAACGTGATGAGATTCATTCCCCATCATATCCATTCAAGTATAATTTTCATTTTATGAATAAAAATAATTTTTATGGGTTTGATATCATTCTGGATATGAATATTATACAACATATCCATAACAAATATGTCTTATGTAACAAAACATATAAAATAAAACGAGTAAGTTAACACCCGAAACGACAATAATACTAAGATATTATTAACAAAGCAATGTTAAAATATAATATATGATATCATATAAATGTATATGATTCTTGTATGATTTAATAACAATTATTTAACTATTATACTTGAGGTTAACCTACAATCTATCAAGTAAAAGTACAAGGTAAGGGGTTTCTTATCTCACTTTTAATTTTGTGGGATTTCCATTGCTCACCACTTATTTATTGCATGTGGTGTGTGTACTGCCCATGATTGTATTCATTGTGTAATATAAATTAATTTATGGATATTTATATCACCATTTTATTATCCTACTTTTATTGGTGTATGTTTCATAAGCTACCAAATCGATAAGGGAATTTGAAATTTCAATTTCCATTCATTCGGCTTTACGCATACTTCCTTGATTATTTTACTGCAAGATTATGTGTGGAGTCACTATTTATTTTCTTATGTCATAATTACCACTCCACTTTCTGTGTATATACATTTGATACACATAATCACTCCATTGATAATTTCTCAAGTCATCTATATGAACTTGATAAGAGTAATTTTACTCTATCTCCATTTATTGAGTTAAACATCTAATTAATTGGTGTTGTTTTTACAAGAATATGTGTGAATGTCATTTGATTGTTTTACAATGAATATCCAATCATATTTAGTGTATTTATATATTTCATACATAATTATGTTGTTGATTTATCCTTCACCTAATAATACGGCCTTTATGAGAGATTTTATCTCAATTTACATTCCTTTGAGACTTATTTGTTGTTATACACCAATTCACTTTTATATGGTGTATATAATGTACTTTGAAATAGTATATCATGAATCCCTTTATTCTAATGATATTATAAAGTTTTTATTACCTCAATTATTTGTATTCAAGTGTCTCTCTTTTGGTTAGTATCTCTAACTAAAATATCATTTTTAAATGATTTAATGATTTATTATTCTAAATATTTCTCGTTAATGTCCATGTTTTGAAAATGGTTTTAAGGATTTATTTATATGGAAATTAATGTTTTAAAATTAAAATTCCTTTTAAAATTTTCAAAGTGGTATGGGACCCTTTGATTCAAAAATCTAATTTAAAAAGTCTTCTTGACAAATAGTGTGAATTTTAAATGTTTTCATGAAAAATGTGGATATTTCTCTCAAATAGTTTTGATGATTATTTTCATCTATGTCAATATCCTTAATTATTATCTATTGAGGTTAATATGTTACAATACAATCTTCTATATTGTATTGAATGAGTCATTTTTGACCGTGGATGTGCTATTTTTATACCATTTATGGTTTGTGGATAAAGTATTGACATTTCCTATGCTAGTTTCAATACGAATGTTTATGTTTATGAATCAAAATATTCATATGAGGAATGCATTGGAATTAGTATATGACGGGTGGAGCCCTCTATAGCTCCTCGATGCGTTGGTAGGTCTCATGATAGAAACTAGTGTATTGGCACAAGGCCTTGAAAAAATCTTATTTGTAGTCTTGGCACGAGGCCTTGGCTACGTGGTTATGATAGTCTGGAATTATGCATTCCATCATTATGAAATTGGTTATTGATATTTCTTGTGGTTATTCGACTAGTAGAATATCCATGTGATTAAGTAAATGTCACTATTTCATTTTATATTTGAAATATTATGCTGAAGTTCATGTTTAAAAGGCTTTTTTAGTTATAAATTGCCTTAAATGTTTATGCTTATTTATGAAAGTTTCCGCTATATTGTTATCCTTATTGAGCATTTGAGCTCACCCCTTTGAATATTTTATTTTTCCCAAGATGTGAAGAAGTAATTTATGAATGACCTGTAGGAATAGTATGAGGGGATATAAAGACAAGATGTTGTTGTAGTTTTTTAACTTTATGATGTAATATAAGACTTATGAATATATCTAGTGTTTACAGGACTACTAAACTAATCGGTCTTTCGAGACTTGATCTTTTGTGACCATGCCAATGTTATGTAATAATGCACCGACTCTGGGTAACTAGGTTCAGGGCGTTACAGTTGGTTTCAGAGGAAGTTTAGTACAAACCTTGAAAGATAGATTAAGATAAACTCTGATTAGAGCACATAGCCCTAAGATAGACTTTGAGTATTAGTATATAAAAACTTCCAAGAATTTTGGTATTGTATAGATTTTGTGAGTTTTCCAAGCAATACATCCCTGTTTGGAAACAAGTAGGTAGAGACGGCTCTGGAATAGATGTACCTAGGGGTAAAACCCGAAAACACTGCTTTGATCTAGACTCAAATAATAAATGGTGCATGACAACGGGCCTTGCTGCACTCTTGGTTACGACACTCCTGGGGGATATGCCAAGGATAATTTACATTTACTTTATAAACCAATTTGAAGTATTTTAATATAAAATGAGAATAAATGACCTTGGTTAATCCTAAGGTGTTTTAAATTAAGAATATGGTGTCATGATATTCTCTAAATTATTTTATGACTATTGTTACTCACACAATGCTTTCTGGTTTTATTCAATGGCTAGATTCCAAGGAATTCATAGTAAATTTGATAATGATGTACAAGATGGGAACAATGGTGGAAATTAGAAATGAAACGGATTGTGGATATGCATAAAAGATATTGTCTTCATGCCGAATCAGTTTTCCAAAAATATGATCAACAACATATATATTAACCAACTCTCGGACTCAACAAAGAAGGGAAAAGCAGTGAATGATAAGAGCTCTAGATATGGAGACCATGGAGAGAAGAAAGCTCAATTTACATCATTCCAGAAATGTGGAAGGAGACACCCAGGAAAGTGTGTCAATGGAACACGGAAATGATTTATGTGTGGAAAAGAAGGTCATAAAGTAATGAATTTTCGAGGAAAAATGAAGAGTACTATGGAAGAAAATAAAAATGATCCTAAGATTCCAATTATGGTCATTTGTCGTAAATGTAAGTGACCTTGGCATCACCCAAGTCAATACCATATTCTATAGGATAACCTATTGGTCAAGGAAGAATCTATGTGGAAATAAATCGATGGAAAAATTTTTAAAGGTATTAGTGCTCTTTGTTGTTGAGATTACATTGGGTGAATTTTCTCTTGTATTTGTAACCCTTCAGTTTTCCATGTGAGAATGATATTTGAGGAAGACTTATATTTTCTCTTGTGGATATAATTATAAATAACCATTTGGTTTTATATGATCATTGGGTTTGAGGAAATTACAAGTTATTATATTTTGGGATGAAAATGCAAGGTATGAGATAAAATCTGTGGTTAAATTATGTTATGTTTATTTTGAGGAATTTCTCTCATTTTGGTAATGTTATAAAATATAGTTTTTGAAAAAGGACAACACACAGACCATGTGACAACCCATCACGTCGGACAAATCTATGAGAATCAAACCCACAACCAAAGTGAGATTGGGATTTATCACCTACCACTGGACTACGTGTAGTCCCTGGTTAGTGTGACTAATTATTTTTAGTTAAATTTTTTTATTGATCAATAATAAGTTGATTTGGGATCTTATGTCGTATCAAATGAATACCCTTAGTATAGGAAAATTATTTGGTGATTAAGTGGTAAATGTTATTTTGAAAGATGTTCGCTTTGTTGGGAACACTATATGCCTAATGAAAATAGAATACAATGTGATTTAATTTGAGGAGTAATGGTGGATTATTATCTATGTTTTTATTGTCGATTTATAGTGATTTGGGTTAATTATGGAAATGCTTAACCTATAATATAGAATATGTGATTAGGTTAATTACATTTAAGTATGTGACTTTAAGAGTAGTTGATTTCATTTAGAGATACAATTTATCGTGGAAGACCACATAAACAAATTCTTATATGTTTTGGGTTTCAATATTAGTTTGGATTATATTAAAGTATTTTAAGGAAAATTGTTTATTGAATGGTATTTATATAACTTCGGGGTATTGTTGGTTTAATTTTAGAAATTAAGATTAGTGTTTCTTTCTCTAATGGAATGTATTTTTGGGGGATCATCAGATCTTATACAAACCGTTTTGGTGTTGATTAATCTCTAAAGACAAGGTAAATATATAGTTTATCTTTCATGGATCAGGTGATTCTATAATAAGTTTATTCTAGCTCTTCTAATGTGGCCAGGTCTTCTTGAATACTCATCACTTAAAAATGAGTTAGTAGTAGAAATTTATTAAGGAATGAAACTTTACTTAAAAATTAAGTATATCTCTTTATCTTCTTAGTAAATATCAGAAATGGACTCCTCATCTTTATGTAATGTAACTTAAAAAAAATGTTGTCAGTTTACTTTTCATACTGGGAAACTAATTACCATTTGTCCCATCACAAGTTTGTGGTTTTCTTGTTGTTAACTCTCTCCTGATCATGTTTTCTATCCCAGTCCAGTGGAACTTGACACTTAGTTTATCATCCATATCAATGTTTTTATACATGGAATCCTAGTATAGGTTATCTCGGGTGACCTTTTTGCCTCCCTTTCTTTCTTTTAAAGTGATACTTTTATCGACTCTTTTTACAATGTGGGACTTTCCATTATATTCCCAAGACCAATTTTAAACACTTAGAGGATGGAATTATTTAAAGGATGGGAGAATGTAACACCCCAAGCTTCCATGGTATGCTTCTCTTTGAATAATATAGTTGCATGTGTTGTACGCAACATTGAGTTTTAACACACACCACAACCAATCAAACTAAATGTTATGAATAGTAATACCCACTTTTTGAAATTTTATAAATTTTATCTTTCAAAATTTACTTCATTTTTGGATTCGGAATATTGAAATTATCCTAGGGTGATTTTTTGGTATTTTTTTGAAAACTTTCAATTGTTGATGAATAGTGAAAAACACTGAGTTATTGGTTAAAACCGACTTTTTATTTAAATAATTATTTATTTGATTTAAGTTTATTTTATATCAAAATAGATACGTAATACCTATATAAGTTCAATGGAATTCATTGGAGTCAGTTTATAATAATTTCAGACATATAATGATTTTATTAAACTTTTCACAGTCTTTTACCCATCTCCTAGGAGAATTTGAAAATTCAAATAAAACATAATTTTACCGCTTCTGTGAGTGGAATTTCAAAAATCCTATAGACACGGTTAATATCAAAGAGTAATATGTGGTTCAATAAGATAAAAATAATTTTTGGTGAATAGTAACTTTTTACTTTTATTTACCACAGTAAAAAGTAAATAGGGTAATTAAGGGTAAAAATGAAATTATTATTACCCTAACACATGTCCTAATTTTATTGTTTAAGTATAATTCGACCAAAAAAACCTTAGGAATAAAATATGAACCTCTTTGGTCCACATGGTTTAGATTAGGACATTTATTATTATTTAATACAAAGAAGAGGTAAAAGAGTTAAAATCAAAGTTTAATAACTAAAACATTTTTACTATAAGGATATAAATAAGATAAATTCGATTATAAATATTAATTAGAAATATAAAAAGATTTCTTACATAATGGAATTTTATTTATAATTTTTAGACATTAAATAATTTAATTTATTAATGAGACAATAGTGATGCAATAATTACCAGATTAATGAAATATTAAAACAATTGATATTATAAATATCCAAATAAATGTAATTTTAGACTTTTTATGAATTAAAATAATTTTATAGATTAATATGACATATTATTATTGGCTATATGAATTTTAATCGAAGTAATAATACTGTTATGAATTTATCAAAAACAAAATACCCAATAGAGTCAAAATTGATATAAAAGAGTTTTTAAAAAAAATATAATATTATTAATTAACATTATATTCATAAAAATCTAAGGTTCTTCCAAAGGACTTTATAATGATAGGTGCGTCATTAATGGGCCACTTGGGGGTATATTGGAAGTATATAGTATTTTTATTTACTATATAATATAAAAATACAAATACACATGGTAAATGTCAAGCTATTTAACTAAGAGTTAAATCTAAAAGATAAGGTTACTATAGTGACCCAAACCTGTATAAAATCTATTGGTTGAGTGGTATTATACCCATAACCAGCTTAAAATTTTAATAATCTACTTTTGAGCCATTAGAAACTGAATATGAATTTATTATAAATTAATACTTTAAGTTTTTTCTAAAGAGCCCCTCCTACCCCTTATAAAAGGACACTGCTTCTTACCAATTCCTCACACCTCTCAAGCATTTTGGATCATCCAACCTCTGACCAATTAATCTCCATAAATCCCTATACAAATCATAGAAGCCTTACCTTAGGAACAAGGAACTTCAAGAGTGCTTTTTGGTTCAAACCAAAGGGAGTTACCCAAATTAAAGGTAACGATTTCTCTTAGCTTCTTCTCTTTTATTTTACTTCTACAACCCCTAAACTCTTCTTATTATTTTATTTTGTAAAAAAACCAGTATCCTAAATATATTAGGATATTTTATTGAGAATTATTCTAACTACACTTACACACACCTCCATCTAATGGGTGAAGAACATAATGTTTCAGTGGATGGAAACCAAACGCCCCACGAAACGATAATTGTTCAATTATCTCCTATCACCTATAATAGTGTCCATTATGATGGAACTATAATTAAATATGATATTAATTATATTTATTTTATATAAATTCTTTTGTAATTCCATTTTATAGCATACCATTATTCGTTTCATGTTGTACATATATATGATAATTTCATTTGAGGAAGTGCGGACAACCGCCCCCTCAAAGTGATATGACTCGTTCATACCATACATGGAACATATAAAGGATGGTAATAAGGAAATTAAGTAACACATATAAGATATTATATTATAATGGAATAATAATAAACCAATTTATCATTTGGTTTTTATTCCTTTTGAAATGAAAAATGAAATGGAAGTAGCGTTCGTGCGTACGTACAGACAACCGTCTCCACGAACGCGTTGAGATTCATTCCCCATCATATCCATTAAAGTCTAAATATCATTTTACGATTAAAAATAACATTTAAGGACTTGATATAATTCTGGATATGAATAAGATACAACATATCCATAACAAACATAGCTTATGTAACAAAACATATAAAATAAAACGAGTAAGTTAACACCCGAAACAACGATAATACTAAGATATTATTAACAAAGAAATGTTAAAAGATCATATATGATATCATATTAATGTATATGATTCCTATATAATTTAATAAAAATGATTTAGCTATTATACCGGAGGTTAACCTACACTCTATCAAGGAAAAGTACAAGGTAAGATGTTTCTTATCTCACTTTTAATTTTGGGAGATTTCCATTGTTCACCACTTATTTATTGCATGTGGTGTGTGTACTGCCCATGATTGTATTCATTGTGCAATATACATTAATTTATGTATATTTATATCATCATTTTATTATCCTTCTTTCATGGGTGTATGTTTCTTAAGCTACCAAATCGATAAGGGAATTTGAAATTTCAATTTCCATTCATTCGTCTTTAGGCATACTTCTTTGATTATATTACTGCAAGATTATGTGTGGAATCACTATTAATTTGATTATGTCATAATTTACACTCCCCTTTTCGTGGATATACTTTTGATACACATAATCACTCCATTTATAATTTCTCAATTCATCGATATGAACTTGATAAGAGTAATTTTAACTCAATCTCCATTTATTGTGTTAAACATCTAATTCATTGGTGTTGTTTTTACAAGAATATGTGTGAATGTACTTTGATTGTTTTACACTGAATATCCAATCATATTGAGTGTATTTATATTTTTCAGACATAATTATGTTGTTTATTTATCCTTAACCAAAGGATACAGTCTTTATGAGAGATTTCATCTCAATTTACATTCCGTTGAGACTTCTTTGTTGTTATACACCAATTCACTTTTATATGGTGTAAATAACGTACTTTGACATTATATATCATGAATCCGTTTATTCTCATGATATTATAAAGTATTGATTACCTCAATTATTTGTATTCAAGTGTCTCTCTTTTGGTTAGTATCTCTAACTAAAATATCATTTTTAAATGTTTTAAAGATTTATTATTCTAAATCTTTCTCATTAATGTCCATGTTTTAAAAATGGTTTTAAGGATTTATTTATATGGACATTAAAGTTTTAAAATTAAAATTAATTTTAAAAGTTTCAAAGTGGTATGTGACACTTTGATTAAAAAATCTATTTTTAAATGGCTTCTTGACAAATAATGTGAATTTTAAATGTTCTCAAGGAAAAAGGGGGATATTTCTCTCAAATAGTTTTGATGATTATTTTCATCTATGCCAATATCCTTCATTATTCTCGATTGAGGTTAATATGTTACAATAAAATCTTCCATACTGTATTGAATGAGTTATTTTTGACTTTGGATGTGCTATTTTTATACCATTTATGGTTTGTGGATAAATTATTGACATTTCGTATGGTAGTTTCAATACGAATGATTACGTTTATGTATCAAAATTTTCATATGAGGAATGCATTGGACTCATTAAGTGACAGGTGGAGCCCGCTATAGCTCCTTGATGCATCGGTAGGTATCATGAGACAAACTAGTGTCTTGGCACGAGGCCTTGACAAAATCTTATTTGTAGTCTTGGCATGAGGCCTTGGCTATGTGGTTAAAATAGTTTGGCATTATGAATTCCATCATTATGAAAGTGGTTATTGATATTGCATGTGGTTATTCGACTAGTAAAATATCCATGTGAATAAGTAAATGACATTATTTTATTTTATCTTTTCCATATTATGCTGATGTTTAAGTTTAAAAGGATATTTTTTAGTTATACATTTCCTTAAATGTTTATGCTTATTTACGAAAATTTTCGCTATATTGTTATTCTTACTGAGCATATGAGATTACCCCTTTCAATGTTTCATTTTTCCCAGGATGCGAAGAAGTAATTTATGAATGACCTGCAGGAATAGTATGAGGGGATTTGGAGACAAGATTTTGTTGTAGTTTTTTTACATTATGATGTAATATAAGACTTATGAATATATCTAGTGTTTACAAGACTACTAAACTAATCGGTCTTTCGAGAATTGATCTTTTGTGATCATGAAAATGTTATGTAATAATTCACCGACTCTGGGTAACTAGGGTCGGGGCGTTACATTGACCCATATGTTGAAGTCCACAAAGAAATTCTTAGGAATTTGAATCCATCTAGGGCTGAAAAATGGATATAAGATACACTTAATCAACAGTTTATAGGATGGTTTTAGGACCATATTTTTAAAATGTCAGATGAAAATCAAGAGTCAATTTCAACTGACTTCGATGGCTAGTCGGAGGACCAAGTGTGTATGTATTATCTTACAATGCTTATGTTGTTAATGGTTATAAATTTTATAATAATGAACATGATGAGGTCAGTACCATGAAGAATAGTGGGGTTACACTTGTGGCTGAAGCGATGCATGTTTCCGGTGCTAAGGACAGAAATCTAATTTATGCGAACATGTCATACTTTGGCATCATCAACCAAATATGTGAGTTGGATTATATGGAATTCCAAGTTCTGTTATTTCAATGAATGTGGGTTGATAATAGGAGTGCTATTAAAATAGATGAATTGGGATTCATGAAAGTTGATTTCAGTAAGGAAGGGGAGAAAGATGAACCATTTATAATGGCATCAAAGACAGTGCAAGTATTTTATGTTCCAGATCCCGCAAACTGAAACTGCTCAATTGTTCTGTTATCAACCAAAACAACTGAAGGGTCAGATGAAAATTCAATGGAGGATGACCCTTTCATTGGGACTTCGCAATCATTTCGCAGTGGTCCCAATGCAGACGACATTTTGTATGTCAGAGGAGACCACAATGAAGGGATATGGATAGTCGATAGAGGGGTGAAATCCCTTCAGCCTTAAAAAAAGAGAGTTCAATAATCAGGTCATATTTTTATTGTAATATAGATTGTGTTACATTATGTTATTATCTGTTCACTGCTACTTTTATGTGATCTAAATTAAATGTTAAACCACTTCTGTAGATAATGACTTCTGAACCTGCCGATGCACCCAATCCCGAAACACAACAGGTTTCTCAACCTGTTGCAGGTGGTCCCACTGCTGAGGTACAACAGGTCTCTCAACCTGTTGCAGCTGGTCCCACTACTGAGGTACAATAGGTTTCTCAACCAATTGCTGCTGGTCCCACTACTGTGGTAAAACAAGTTTCTCAACCCATTGTTGCTGGTCCCAGTGCCGATGCTAGCGCTTCATAGGAACATAATGATGATGTAGAAACCGAGGAAATGGTAGGAAATGAAACCCTCACTACACAAATAAAATAGGTGTGCCGTAGTTTGACAGTTTTAGCCAACATCTTTAAGGAAAAATCAAAAGGCATCAAATATGCGGTGACATGGAATAAGCGAGGCCAACATGTAAACCCAAACAAAGCCATGTTTAGTAGCTACATTGGAATCATCACTCGGCAACGCATGCCGATTGATATAGAGTCCAGGAACTATGTTGTCGGCGGGCTGAAAACATTAACGTGGGATGATATTATGGTAACATTATGATATCATTTAGTTAATTTATTAAAATAAAATAAAATACTAAAATATTGACTAACTCTACGTCATCTCTTGCACAGTGCATTTATAGTAGATGTCTCACAAAAAGAATATGTATTAAGATTGGAAGGAAGGTCTTATAGAGGCTTTCAAACCATTTTAACAAAATGTCATCTGAAATATGATGAAGGGAAAATCAAGTCGCACCAACCTCCTCTTTATGCAAACTTGATATCCCAAGGAGCGTGGGATGCGTTTTGCAACCGTCGTGCGGAGCATGATTTTCAGCTACATTTTGTTTGGTAACATATTGCTTAGCGTTTCTTGTATTAATCACTTTGATTGACAATTTTTTATTTATGAAACATCAATTGAGTGCTAAAAATAATGAACGGGTAGCGAAACTAGCATACCCCTACCGTAAAGAAAGGCTGGTGTATGTTTCAATTGAAAAACAATTGGTACGTATTTTAAAAGTACTGAAATAATTTTATGTGACATAAAACAACACTATAACCATGATTCTATGTTTATATGAAGATTTCTGAATCAAAATCCCTAAGCCCCTTCCATCCCACGCCATGTGCTATGGAAGGAGGATCGTGTTAATAAAGAGGGGAAACTGGTAGATGAAAACAAACAAAAAGTGTAGGAAACATGTGTAAGTATGACATAATTTGAATTTTTTTTCTTTAAATCACTATTACATAACAATGATTAATTATTTTCCCATATTTTCTATTTGACATAGTCACAAGAATCAACAACACCTGCACGAGATGCAGACATACTTTCAGCTACCTTGAAACAGCCAGAACAGTATGGCCGCGTCAGAGGTGCGGGTTTTGGGGTGACACCCCAGACATATTTTCAGAAAAAACAAGAGGAGGAACAAACTAAAGTAATGGAAATGATGGGAGATAGACTAGATACCCTTGAATAAAAATTCCAGAGTCAGGTAGAGTTGCTATAAACTTTAATGGGGGAGAGGCGGAGAGAAGAAAAAACTCAACAACAACCTTCCCCACCCCCTCCAGCTTTGAGGCGAGCCATTCCCCTCAAAGACCTTATTTAACCGAGGTAATCAATGTTAAGTTTTTTTTCCTGTGAAATGTGAATCATATGTTCACTGATACCTTTCTTGTAATGATATTCTACAGGGGGAAAATGACAATGATTTATATCTATCAACTCCCACCCATCGCCTTGTAGCAAGGGCTATGGTGTTCAATATGTAGAATGACATGCTACACTCTAGAAGACTTCCAACCGGTCAAGTTGATGTGTTGATTAACGTACCTCATGAGCTGAGCACTGATCTAGCCATGCCAAATGATGATGATGACATTCATATGGTGGGAACTGCTATTGGAACATTCATTTCATGGCCGTCAAATCTTGTAAAAAACATGTCGACTAGGAGGTATTCATTTCTAAATCGTTTTTCAAGTTGAACCTTTAACATTTAATTAGAAAAGGACTGAACCGATGAATGTTATTATAAAAGGACAAAAGGAAGGAGCTAAAACAAAATAACGACTCAAAAGGACCTAACAACTGATAAAAACGATCGACTGAGGTCACCATCACCCCGCCCATTCTGTATCCACATTTAATATCATTTCAAGCTCATGTGGATACGAAAATGAAAGGAGGAAATAATCACAGAATTGTATGTAAAAAAGATATGTATGGAGAGAAAAAATTAGATTTCATTAGTGCTGATGATGTATCTGAAATCATCACATACGACTGGCTAGGTGCCTCAGTTATAACTGTATACATAAGGTATGTTCTCATGATTTGATTTTACAGAAGCTGATATAATATGATAATTATGGATAAATACATTTCATATTTTTCACAGGGGTATATATGAAAAAAATTTGAAGGGATTTTCCTGTGAATACAAATTTGGACTCGTTAGTCCTCACACCATGTCTACACAACAAAAAGAAATAGATTCCGATTTTCCAGATGAATTAATGTCAAACCTGCTCAGAACGTTTCAATGAAAAATTACGACTGACTTGATCTTTTTAATACCAACGTCATAGGGGTAAAACTCTACATTTTTATCATATCAATTATATTTTCATTTCTATCATTACTTATTCCTTTTTGTGTTTTTAGGCAGCATTGGATGCTCATTGTAGTCAATTTGGATAATCCAATGATTTATTTTCTAGATTCACTGCATGGATATCCAACAAACTGACCACACATGATGGAAATTTTCAATTTTTAATACACTAGATCCAACATTTTAAAACTAAATATCTAGTTATATAATTTATATTATCTTTTAATGAGTATTCTGTTATGATAGGGAGGTGTATGAATATCGTCTAAAGGCTGGAATGAATCTAGGGTCTAAGGACAACAAGGCACATGAGATATACAAATGGACAAGTATCAAGGAATATATAATTATATAGGACTATCAAAATACATATCAAAACATATTACATATTTTTCTCGATGTTTCTACAGTTTCCGGAACAAACAAATGGAAAGGAATGCAGTTATTATGTTTATAAATTTATGAAAGAGATCATATTTCATGAACAAAATAGCATCCTTGGAGAGGTATTTTTGAAAATAATTACTAGTTCATTTAAAATAGTTCTGAATCCTTTGTGTATTTATATTTTTTAATTACTACTATGACTGTCGTAGAAACTCTTATTTACAAGATGATATAGATGTGTTTAGAAACGAATGGGAAGCATACCTGATGGAAGAATGTAAACAAATAGGACAATGAATGTGAATTACTACTACTTATGTTAACTTTATATGATCATTGATATCAACCTTGTTTAAACTCATTGAGTATCTATGGTCACCCTTTCTTCTATTTAATATCATTAGATTATGAAAAAAGGTTTTAGAAATGATTTGAGTTTCTAGGAAATAATATCTTAATGAGAGACTCTTATGAACTACTAACATACAAAAAACTAATCAAATGCATTCTGATTGTTTTGATACTTTAGGAAAACGATTCATGAGTCACTGTTGAGGTGTAAAAATTGACCACACCTCAATCCAATGCACGGTGTGACCGGTATGGATGAAAGTGTCTGATATTAGTTTCAAATTGATATTAACTTTAGAAAAAAAACACTACTGACATGCGGAATACCAAGAAAATGTGTTTGGATTGTTTTGATAATTTAAGAAAACGATCCATGAGTCATTTGTGACATGTAAGAATCAAACCCAACTCAGTCTAACGCACGGTGTGACCAGTATGGATAAAAGTGTCTAATATCAGTTTTAAATTGGAATTAACTTTAAAAAACAACACAAGTGACATACGGAAAACTAAATAAACACATTCGGATTGTTTTGATAATTTAGGAAAATGATCCATGAGTCATTTTTGAGGTGTATGAATCGAACAAACCTTAATCTGACGCATGGTGTAACCTGTATGGCTAAAAGTGTCTAAAAAAAGTTTGAAATTGACATTAACTTTAGAAAACAACACAATTGACATACGAAAAACCGAGAAAACACGTTTTGGTTGTTATGATACTTTATGAAAACGATCCATAAGTAATTTGTGAGGTGTAAGAATCGACCACACCTCAATCCGATGAATGGTGTAACCAGTATGGCTAAAAGTGTCTGATATGAGTTTGAAATTGACATTAACATTAGAAAACAAAACAAGTGACATATGAAAAACTGAGAGAATGCATTCAGATTATTTTGATACTTTAGGTCAATGATCCATGAGTCATTTTTGAGGTGTATGAATCGACCTCACCTTAATACGACGCACGGTGTTACCGATATGGATAAAAGTGTCTGATATCAGTTTTGAAATTGACATTAACTTTAGAAAACAACACTACTCACATACGGAATACCATGAAAATGCCTTCGGATTGTTTTGATACATTAGGACAACGATCCATGAGTCATTATTGAAGTGTACGAATCAACCGCACCTCAATCCGACGCATGGTGTGACCGGTATGGCTAAAAGTGTATGATATCAGTTTGAAATTGACATTAACTTTAGAAAAAAACAATAGTGACATTCGAAAAACTAAGAAAATGCATTCAGATTCTTTTGATACTATTGGACAACGATCCATGAGTCATTTTTGAGGTGTACAAATCGACCAAAACTCAATCCATTGCATGATGTGACCGGTATGGCTAAAAGTGTCTGATATCATTTTGAACATGACATTAACATTAGAAAACAACATAAGTGACATACAAAAAACCAAGAAAATATGTTCGGATTGTTTTTATAGTTTAGGAAAATGATCCATGAGTCATTTGTGAAGTGTAATAGTTGACCGCACCTCAATCTAACACACGGTGTGACTGGTATGGAAAAAAGTTTCTGATATCAATTTGAAATTGACATTAAATTTAGAAAACAACACTACTGACATACGGAATACTGAGAAAATGCGATTGGATTGTTTTGATACTTTAGGAAAATGATCCATGAGTCATTTGTGACGTTTAAGAATCAACCATACATCAATACGACGCACGTTGCGACCAGTATGGATAAAAGTGTCTAATATCAGTTTGTAATTGACATTAACTTTAGAAAACAACAAAAGTGACGTATGGAATACCGAGCAAACACGTTCAGATTGTTTTGATAATTTAGGACAATAATACATGAGTCATTTGTGAGGAGGAAGAATCAACCACACCTCAATCTGATGCATAGTGTGACCAGTATGGCTAAAAGTGTCGGATATCAGTGTGAAATTGACATTAACTTTAGAAAACAACACTACTGACATATGGAATACTGAGGAAACACATTCGTATTGTTTTGATTCTTTAAGAAAATGATGCATGAGTCATTTGTGAGGTGTAAAAATCAACCTCACCTCAATCTGACACACGATGTGATCGTTATGGCTAAAAGTGTCTGATATTAGTTTGAAATTGAAAGTAACTTTAGAAAACAACACAAGTGACATACGGAATACCGAGAAAACACATTCATATTGTTTTGATACTTTAGGAAAATGATCCATGAGTCATTTGTGAGGTGTATGAATCAACCACACCTCAATATGATGCCCAGTGTGACCAGTATGGCTAAAAGTGTCTGATATTAGTGTGAAATTGACATTAACTTAAGAAAACAACACTACTGACATATGAAATACCAAGAAAAATCATTCCTATTGTTTTGATACTTTAGGAAAACAATCCATGAGTCATTTGTGAGCTGTACGAATTGACCTCATCTCAATCCGATGCACAATGTGACCTGTATGGATAAAAGTGTCTGATATCAGTTTGAAATAGATATTAACTTTAGAAAACAATACAAGTTACATACAAAAAACTGAGAAAATGCGTTTGGAATATTTTGATACTTTAGGAAAACGATCCATGAGTCATTTTTGAGGTGTTAGAATCTCCCACACCTCAATCTGACGCACGGTGTGACTGGTATGGATAAAAGTGTCTGATATCAGTTTGAAATTGACATTAACTTTAGATAACAACACTACTGACATACGAAATACCAAGAAAACGTGTCCGTATTGTTTTGATACTTTAGGAAAACGTTCCATGAGTCATTTTTGAGGTGTAAAAATAGACCGCACCTCAATCTAACACACGGTGTGACCATTATTGCTAAAAGTGTCTGATATCAGTTTCAAATTGACAATAAATTTAGAAAACAACACTACTGACATACAGAAAACTGAGAAAATTGGTTCGGATTGTTTTGATACTTTAGGAAAATGATCCATGAGTCATTTTTGGTGTGTACGAATCAACCACACCTCAATCCGACGCACAGTGTGACCGGTATGGCTAAAAGTGTCTGATATCAGTTTCAAATTGACATTAACTTTAGAAAACAACACACGCGACATACGAAAAACCAAGAAAAAACATTTGGATTGTTTTGATACTTTAGGACAACGATCCACGAGTCATTTGTGATGTGTACGAATCAACCAAACCTCAATATGATGCACGGTGTGACCGGTATGGCTAAAAGTGTCTGATATCAGTTTCAAATTGAGATTAACTTTAGAAAAAAAATACAATTGACATACAGAAAACTGAGAAAACTTGTTCGAATTGTTCTGACAATATAGGACAATGATCCATGAGCCATTTGTGATGTGTAAAAATCAACCGCAACTCAATCCGACGAAAGATGTGACCGATATGGCTAAATATGTATGATATTAGTTTCAAATTGACATAAAATTTAGAAAAAAACACTACTGACATAAATAATACCAAGAAAACACGTTCGTATTGTTTTGATACTTTAGGAAAAAAATCCATGAGTCATTTTTGATGTGTATGAATCGACCACACCTCAATCCAATGCACGGTGTGACCAGTATGGCTAAAAGTGTCTGATATTAGTTTCAAATTGACATAAACATTAGAAAACAACACAAGTGACATACGGAAAACCATGAAAAAGCGTTTGGATTGTTTTTATACTTTAGAACAAATGATCCTTTAGTCATTTGTTCCGTTTAAGAATCAACCAGACCTCAATCCGACGCACGGTGTGACTGGTAAAGCTTTACATTAGATAAAGAATCTGTATTTATTAAATGAGATAAATCATCCAAAAACATATTGATTTTACATTATTCCCTTTCATTGTTATCTGATTGAAATCATTTGAGTTTATCATTTCCATATTTTATTTTCACATTTTTATATTAATGTATTCTTTCATATTAATGTTTTAATTTATTTCATTATTATATTACTAACATAATATTTGTTTTCTTATATAGGTGAATTTTTTTCCTTGAGTTCAGATGCTTTTTTTGGTAACAAATACCGTGGAAGACAATTATTGAGAGAGGATCATGAATATCAAAGGATGAAACATAAATGTTTATAACTTTTGTTGGATAATTGTAATTGTAACCACGAAAAACCTTGTTTTAAATGTATATAGAAGTGTGTTTTTTTGTATTCATGATGTTAAGTAAATGTATATAGCATTTTTTGTCAAAATATTTTGTGTGGGTGCTATTTTTTGCAAGTGTGCAGGTGCTATTTTGTGCAGGTGTGCAGGTGTGTAGATGCTGGTTGTGCAAGTATAGGGGAAGGTGCCTTTATCAGCACTTTTTTGATAACTGATAAAGGACACCTCTAATAGCGTTAAAAGAGCGCTGATAAAGGGCCCTATTATCAATGATCAAGATAGCAATGATAAATTCACCCCTTTATCAGTGATAGAAAAGTGTTTTTAATGCCGGTGTAGATAAATGGGGGTCCCCTTTATCAACGCTCTGAAAAGTGAAGATAAACTCCACCATTATCAGCGATAAAAAAAGCGATGATAAAGGGGGTACTTTATCAGCGCTTTTTGAAGTGATGATAATTGGGACCCCCGTTTATCTATGCCATCATTAATAGTACTTTTTTGGCACTGTTAATGTCAGTTTTTAGCACTGATAAAAGGCCATGTTGTAGTAGTGAAGGAATGGAGGTGTGCATCCGCACCGCCGGTTGAAGAGGAGGCTCTGGCCAGTCGGCCGTGGCGGGGTAGGATGGAGGTCGACAACTGGACGACAGCGTGGCGGAGCGGTGGGGCACATCCGTGCTGCTGGTGGAGAAGGAGGCCATGACTGCTTGGCCGTGGAGGAGGCGAACACCGACCGACACCCGACTGGATGCAGGTGGACAACGGTGCCGTCGTTCCGCTAGAAGGAAGACCGACCTGCTGTTCCGGCTAGCTGAGGAACACCATGAGGGACTGTCGAGTAGTCCCACATTCCATCCAGGCCACATCGTGAGTCACATCGTGGGTTGAACTGCGAGCCGTCCAGCAGGTCGTGCTAATTGGTCGTGGCCTTCGTGGGCCGGGCAGGGCCATCCCCTATGCGGGACGGGTTGGACCATGTTCCAGTGGGCCAAGCCCTCTGAGGCCCAGGACATTCAAGCTAGACCAAGACCGGGTCGAATCAACCCAAACCGGGTCAGGCCGGTTCGGACCGGACTCGGGCCCATCTAGGCCCGGTATTCCCTTTTTGGATATAACATGAGAACCAAGTGTCCATTTGACAAACCATCTGTAGCGCCAGAATCCCTGTATTGAGACTATTCTTTAAATATAATCCTCTTGAGTTTTGTAAAGTTTTGGAGTATGCCCAGGTTGGATCGGACCTCGAATCCCACAGGGCCCTCGGAGCGGAAACTCTAATAACTTATTGACCGGGCGTCCGATTGATGTGCCCTCTATTACGTTGGGTCCCTTTTGAAGTGACGGACCTTTGGATTATTTTTTTGTGGAACATAGGTGGGGTTGAGGTATGAACTATGGCTTTGGGAGTTTTTCTCCCAAGCGTGATACATACAGAACCCTACGACAAGGTGAGACGTGACGACTGCTGACCATTTCGACTCGGAGTGACTTGACTGGCCAAATGGGGAGTGCCTTTGTGTGATGCGGCAGACCCATGGTGGGGAGTGACATTTTGTGATGCAGAAGACCCTTGGTACTCTACAAGAGGAGTACCTCAACAGTCAACGAGGGGGAGCACCTCTGTGTGATGTGGCAGACCCACAGTGTTGAAGTTCCTTTGTGTGACACGACATACCCACAGTACTCGATAGGAGGAGTACCTCTGTAGTCCAATGATATTGGGAAGTTCCTCTGTGTGATGCGACATTCCCAATTTACTATTTATAGGAAGAGTTCTCCAACAACCAAGGTGTTCGACATTGTGACCAGGGATGCTATTTGTTACTACCCATAGAATAAATCCTGGTGTGAGCTATCTTTAACTTGTGCTTGTGATTGTGGTTAGGCTATATGATAATTTACTTCTATGGTAATCTAAATTCATAGTGTTACCTTGTGGTCTTCTTCCCTAATATGTGAGATGTGTATATATTAATAACTTAGGTGTATGTATGGGCATATATCTAAGTAATGTTGATGTCTTTCTTTGTGGTTTTCCTTTGTGGAACTTTAGGAGACCTACAGGGTCTCAGGGTCCCTATTGAGTATCGTTATACTCACCCCTGCATGGGCTTTGCCCGCACCTTGTTGTGTATTGTACACACGATGTACAACTTTGATCGAGGCTGAGGGAGCTAGGACTTGACAGTGCATGGAGGTGGACATTTTGGCATGACGTGACGTGGAGGAGACAGATGGACATAGAGTGATGATGAGGCAATCTGTACCTACCCTTCAGGTAGAAACCTCAGAGGATGACCCAATAGGTGTTTCCCTTTTTTATTTCAGTTGTATTGTATTTTCAGCTACACATTTATAGTTGGGCTTGTATTCTAGCTCATTTTACTATCATCAATCTTTTACTATAGCAACTTACTTCACAATTGCTTCTTATTGTGTTCTTGGACTGTGTGTTTGTACATGATTAAAGGAAATGCCTTCCCATTTTTGGGAGTATGCCTTTCGATGCAAGTCCCCATCCCATGGCCTATAGAAGGTACTCTTGGTGTATTTAGGACATTGAGACCGAGGGACGGGTCGTGACAACCTATCCTAGATACACACCGATCACTACCTGCATCCCCAAATCACTGACACACTGACTACTGGCTGCATCCTACTAACACGCTGTGCTCACTAAAATGAATAACTGCAACTGCACATGTTCATAAGTCATAGATAAACCACTTCTATAAAAACTAGGGCTAAATTCATAAGAGTTAGGGGATCAAAACCATTCTTAATTGACGAAAAGGTCACCATTTTAGCTAGTACGATTAAATATATAAAGGTAATTCGATGATCACTTCCAAAATTTGATTTATATACTTTAATAATGTTTAGAAAATTAGTATATTTCATCAAATTTGTAGATTGAGATTCATATCAAAATAAAATCCCATTTCGATTATAAATTTTCTTATTACTCATAAATATTATTCAATTCACAAATCAATTAAATTCATTATTGAATCCTCAACTAAGAAGAAAAGGAAAATTTTAAATAATATGAATATTAGCCTAAAATATAACTAACAGGCCTATTAAAAGGGTATCTAATTAGTTATAGGTAAACGTTTTTATTCAAGAGAAAAAACAAAAAATATAACACTAAACGAAATCATAAATAAATGAATATGTAAATAAATAAACTAAAATAATAATAATTAATAACACATTTGACATAAATTAACTTTCTATGAGAATATATAAAATGACAATAAGTATTTGAAATACAACCCAATAAATTAATAAGTGATTAACGACCATACATACAATGATATAATACCATAGAAGAAAAAAATATTGTCTTTTAATTTATTATAAACTTAATATTTATATATTTATGAACAATATGTTTACACACAATTTTTTTTATATTTATCAACAAATATTTATTTTTTTAAAAACCTATTTTCACCTATGTGTATTATATAAAATTAGATATATATATATATATATATATATTATTTTATTATATTTATTTATTTTTCAATGTATTATAAAACATAATATTTTTATATATTATTTTATATAATAAATATATGAATTATTTAAAATTTATAAATATATTTTTTAATGTTATACATTATATAAGTTTCCCATGTAAAAAATTATTCAATATATGAACAACATCAGTGTATTTATTTAGTTTTTATTTTGTTAAATATGAACATTGTTGTCCCAAATTGGATGAATATGAATAAAAAATGGATATATTTCAATTCTAAGAAAAAATAGAATGAGGATGAAGTTAAAGAGTTTTGGATATAGGAGGTCAGTGCTCCTCGAGGTTCATGCAATGGGTTTAATAGTTCTCTTTCTTGGTTGTTGGGCACCACATCATAGAACACACATTCAACACCAGGGAAATTCATTTTTGAGTCTTGAATGTTGTGAGGGGAAGTTACACGCCCTCATATAATATATATATATATATATATATATATATATAATGGTAAGTATCCCCATGAAAGAGTTATTTTAAAAAAAATAAGAAGTGCACCCTAGAAGAAAAAAAATAATGAGGTTGTGATCTAGAGTGAAAAATACCTTGTATAGAGGGTTGAAAAATCTATGCATCTGGAGTTAGAGGTGGGGGAAATTTTGAACCACTAAGGTAATGTTGAGGGGTAGATTGTTGGATATAGGATGATAGTGCTCCCCGTTGTTTGTGATATGGGTTTAAAAACCATCATAACTACCTTCTAGCTATCATTCCATGGAATACAAATGCAACACTATGACACTGTATTCTGAGTCCCACATGGGATTAGGGGGATCCTAGGATCACTTTTATATATATATATATCAAATGGGAACTTTACCCATGAAAGAGTCCTTTTCTGATGATGGGTAGTGAGCCTTAAGAGAAACAGATATGCGAGTTAGTGAGAAAGAGTAAAAAATATCATATAATAATGAATGGATGGTCTATGGATTTAGTGGAATAGTTCAAGGTAAAAGTGTGAGGATTCCAACGACATTCAAAATATAGGTATTAATAATTAGAACCGTGAATCTATTTACATTTTCAATGATTTTTAAGATTAATTGTGGAGTTTTATATCCCTAGTTAATTTTAATTCAATGATGACAATTAGAAATCAAGAAAACTAAATTTTGAAATATTCTACCCATCAAAAGAGATAGATCAAAGTATAAAAAAGAAAATTTGAAATTGAAAGATGAGAATCAGTTGTAATAGATCTATCTCAGTGTGCTGAAAATTAAATTTGACAAGTTGAAGAGTCGAAATAAGATACTAATCCACGTGGATACTAATTTAAGGAAAAATAATGATTCCCAATTCAAGGTATTGGATGATATTCCATAAATAATTAAAAATAACAAAGTTTATTTCAAAGAGAAAGGATTCTATAACACCCATATATTTTAATATATAATTTTCACTTTAATTAAACACTATGTCAATATCATAATTCAAGAAAACACATAAATAAAATGAAATTGAGATAATTTGAAATAAAATTACTAAATTTGACTATTATGATATAGCCATTAAATTAGGTGTTATAAAATAAAGTTACCATATTAAAAAATCTATAATGAAAAATGGATGAAATTTTATAAGGTAGTATAAACATACCTTATAAAGCTCAGTAATATAATATTTGAACGAAGGTATCCAGACTAGGGTTTATAATGAAAAAACCCAAGACAAACTGGAATAATTACTGTATATATGATATCATATGCAATAGAAATTCATTTTGTTGAAATTTCCATGAGATATATACCAGTGGAATCACCACCCTCAACTACCACTAGAGCATTTCTTATCATAGTATTAGAATGAATTAAATTTTGTTGATACATTTTCTACAATATATATATATATATAAGTAAAAAAATAATTTAAAATTACTATATAGTATTTATAAGACCCATGCATATCGTTTTGGAAAAAGAAGTAATATTTTACTCTAAAAACCAATTTATTATCTTTTATTAAAAAATTAATATTTTTATCTTATTAGAATTAAATAAAAATTTGGTTTTTATATTTTAGATCAACATTATCATACTATTTAATAATTCCAATTTCATTTTATAGTTTAGAAGTATGATTACTATGATTAATGTTAATGACCCTGATAATGGTAAAACTGTCATATTCTAAGAATTTATTTACTAACATTTTTTAATTTCTATCTAATAAAATAAATTTATCACTACTCAAAAGTGACTTCAATATAATTTTAAGTCATATATTTAAATAATTTATCACTCATTAAATCGTTAATCAATAACAAATAATATTAATAACATTTAATGACGAAATTAACATTTTTCTACAAAATAGATTTTCTATATATAATATGTTTTAATTTAAATGTTAAAATTCTATTAACTATAAATTTATTTTGGTAAAATGGAGATTAAATTTATTTTTATAAAAAAAATTTCATAAGAGGGGTTATTTTATATGTTTATTGAAATATAATTTATTCTCTTAAAAACTATTTACTGATGTGAAAATAAAAAAAGGTAAATGTAAAATATAAGAAAATTTGAAACCCAAAATATTTAATTTGTTGATGATTTATCAACAAAATATCACCCAAAAATATATTATTTCATAATTTTGGAGTCATTTAACCATGAATAGTTTAATGGTACTATTAAAAAGTAAATTCTATTCACAAAAGTGCCATTTTCTTCACTTATATATGAGAGACACCTACATCACTTCATACCACACACATCCATTCAAATTACTTCCTAAAACTAAATATTTTTGTCCTCCCAAAAGACTCTCTAAATTTCATAAGACTCTATCACAATTATTAAGCCTAATCTATTCATTTCCAAAGATAATTTTAAGATAAATTTCAAGGTACTAAATAAGATTAGCGTATGCGTATAATGAATCGAATACATGTTAAGAATTTTATTATTTTAATTTTCACCCATTGAAACATATTTATTATTATACAAAATTATTTATTTGTTATGCTTTATCTAATTATATTTATTATTTTTAAATCATGTTTCAATTATATATCATGATATTCAGTGTTCTATTCAACGTTCCTTCTATCATGGGGTTTTGACTAAATTTTTTTCAAAATCATTAAGTGTTTTTATTAACTCAACTTATTTTTGAGTTATAATGATTCCTTTTTTATAATTATTTTACAAGATTTATTTATTCTATTATATGATTATATTTTAATTCCACTCTTTAGGTAAAGTGGAATTTGTTATCCAAATCATTACCTTAATGAGTTTATTATTAAAAAATTATATAATTATTGTGAATAATTATGATCATTTTTAAAGGAAGTTTTACCTTGTTTATAATTTCCCTTCCCACGAATGTTCACCTTTTAAATTGGAAACATAATTATGTTTTATCTAATGTGGTATTCTTATTTCCATCTTTAACTTTTCAAAATAATGTTTTATTAACTTTTTTATAATGTGGGATTTCAAGAAAGGTGGTTTTAAAACATAAAAAGGAACCACCTGATTTCTTATTTCATAATTGTCACATCCATAAAAAGCTTTTCAACATGAAAAGATTTTTAAAACCCACACTAATTTTTAGAAAACCATATTAGTTCAATTATGGTCTAAAGGTAAATTATATGATATTTCCATCATTTAAACATATTATGACCATTTTAAAAAGCATCACTCATTTGGTTAATTTTTATTCTTAAATATCCTTGATACACCTAGTGATTTTTACTAAATTGGAAATCAATGTTCAAGACCTTGATTTATTTATTAAAAAATGAACATGAAAAATCATTTAATTCCTTTTTTTGATGGGATTACTTATAATATATCCTTCGATTATGAAACCCAATTATTTATCAAGGGTTATATTATAGCATCCCACCTTTTTATCACATAAACTTTAATTACATTTTACAAAACCGAGGATCTTTAAGGTTTAGTGTCTTGGAAACCAGGAACTTAAAACATGAAAACAACATAAAGAATTCTTCTTAAACACTTGAAAGGCTTCTCCTCATGTTCACCCTAGGCTCATTACTGAATCTCATAACCTGGGGACATACATCAAAAGAAAGAGTGAGTAGAAGGCCCAGCAAGGGAAACAAGTGAAACATTTTACATATGAACATGGGATACATCAATAAAGTCATGAAAAGAACTTTAAGGCATGAAAATGAAATCATGAGGCATATCATAATAAAAATAAAACTTTTTCATAACATGAAGATGTGGCTGCAACATTTAATATTGGCAATCGTTTCGTTTCACCAAGGTCCATCCCCAAGGTGTCGTTAAAAATTACCAAGGTTATTCACCAAGGCGTCGTTAAAATGGTCATCTCTAGAGATTAAGTCTTTACCCAATGCATTGGAGCGCTATCAGGGAGCACCCTTAAATTTGCCTTTATTATCATGTGAGCCACATATATCATCATCAAACATTTCATAAATAACCCATATAGCATAAAATAAATGGGTTTCATTTCATAATCATAACATTTTAAAAACTGCTTTAATGACATGATCTTTACGGCACTTTAAACCCACGGAAAGGGAAGCGGGTCTCATGTGTGTAAATCCCAGAATTTAAAATGGAACATTTTGATATATATGTGAATACCCTTGTAGAAATAAGAGCTTTGAGTATTCACTTTATAACATAAAATAATGTTTTAGAAAAGAGAGAGAGGCATTTTGAGGGGAAAATTCTGCAGCATAACGGCTATGTTACAAGGTTTTAGAAAACATTGAGAAAAGAGGGGACATGGGTCAAACATTCATAAATGACCCATCATACAGTAGAGGGACAAAATATAAGGGATTTATGAACATGGTAATGAAATTTGAAAATATACCATATGAAATGAAGAACATGAAAGGAAGAAAACAAAACAAGATTTCTCTTGTGACAATTCGGCAGCCTAACGGCATCACTTAAACTTCAACAAAATTGAATTGACAAGGTCAAATAGGGTCTCTCATCATATGAACATAAGATTCCAGTATGATAGATATAGAGATCATACCCCAACATAATATAAATGAATTTGAAAGAATTGACATGAAAGTAGAACTTCAAAACGAGAAGGGTGAAGAACCACTTAAAAATTCGACAGCCTAACGGCGCCACTTAAGACATCAAAATACTGAATTGAAGAGATCAAATGGGGTATCTCATCATGTGATCATAAAAGACCAGTATGATAAATATAGAGATCATACCCCAACATAATAAAAATGAACTTGAAAGACTTGACATGAAAGTAGAACATTGAAAAAGAGAGAGGTGAATGAATCCCTTGAAAATTCGGCAGCCTAACGACGCCACTTAAACTTTCTTAAAACGAAATGATGAGAGTAAGAGGGGGTATTTCATCATATGAACATAAAAAGGGCATTAAGATGAGTATAAAAGAACATCTTCCAAATTAAGAACATGGGGCATAAAAGGAATGACATAAAAGAGATCACTTGAAAAGAAAGAGAGGGGTCGAATCCCTTACCTTAAAATGTAACTCTTAAACCTCAAAGGTTGGGACCTTGAGGGCTTGGGGGCACCTTGGGAGGACTCCTTGGGAGGTAATGAGACCAAAACTTCGTTGGGGAAGAGTGGGGAGTCGAATGGATGAGAGGATGGCTTGGTATTTATAGGGAAAGTGAGGGGACAAGGCATTAATGGCAAAGGGACACCTCATTAGTGGTTTTGGCAAAACCATGGGCTTGCCCATGGTATTTGCCCATGGTATTGGCCACTTGGGACACCTAATACCTTATCTCACTATTCATAATTCGAACATATTGATTACAAACTTAATACATCATTTAATGATGTCATTAAACACCCGTAACTTAAAAACTGTATTTTCACTATTCATCAAAAATTCAACTTTCTCAGAATAATCCCAAAATTTCACCTTAACCAAATATCAACGCTCTGATTACAAATATGAACTCCATTTTATAAAAATAATTTTCTAAATATTTTTAATTTAATTTTTAAATAAAAACACTATTCATCGAAAATTCATTTTTTCAGAAAAAACCCCAAAAAATACCATAACATAATATCGATGCTCTGAGTTCAAAAATAAAGTCATTTTTATAAAAATAATTTTCTAATTATTTTTAATTAAATTTTTAATTAAAAAAACACTATTCACCCGAAAAAACTAATACTTGAATAATAATTAATGAAACCGTTATTTAACTATTTTATTGAATCACATTACTTAATCAAGGTGCCTAGATTATTTTAAAACTTTCTTTAAGTGAGATTACTAATCCATTTGGTCATATTACTAATCCTAATCATAAAATCACTATTCATAATTTACTATTCATCAAAAACCAAGTTGATCTTATTAGACTCTAAATTTCGTACTGAACATAATTGTAGAAGACCATTTTTCAAAAATCATTACACATTTTTAATTATTTAAGGTTTACACAACCATTTTTAAAATATCCTTTTTCTAAAATTCATCAAAAATATGCATACAATATTTATCTGGTCATTTGAAAATTCATAAACATCATCATAAGAAGAAATCCAAATTTTTATTTAAAAAAAAAGATTACACAAGGCAATTACGGTCTCGTTACATAACCCCTTATAATACCAGCATAGGACCTAAGAGTAAGGTGTGCTAGGGTGATAGAATTTTGGGGCGGCTCAGTCAACATTGCCCGAGTAGTAATTTCTATCAGTTTGAACTTCTCGCGAAGGCGATTCCGTTCTAGCTTCACATGATGAAGTTCGGCTTGGATTTGGTCCAGAGCAAAGCCCAATGGTGCTACCTCCTTCCCAATCTCTGTTAGATGGGCTTCGATCGGCCCAAGGCTACTAGGTGAGGCCATCAAATCTTCTTTCTATAATAATTAACCAAGATTACTTAAATTTAGAGACAATAATCAAAACATTTTGTTCACGGTGGTCATATTGACCGATGGTCATATCACACTCAAAAACCAATGGTCTCATTTTATTTATAATCATGTTTATCAAATAAAACATTTTTTTTTGAGTATATAAAATAACACATGAAATTAGGAAACAAGATTTATTCAAAATTTCGGGTCGTTACAATCTTCCCCCCTTAAGAAATTGCGTCCTCGCAATTTTTTTAAATTGGGGTTTGAAATTTCATTGAAAGTCCCACATCGGAAAAAGAGTCAGTAACACCATTACTTTAAAAGAAAGAAAAGGAAGTACAAAGGCCACCCGAGTTAACCCACACTCGGGTTCCATGTAGGAAAACATGGACATGGAGGAAAAAACAAAGGGTCAGTTCTGAGAGAGAGTGATAGAGAACATGATTAGGAGAAAGTTAACCATGATAAAATCCCAAACTTATGATGTGTGTAAATGGTCTTTGATTACCTAGTAGGAAACGTAAACCAACAACATTTTTGTTTTACGTTTCTTTTCATAATTTTGAGGATTTCATTTACTACATAGAACAAAAACATAAGAAAATATACCTACCTTCAAGTAGAGTTTCATCCTTTAACAAGTCCCTACCAACACTAATCTTTTCGCCAAATGATGAGAATTCAAAAACACTTGGTCTCATAAAAGCACAAGAATCATCTTCTATAGAATCACATAATCTACAAAAGATTAACTATCTATTTCTTCTATCTTTAAACATTATCCCAAAAACAGAAAGGTTAAGGTAAAACAACTCTTCAAAAAGAAAGAATCCCATAGGAATAGAACCTACTTTTAAATCTTCAAAGTTCCATGGTACTACCCAACGTTCATCATAGACCACTCCATAAATAACGGTCCTTAAAATTCCTCAAAATAAACCAAACTAAGATTGAAACCCAAATACAAGAAGGATTTGATAACATAGTCTTCCAAAACAACTTCATTGCTCATCTCCAGACAATATCAACCACTCCTAACATCTTATAACAAAAGTAGCTAACCTAAACATATTTTACCCAAGATAGGTTAATCATTCCCAAAAGTAACCTAAATTACTATAAGTCCACCTTAAATTCATCAATTCTTCAAAATATAAGTCAACCTTACTCCTCAATGAAAATACTATAGTAATCTATTTACCTCGATCATATAGGGTCCCCAAAATAGTGAACGCCTTCCAAAATAATAATCATCTTTTAATCCCCTAATCATCTCGGACATATTAATACGGAAATTGTCGCATTTC
Organism: Viscum album; assembly: GCA_963277665.1. NCBI lineage: Eukaryota > Viridiplantae > Streptophyta > Magnoliopsida > Santalales > Viscaceae > Viscum > Viscum album. The sequence continues at coordinate 842,516 of CAUJRU010000262.1, read as the reverse complement.
CTATCACATTGGTTGTTGGGACATGTTATTCCATTTCCCACCATTAACTAAGAAGATAAAGTATAATTAGAGGCTTAAATACTTAACCAATAATCATGAAAAGGAACTTAAAGCATATAAGGATAACCTGTAGAAGAAAAGTATAACCTAACTTGTGATCCCCTAGGTTCCCATCTAGGTTATCCATGATCATATATTCTTATGTGAATATTTATTTTATTTTATCTTTGTTCCTTTAATAATGGTTCATACCAAGCTTATGAATTTACCAAAGCATATCCCCCGGGAGTGTCGTAACCAAGAGTGCAGCAAGGCCCGTTGTCATGTACCAGTTCCTGTTCGAGTCTAGCTCAAAGCGGTGTTTTCGGGTTTTACCCCTATGTACATCTGTGCCAGAGCCACCTCTACCTGCTCGTATCCAGACAGGGATGTATTTGCTTGGCAACCCCTTACTCAATACTCACCAAAATACCAGGAAGATTTCCTATATTAAACTTTTCTATAGGGTTCCTCCTAGAGTTTTCATATCCTAATTTGCACAAATAACTAAACCATCCTTTGATACCAACTATAGCATCCCACCTTTTTATCACATAAACTTTAATTACATTTTACAAAACCGAGGATCTTTAAGGTTTATTGTCTTGGAAACCAGGAACTTAAAACATGAAAACAACATAAAGAATTCTTCTTAAACACTTGAAAGGCTTCTCCTCTTGTTCACCCTAGGCTCATTACTGAATGTCATAACCTGGGGACATACATCAAAAGAAAGAGTGAGCAGAAGGCCCAGCAAGGGAAACAAGTGAAACATTTTACATATGAACTTGGGATACATCAATAAAGTCATGAAAAGAACTTTAAGGCATGAAAATGAAATCATGAGGCATATCATAATAAAAATAAAACTTTTTCATAACTTAAAGATGTGGCTGCAACATTTAATATTGGCAATCGTTTCGTTTCACCAAGGTCCATCCCCAAGGTGTCGTTAAAAATTACCAAGGTTATTCACCAAGGCGTCGTTAAAATGGTCATCTCTAGAGATTAAGTCTTTACCCAATGCATTGGAGCGCTATCAGGGCGCACCCTTAAATTTACCTTTATTATCATGTGAGCCACATATATCATCATCAAACATTTCATAAATAACCCATATAGCATAAAATAAATGGGTTTCATTTCATAATCATAACATTTTAAAAACTGCTTTAATGGCATGATCTTTACGGCACTTTAAACCCACGGAAAGGGAAGCGGGTCTCATGTATGTAAATCCAGGAATTTAAAATGGAACATTTTGATATATATGTGAATACCCTTGTATAAATAAGAGCTTTGAGTATTCACTTTATAACATAAAATAATTTTTTGAGAAAAGAGAGAGAGGCATTTTGAGGGGAAAATTCTGCAGCATAACGGCTATGTTACAAGGTTTTAGAAAACATTGAGAAAAGAGGGGACATGGGTCAAACATTCATAAATGACCCATAATACAGTAGAGGGAAAAAATATAAGGGATTTATGAACATGGTAATGAAATTTGAAAATATACCATATGAAATGAAGAACATGAAAGGAAGAAAACAAAACAAGATTTCTCTTGTGAAAATTCGGCAGCCTAACGACATCACTTAAACTTCAACAAAATTGAATTGACAAGGTCAAATAGGGTCTCTCATCATATGAACATAAGATTACAGTATGATAGATATAGAGATCATACCCCAACATAATATAAAGGAATTTGAAAGAATTGACATGAAAGTAGAACTTCAAAACGAGAAGGGTGAAGAACCACTTAAAAATTCGGCAGCCTAACGGCGCCACTTAAGACATCAAAATACTGAATTGAAGAGATCAAATGGGGTATCTCATCATGTGATCATAAAAGACCAGTATGATAAATATAGAGATCATACCCCAACATAATAAAAATGAACTTGAAAGACTTGACATGAAAGTAGAACTTTGAAAAAGAGAGAGGTGAATGAATCCCTTGAAAATTCGGCAGCCTAACGGCGCCACTTAAACTTTCTTAAAACGAAATGATGAGAGTAAGAGGGGGTCTTTCATCATATGAACATAAAAAGGGCAGTAAGAGGAGTATAAAAGAACATCCTCCAAAATAAGAACATAGGGCATAAAAGGAATGACATAAAAGAGATCACTTGAAAAGAAAGAGAGGGGTCAGATCCCTTACCTTAAAATGTAACTCTTAAACCTCAAAGGTTGGGACCTTGAGGGCTTGGGGGCACCTTGGGAGGACTCCTTGGGAGGTAATGAGACCAGAACTTCGTTGGGGAAGAGTGGGGAGTCGAATGGATGAGAGGATGGCTTGGTATTTATAGGGAAAGTGAGGGGACAAGGCATTAATGGCAAAGGGACACCTCATTAGTGGTTTTGGCAAAACCATGGGCTTGCCCGTGGTATTTGCCCATGGTATTGGCCACTTGGGACACCTAATACCTTATCTCACTATTCATAATTCGAAAATATTGATTACAAACTTAATACATCATTTAATGATGTCATTAAACACCCATAACTTAAAAACTGTATTTTCACTATTCATCAAAAATTCAACTTTTTCAGAATAATCCCAAAATTTCACCTTAACCAAATATCAACGCTCTGATTACAAATATGAACTCCATTTTATAAAAATAATTTTCTAAATATTTTTAATTTAATTTTAAAATAAAAACACTATTCATCGAAAATTCATTTTTTCAGAAAAAACCCCAAAAATTACCATAACATAATATCGATGCTCTGAGTTCAAAAATAAAGTCATTTTTATAAAAATAATTTTCTAATTATTTTTAATTAAATTTTTAATTAAAAAAAACACTATTCACCCGAAAAAACTAATACTTGAATAATAATTAATGAAACCGTTATTTAACTATTTTATTGAATCACATTACTTAATCAAGGTGCCTAGATTATTTTAAAAATTTCTTTAAGTGAGATTATTAATCCATTTGGTCATATTACTAATCCTAATCATAAAATCACTATTCATAATTTACTATTCATCAAAAATCAAGTTGATCTTATTAGACTCTAAATTTCGTACTGAACATAATTGTAGAAGACCATTTTTCGAAAATCATTACACATTTTTAATTATTTAAGGTTTACACAACCATTTTTAAAATATCCTTTTTCTAAAATTCATCAAAAATATGCATAAAATATTTTTCCGGTCATTTGAAAATTCATAAACATCATCATAAGAAGAAATCCAAATTTTTATTTAAAAAAAAAAGATTACACAAGGCAATTACGGTCTCGTTACATAACCCCTTATAATACCAGCATAGGTCCTAAGAGTAAGGTGTGCTAGGGTGATAGAATTTTGGGGCGCCTCAGTCAACATTGCCCGAGTAGTAATTTCTATCAGTTTGAACTTCTCGCGAAGGCGATTCCGTTCTAGCTTCACATGATGAAGTTCGGCTTGGATTTGGTCCAGAGCAAAGCCCAATGGTGCTACCTCCTTCCCAATCTTCGTTAGATGGGCTTCGATCGGCCCAAGGCTACTAGGTGAGGCCATCAAATCTTCTTTCTATAATAATTAACCAAGATTACTTAAATTTAGAGACAATAATCAAAACATTTTGTTCACGGTGGTCATATTGACCGATGGTCATATAACACTCAAAAACCAATGGTCTCATTTTATTTATAATCATGTTTATCAAATAAAACATTTTTTTTGAGTATAAAAAATAACACATGAAATTAGGAAACAAGATTTATTCAAAATTTCGGGTCGTTACATATATAATGATTATGTTTTAAGTATCCATTTTTTTATTCATTTGGATCACATATACATGAACATGTTATTATTTTGATTATGTGATAAGTCGTATTAGTACTATATATCCTTCTAATGCGTTCGGTTCTATTTTCATTTCATGAAAAACCATGTATGGTGCAAGAGCGTTTAGCCGAATCACAATATGTTATTTTAAATGTAGGACTGAAATTATATATCCCTTTTTAATTAAATATTTATATCGCATTAGATATTATTTATGAGATTAGAGAGTGAAACTAACTGGCTATGGTACTTGTTATTCTATGTTTATGGTAATGGGAAGTGAACCCAATCCACTATGGGACATTGTCCACTATATTCAAGGGAATATGAAGTGAACAAAATATACTGTAGGAATTTTTTCACTATGTGATGATGGTATTGGGAGTAAACCTTTAACTATTATTATGATTTCATGTTTCATGTTGTTTACTTATATTTATGGGTCCATTATATTACGATCTCATTTCTTTATTCAATGTTTATATGATTATATCATAATATTATGTCATCGTACATGTTTTTTCTTTTGAGATCACATGAATCTACTTTATGATTTATGGAATATTATTATGCCTTATTATTTTTTATGATAAATTTCTCCCATGTTCATGTTTTCTCATATTATTGTGATCTAACCCTTGATGAAATGTTGATAAGTTTTCCCACATTTAGATTATGATATAACCTACTTCTTATATTTTCCATCCCTTGGATATGAATATAAGTATAAATTAAGAGAATATTATAGAATGAGTTATATATGTTTTCAAATAAGGAGAATGGTTTACATGTTTTTAAAATATGTTTCATATGTAATTGGTCCCCAATGAAACTAAACAAAAACGTTCTCTGAGTTGTTTTAGATTATCTTGAGTGGTAAAGTTTAACTTATTTTAATGATGTAAATTAAATATATATTTAGATTAGATCATGATATTTTTTATTATAGGAGTGTTTATATATTTTTTGGAGAAGGTTAGTCATTTTGGTGATTAATATTAGAGAACTTTAGGGAAAACCTAAGTGATACAAATAAGTATAGAATAACATCGTAAAATTTTTGAAATGTTTTTATTTTTTAGATTTACTAATAATGAAATACCTATTTGGATACTACAAGTGGATTTAGGATCTAGAAAAAATGTACCTATGGGGAAAAATAATATTCTCTCAAAGGATACATTAGAAAATAAATGTTTTATATGTTTAGAATTTAGGAACTATAAAAACTAGTTCATTAATCCAAGGTATTAAGATGATAAATGAAACCAACAACACCCTAAAAAATGGGAATAAGGAAAATCCTATGTAGTAACTAATACTGGAATTAATAGTGATAATTATGTGGTTCCAAGTGTTTTTCACACTATATTTATAAATGTATCATGCCAAGTATGTTTTCAAAAACTATTATCTTTTGTGTTATAAATAAAAACTCTTAATTGTAACATCTTTATATCTGACTCTCCATAAAGGTTTGTGAAATTATGATTCATAAAGTATTTTTATAAATCAGTTAATATTAGCATATTTTGACGTGAAAAGATAAATTTATTATGTTTGGAAGGGTGATATATTTATAGAAATTATATCTTGAGTCACATTTATATCTTAAAAACCCCAATATATTCTCATTATTAGGAAATGATTTAATTTTGTGGATACAATTTATTTAGGGGGGATGTTACACCCATACACTATACTATATAGATTTTATATTTAACTGAAAAATGAGTAGATATATTGGTTCACAGAAAAACTCTAAACTAAAATAAAATTGAGATATTTTAAAATAATTTTTTTAAAATTTTTCCTTAAAATATAACCTTAAAAATAATAGATTTAAAATAAAGTAACCATATTATGATATTTATGGAGAAAAGGGAAATAAATGTCATCTTGTAGAAAAAGACTCCCTTATAAATCTCATTTATCCATGATTAGAAAATAATTATATTTCCTATGGTTTTATTTTGACTAATACCAATTCTAACATAAACAATTATAGAATAAGAAAAATTTTATCTGAGAGAAATTCAAGGTCATGGAAATTTCCATGAGATCTATTCTTGTAGATCACCTCCTCAGCTTAAACCACAATGTACCATATTCATAGATATTATATAGATATACTTAAGGGATATGTATCTTGAAATTATGATGATATAATTAGGTATTTATTGATTTAATTAGTTATTTATCATCTTTATTATACACATTACACATTTTTGACTTTTAAAGGAAAATGGATATTTTTTTACAGAGTTTTTCTTTACATTAAATATTTAAAAAATAAATTTATAAATTTTAGAATATGAATTGAATAAAACTAATTTAATTTTTCATTTATTTTTTCAATATTATCTTAGTATTAGTTTTTGATATTTTCTGTAAAAACTTTAGTTTTTAGGTGAATAGTGAAGAAATACCAATATTGCTAAAATCATCACTTATATGAAATTATTATAAAAAAAATGAAATAAATATATTTGAAAAAATTTTATATAAAAAATATAGTTATAAGTTAAATAAATCATTTAAAATTTATATTTTTTATTTATAAAACCCATGTGTATATTTTTGGAAACATATTTAATATTTTACTCAAAAAAGTGATTTAATCAATGATATTAAAAAATTAGTTTTCATAAATTATAGAAATTAAATATAATAAATGGATTTAATATTTTATATTAACATGATAATATTATTTAATATGTTCATTTCCATTTTTGATCATAATAGTATGATTACTAAGATTAATTTTAATAACCATGCTAATGATAAACATTTTATTTTTTAAGAATTATTTTATTAATATTGTGCAACTTGTATCTAATAAAATAAATTAATATTTTCACAAAATTTAATTTAATATAATGTTTGAGAATATATTTAAATAAATTATCACTCATTCAATTTGTAATAAATATTAAATAAAATTAATAAAACTTAATGTTAAAACAAATTTTATCTACAACATAATTTTTCCATATATGAAATATTTTAATTTTAATATTAATTTTATATTAATTATAAATTGAATTTTATTAAATAGAGACTATATTTTTTTCATAAAATTAAAATTTTTATTATGGTTTATTTTATATGATTAATAAAACAGAAGTTACTTGGGTAAAAACTAGTTACATAGGTAAAGAAATGGAAAAAGTAAATATATAAGAGAAATAATGGCATCCAAAAAATTTAAAACATGTTTGGAAATACTATTTTAAATATTTCATGATTTAAGATCAACAAAAAGATAATTATTTAGAAATTTTGGAGTCATCGATCCTTGAACAGTGTAATGATATCTTTGAAAAGTAAAGTGTATTCCCCAAAGTTTCATTTTTTTTACTTATAAAAGGGATGAACTTCCACCACTTCATACCACACATATCCATTGCAATTATATCCTAAAACTATACCATTTTGTTCCTCCCAATTGTGCCTCTCATGTACATGAATATTCAGTTTCAATTATTTATCTTAGTACCTTAATTTCCTTGGTGACTTTCAAGATAATGTTCAAGGTACCAAAGAGGTTAGGAGAAAGTGCTGAATGAACCAGGAACAAGGTAAGTGTTTCTTGTCTCAATTTTCACAAATTAAAACACATTTCATATTATACAGCATGATTTATTTGGAATGGGTTTTCTACCATCCTTCAATATTTATCAATCATGATTCTATAAATTTCATGATATTTGATTATCTATTCCATTATCCTTCTTTCATGGCGTTTTGACATAAAAAATTTTAAACTTTTAAGGGGTTTCCTTAACTCAACTTATTTTATGATTCATAATGATTATTTTTTTTATATCGGTTGAAAATATATATTTATTCTATTCTATAGTGATATTATTGTTCTTATATTTTAGTAAAGTGACATTATTTATTCAAATCATTACCTTGATGAATTTATTAATAAAAAATTATATCATTGTTGATAATAATTCCCATCCTCTATAACAATTACATCCCCACCTTATTCTTAATTTCCATTTCAAAAAGTGTTCTCATTTTTAATTTGAAACCTAATTATATTTTATCAAATGTGACCTTAATATTTCCCTCTTCTTATATTGAAAATAATGTTTTATTATCATTTTTATAATGCGCGATTTCAACAGAGATGTTTTTATGACATAAAAGGGAAACTTCATATTTCATATTTCATGATAAGTGTCACCTATATAAAATATTTTCACCAAAAATATCTTCTCAAAACACAAATTATGTTATGGAAAACTATCCTAGATAAATTTTAATCTAAATTGATATTATAAGTTATTTACTTCTTTAAATTATCCTGTACTCATTTAAAATAACATCACCTGCACAATTCATTTTTATTCTTATGCATACTTGATACTTTTCATGAATTATCCAACATTAGAAATCATTTTTAAAGGCCTATGTTTCATTATTAAAATATGAACATCCAAAATTAATTAATTTATTCTTCTCTTGCTAATCTATATGATATAACCTTCGGTTATGTTTTGAGACAAGATTATACAACCTTCTTCTTTCTCATTTGTTTTATCTTGCTTATAATTTATACGTGTATTCTTTTCCTCAAGTGGAACACATATGCATGTAGATAATATTATTCTCATTATATGAAATTTATGATAAAAATTATATATCCCTTTAATTCCTGGGTTAATGTTTTCGTCTCATGAGATACCATGTATGGTTCATGGGAAGTTAGCCTGAATACAGTATGTTATGTGATGGATATGTCTGAAATCATATAACCAAACAATTAAAGTGTGTAAATCATTTTATATCATGATATGTTATATATGGTATTAGGGAATGAACCTAATTCATGATGTGACTATTCCCACTAGGTTTATGGGAATGGGAAGTGAACCCAATCTACTATTAGATTCTATATACTATATTTATAGGAATAGTGTGTGAGCCCAATCCTCTATGGTACTTTGTCTACTATGTGATTATGGTATAGGGATCAAACATTCATCTATACATAAAATGTCATGTTTCATGTTTTTTTCTACATATTTAAAACTAAATTATCTTATTATATGATTTCATTATGACATGTTTTAAGGCTTCTATCACACTCTCATTTCATGAAAAATATTTTTTATTTTGATATTATAGGTCTTTACAACATGATTTATGTACAAATGGTATTTTATAAATTATATTTAATAAAACAATTCTCCCATAATTATGTTTTTCATATGCTTGTGATCTAACCCTTGATGAAATATTAAAGATTCTTCCCTTATGGAGTGGTTAATATCTCCCCTTTATTAAATTTCCATTTTATAGGTTATGAAGATATGTATTACTTATGAGAATTTTTTAGAAGTGGTTCTGGAAGAGTTTGAGTTTTAAGAAAGGTTCACATGTTTGAAAAATAATTTTCCTATGTAACTGGTCCTCGAAAAGATTCAATAAAATTGTTCCCTAATATATATGATAATATTACTAAAGTTAATGTTTAAATAATGGTAATGATGTAAATTAAAGGTATTTGTAGCTTGAGTTATCATATCCTTGAAAACAAATAAGTTCAAAACCTAACAGAAAAGAAGGAATAAGTTTCTAAACTCTTGGAAGAATTAGTGAAGGCCGTACAAAGATTGAATCCAGAGAATACAATCCTTTAGGATTCCATTACTTTAATGAAAAAATATGTGAAAGAGAATAGTAGAAAGGTCTCTAAGAATCCCCATGAATTATGGGAGGATATTTCTGAGGGAAATATATTTAATAATGACATAAATACTTATACTGAAAAAAATCATGAAAACATATTAATTGTAATAGGTGTTAATATCTATTAATAATTAAGTGTAATAAAAATGTTTTAAGGGTAATGATGTTATATAATATTATTTAAACTTGTTATTTGATTATCCTTTAATAAGTGACAATGGGATGAATAAAAAGTGTTCTATATCAAAGGAAAATAATGAAATAATTGTTATGTCATGTAGGCCATGTTTCAAGAGAAAATTTGGCCCAAACCATGATAATAACCATCCATAGAAAAAAATGACTAAATCTGCGGGAGTTACCAAGAAATGGGAAATAATAGAAGTGATGGAAAACATTTGAAAAGGTCCCTATAAAATTAAAGGACAAATGAATTTGTTCTAGGGGATGGTATGAAGAAATTTGCTTCTATAGTTCTATACATGGAAATATTTATAGATTTTTTCATAATGAATTATAATATATATATATATATATCTATTAAATTGATGGAAGATAAGAAAAATAGATCTACTAAGCACAATATAAGAGGTATGATTATTATTATAATAATTCTTATTATGTTAATCATGATTTTAATGTAAATATTAGGAGACGTTTATATGGAATGAATAGAGTAAAATGGATTTCATTCAATGAAAAATTGTTACCCTGAAATTTAAATATCACATTATAGGTAAAGATTGTCACCATGATAATTTTTTTTGGAGAAGAGTTATAAATCTTTTGGAGAATAAGGAGTTTCATGGAATGAAAATAAGGAAATTTAGAAACACAAAAGGAGTTCATAAATTAGAGAAACTATAAAAGTTTATGTGAAAAATGTATCCCAAGTAAAGGTATATTTTGATAAATATAAAAATTATTAAAGTGAAAATAAGGAATGAAGAAACATTTGAATATAAAATAACAACCCTTGATGTGTCAAGAAATCCTTATTTTTAGGAGTAACTAAGGAATAAATATTTTTAATTGTGGATAGAAAAAATCCCAGATAAGTTAAAAAGAAATAAAATTATATCGAAATAGATTAATATATGAATATATACTCAAAATTTAAGTATAAAGGAATATTTGTGGTGGAGAGTGGATCACTATCTTCCTCAAGTTGAGTAATGGTGAAGAACCACTCAACTCATGTATTTAAAATCTTGTTAATTGTTATTAATGTGTTTTAGGTTTTGGGGTAGATATGATCCATTTTGAAATCACATAAAAATATGAAATTGGTATAAATTAATTATATATATATATATGAGGATTATAATAATTATAAATGGTATATTGTTAGAGCAAAAATTACAATAAGAGGTTTTATTGCACAAATTATCCAATTATAAGTGCTATCATATAATTGATATCAAAATTGGTATCAAGATCCAAATGAGGTTGTGGTGTCAAGAACACATATTATCATTCAGTATTAAGACTTGAATATGGATATGGAAATACTAAAGTAGCAGCATCGAAAAAATGGTTTTACATGATTTATTTTTTGTAATCAAACATGTAATTTAACATTTAATATAATTTGACTATCTTAGGAAATTAATATCTAATGGAAGAGGATGATTTTTATGATGAATATTATTTTTTATTTAGTGATGAATATGAGTATTTTAGGTGGAGTTTGGATATGAATATATAAATTTGATATACCTATAATCCAAGGATAAACTCTTATAGGATGAAAAAATAAGTTTTATTTAACAATTGTCATTTGTTTTGATAATTATAATCAGGTTTGTTTCCTGGATATGACATGTAATGATGAAATATATTATGAATCATACTCTATGTAATTCATATTTTTAAACTAATGGGTTTTTGAATGTGTGGTTGAGTTTATAAGATTTTTCCCTAATATATTCTAAAAAGTGTAACTAGATGTTTCATTTTAAAATATAAGAGTGTAATGTAAACAATTGTTGTTTTTATCTTAATATTTTTTTACATGATGTTCTAACTTAGTAGACATTTAGGTTATCATAATGGATAACCCCTAAGTAGTAATACCACTATCAGAGAGTATTTTAGAATACAATCTGATTTAATATTTTTCTGGAGTTTTAAAGATAAATATGGAGTATTATTTAATAAGTGGTATGTCTCATTTGAGTTAGAAATTACAAGATTCTTAAATTATATTGAAAAATGGGGTATCTTAGTCTCTTTAATTTGTTGTAAATAATATAAAAAAATATTTGGATATTATCAATTAATTACGCCTCTATTCTCATCAAATATGAAGTTAAAATCTTCTAGTAAAATAGTGTTAAGTGGTATTATGTGGTGTCCCCAATGAAGCGTTCATGATAAATGACATTAGTATCATTTATTGTTTCACATAAATAAGACTAAAGTAAATTATAAAAGATTGAAATTACTCATAGAAAGTTGTTTTACTTGTATTTTATTTTAGATGTGGAGTAAAAGGCATATAGATATATGAATCTACCCACTCCTTTAATTGGGAGTATACAGGGGGAGTGGGTGCATTATTATGACAAGATGATGATTTGATTCATTATAGTATTGGAAAAAAAATCCCAAAGGGGAGATTATTAGAATCCTAATGGTGAATTTGATGTGATGGATTCATTGGGAAGACATTGTTGGGTTTATTAGCAAATAATGTAATGGATTATTTGGAATTATTATTTGATAGAGTTATTCCAAACATTATTCTTAAAGGAGAAGTTTAGTTTATACATTTTTTGGAGTAATTTAAGAATATTTTCTGGTTTTTTGAAAGTAATGGGGTTTTGGAATATATTTTCAGCACTTTTTAGTGTTGGTGTTTTATTTGATAACATCAATGAGAAGAATAATTGGATAATGTGAATGCTTATCAATGAATGTATATATTCATGAGTATAGCTAAGTAAGTATTGAAAGTATAAAGGATGATGATAGTGGATCATCCTCAAAATATAATAGATTACCAAGGCCATAGTGGTTCTAAAATGACAATAATGATTATTCTATTCTGTTACATTTAATGTTTTGATGTTAAAAAATACATTTTAAAAATAAGGAGTAGTTTTTCTTCATGTGGTGTAGAATGGTTTTTCCATTATAAGTTTAACTATAAAAAATAGGGAGTAGAAGATAATGTGTTTTAGAATCTATGGTAATGGTTATAAAATTTTAGTGAAGAATGGAAAAGACTAAAATTGGTAGTTGATAGATACCATACCATAAATAACACAGTGGTGGATTTTCATAATTCTTTTTGAAAATGAGGATGTCCACTATGTGAGTTTTGGGTACCACAAAGGAATTGTGTGAGTATAGATGTGTTGGGAAGCTTTGGAACCCCAATTTCAAAGTTCATGATACGTTATGTGTTGGGATTCCAATTATTATGTGGAACATGAGAAGAATGTGAATGGTGATGGGAAATTTGAATGGATTTTATTCGAAATAACTCTTATTTAAGGTCTATCAATGTGTTATGCTATACTAGGAATATTTCAGAATAATTTTGACACAATACATTTTTTGAGAATGAGAATAAGATATAGGATCCATGCCACATAGGTTATTATAGAGGTATGTTACATGCCATGGTGGTGATAACCATGACATAGAAGAGTTGAGTCAAAATATTCCTTGGATCAATGTTTATATCTTTATGGAAGAGAATTCAGGAACTACATGGTATATATTGACATAGAATTATAGAAGATACATGGATAAGTTTATTTTATTTTTGATGAAGACTTATTGGAATGTTTTACCCATCATAATTATGAATTATTAAATATATTTGATAAGATAATGAGGATAATTTATCTAAGATATAAAGAAAAGTAAATTTTGGTGATAAATATATATAAATTATGGTAGTATGATACTATGTGAAATATACGGAATGATGATAATTATATAATTATAATGTTTCGAGAGTAATTATAGATTTATGTTGGAGTGTGTAGAAGAATGTATTGTAACTATTTAAAGAACTTTATAAATATAGATGGTGGAGTTTCCATGATGACACATGGGAATATGTTACTATTCATGTGATGTTCATAAAGGGATTTTGAAAGAGAAACATGGAGATTAAGGGAACCAATATAATCTCATTGGATCTTTAAAAATGATTTTATTATGTTTTATAATGTGTTCTATTGTATCTATCCATTTCTAGGTTAGTGAGAAAAAGAGAGGAAGTGAGGGATGTGATCCATAGTAAGTAGTAAGTTATCTCTAAACCATGTAAGGGGAGTAGGCCCAAGACTATCCTAATATTATCATTGAAAAATGTGTTTAGTTTATTATGGTACATTTAAACAATACTGATTTCATATTCCTTGGTATATCCTAGTTTGATGAAACAAAGTAATATCTTTGCGTCTTGTGTTTTTTCATTGTAACATTATAAATTACATAATCAGAGTGTGTATGTGTCTGGGTGAATCATTGTTTACCAATATCATTAAATATTTTAACACTAGATAGGTAAAAATTATAGTATTGATAAAGGAATAACTATAGGGTGTCTGAACTAATTATGATGTCAATATTTTCTAAGGACATGAGTTTTTGAGGAAATAATGTTTAAGTTTGAAAAGATCCATACCATAATTCACCCCCTCTTAGGGAACCTCTCACTGGAATCCCTTATGGCTATAACAATTGGGATCATATCCTATTTTAATTTTAATTAATTGATCTTATTTATTTTTGAAGTCAAATTATATCTAGACCTTATGTTTTATACAATGTATAAGGGAAATAATTTGAACCAGAATCCAAGAACTAAAGGGATTACCACTCTAGCATATATGCCAATGCAGAATGGCCTAATTATTTTAGATGCAATGAGTATAGATTGGTTTTCACAATCTCAACACTTTTTCTTTACAATAACATTAGGAAAAACACATGAAAGAAATTCACCAATACATGATTCATAATGGAAACTCCTTCATTATTTAGAATGTTCTTCATTAAGTGATAATTCATTCTTTTAATCTATTCAACACAAATACAGACTTTCTATCACAATAATGGATATATAAAATCAGAATCAATCCCAATTCTTTTCGATAATAAGATAATATATTCATTTATAGGAATAGATATATTTATAAATATTGAATTTCCTTTTCTCTATATCCTCTATAAATTCCCATCATTTCCCTCACCAAACATCTTTAATAATTCATGATCATGATGGGAAGATCCTTCCTATTAATCTTCTTCAAAATTGATTTAAACTCATCCAGATATCTCATATTATCTAGAGTCATGATATTATATTTATTTTCTAGATCCTCTTCCTTAAAGATATGAACATTAAACCTATGAATATACTGACTCAAATCCTCCACGGTGTGTCCATCACCACCAAAACAAGGAACCTACCTCCACTATTAACACTATGATATATAACATTTATATTCTTATCATTATTTTTTTGTCAAATCCTTCATAAATATTATAATTATGTAATATCATAGTGACAAACATGATATAAAATTTCTCTAAACAAAATTCCTTTCTAAACACCCAAAATCATTATCACTATAGTTGTGTTTCCGATCTTCTTTTAAATCACGAAACTCAACAAGATTTGGAATGTGACATAAGGTTTATATGGCCTACCAAATCAGGTATTCTTACATGAGTCCCCTAAGACATCAAAAATTCCAATAGTACACCCATTTACAATATTGATTCTAAAATCCCACCATGTTTTCCTCCATGACATGGTATCCTTTAGCTTCCCATTTTATTCTCTGTTGTTCTTCACTGAAAATCAACTACCATAACTACAACTTCCACAACACCCGATATTCTACACCCATTTTTTTCAAGGAATCTTATAATGAAAAATTACAATCACTATGTTGTGATAAACACCCCAATAAAACGATTTTTATATTTTTATATCATTCTTATTCAAGATGGATTTTTTTCCATAGGATTTAGAATGTAACAACTAGATATTTTAAAATATGAACAGCATATTTGATAGAATATATTTCATAAAACAACAATATTATAAGACAATGTTACCCCTCAATAATTTATGTTATATTTATCTTAAATAAGTTTAATCTCTTTGATATCTTTTGATGCATGCAACATTGAGTGTAAACAAAATGTGATACAATATTAAAATAATATTTTTTTAAACATGACCATTATAAACATGTAGTTAGTTTTTAAGGTTTGAATAGGGACAAATAAATTATGAAAATAATATATTTTAAAAATTAAAAAAATAAATTCAATAGTTATCTATTCATTATACATAAAACAATAACCACTTGAAAGAAGAGGAAATTTGTTTGAAAAAAAATATTTTTTTAAAAGGATGTTTAGTTGTGCTTTCGTGCATAATTTAAAATTAAAATTTAACACTTTAGAAAAATTATTTATAAAAATGACATTAAATTTTTAAATCATCATAGAAAAATTATCTTAGGGGGAAGTTTTTTGAATTTTATGAAAATATTTATTTTTCAATTAATATTGAAAAATTATGATTTTTATTAAAAATTTCCGTTTCGTTTAAGGAATTTTGAAGACAAATTTTATTTTAAAATAGTTTTGAAATTATAATTAGTTTAATTATATATTTATTAATCCAAATTACTTTATTTAAATCAATTTCATGACAAATTTTGATATAATAACGTTTGTAAACTTTAGGATGTTTTTCTTAGGGAAAACCATTTTTTGACACAACTACAGGATTAATGTTAAATTAAATTCTACCAATTTTGTGAGTTTAATATAAAAAAATGTATTCCATATTCGGAAATATAATAACATATATTATGTAATATTTTTAATATAACATTTTAACATAATTAATAGTGAAAATAATAAAAATTAATTTTTGTGGTAAAAGAAAAACCAGTTTTACTAGGGTTTAACCATATCATATAAGGAATAAAAATGATAAAAAAACACATTATAATTACTATTTTATGGTCATATTTAGAACTATTATCTTATGAGGTTTTAAAATGGTTCATTTTGGATAATTATTTCCTGTTATAAACCTGGGTGTAATTCTTCCTTTTAAAAAATTCAAAGGGTGTCCTCTCCCCCACCTATAAAAGGCCACCCCATTTCCTCCACTTTGCACATGTAGAAAACACTTTTTTTTCAAAAAATACCTAGAAAAAAATATTCAAAAATCCCCTAAACTAATTTGGATGTATTATTTGGTCATAAATCCAACTATGAAGGTTTCATGTGATTATAAAAAGATGTTTTCTGTAGAAGAGGTATTGCCCGTAACTGAGCATTTTATTTTATTTCATTCTCCACATCCACCAAATATTTTTAAAACATGATTATTTAATAATAATAGTACATTTTATATAGTGATATTTTTTATATTAAGGGAATAAAATAAAATCATATCCTCCTCCCTCAACTGGGAAATGAAGTCACTATTCATGTGTTTGGTGAACTACCGCCTCACAAACAAACATAATTTGTTTTCCATCACCGCTTCTCATGGTTGGATATAATTATGTTTTTAGTTTTTACATATTATATTTTTGATATAATTAAAAATAAATAAATATATTATCATATATAACTTCTTACTTTCCATAACATATAGAATATGATAATGTCGCTCGTGTGTACGACAGACAACCACCTCTCTAAGCAATTTGATTCATTTTTCACATACGCATTACATTTAAGGTAATAAGTATTAATTTAGTGTTCATTTGTGATAATAATGAAATGTAAATTATTATGGAAAATTAATATATCATATAATTTCTTACCTTTCCATCAATTGAAAATGATAATGTCGTTCATGTGTATGGAGGACTACCACCTTGCGAAACAATGTAATTAATTTTTTTAATTTTATCAATACCAAATAAAATGGATGGTATGTATAAGGGTATTTAAATAAATAATATGATATTTGTGATATAAATATAAAACAAAATATGTTAAATAACACTTACCTTCATTACATTATGATCTTTTAAAAATGGAATCAATACTCATGCGATTGTTCAACCTACCATCCCCATGATTGTAACATAGTTCATTTTCCATAAACATATTTCATGGTTGATTTAAAAAGTATAATTTATGTATAAAATATTATAATTATTTCTTTATTACAATTATTTATATGATTAATTAATAATCCATTTTACCTTAGTCAACATACCAAAGTGATTTTGGATGTACGATCTATTTATCATTAAAACCTCTGATGTGGCATTAATGTGTTAATTAATTTAATATAATATGGTAAAAATTAAAATAAAATGAATAATAAACATGAAAAAGTTTCATATGAAATTAAATAATTAACTCAACTATATAGTTAAATTATATAATGAACGCACATGAAAAATCAGTCTCAAGGTTAGGAATATCTCTAAACCACCATTTCTTTCATGTTATGAACATTCTCTCTCTAACTCACTTTATCTCTCTCTAAATGCTATGGAATGATTTGAAATTATGTATATATGTCTCTCATATATATAAATATATTATTAAAAATCCCTTTTATGGGTAATAAATTCATTATGATAATTTCTAAAAACTCATTCATTATTAAATTTTCTTTGAATATGATATGAAGCAAGATTATGAAACCCATATTTTTCCCATTTGTAATTCATATATTCTGAATTATGATTTATTTATATTATGTGTGACACATATATATAATTTAAATGTTATTATGGGTTAACCAATATAGCATTTTAATGCATTAGGTAAATCTTTAGTCTCCTGGGACATAATGCTTGAGATTAGGGAGTAAACATTATCTGTTATGGGACTTTTTCCACCATGGGATATTTTATAGGATGTTATAATTAACTCATGTTTATGTAATTTCATATGATTCCACCATGTTTCTTATAATGACATGATATTATGATACCCCATTATTTATAATATGTTTCCATGTGATTACTCATGTACCTTCTTTTTAAGGATATCATATTATGTCTTAAAATACGGTATGATGTTTCCTTTTAATGTTTATTCCATCACTCTGATTTTATGATTAACCATTTCTTTTATTTATTCCCCAGTCCATCCCATGTATTTTTAGGATCTTTAAAGAATTTGTGAGTTCACTAAGGGAAAATAAAAAAAGTGATTTCATTTTTTAGATTATTTTGATGTAATATGAATCCAGTCTTCCAAATACACTATTCCTTTATAATCCTTATGTTGTATTAATTCATATTTTTGTTTATAAATAATGTAATAATATATATAAATTTATTATGCCTTCATATTTGGGGTAATAACTATAAAAAAGGAATTTCAATCTTAACATGAGAATTACCTAGTATATAATAAGGGGTCTTACTGCACACCTAGTTTGACACTCTCAAAGGATATTCTTTAGAAATTCACAATCTATTAATAAACAATCATGAAGGATTTGAATAGATGATAACCATAAATGACCATTGATAAACCTGAGGTTTCATAAATTGAAATGAATGAGTCATGAATTGGAGATCCTATAAATTATTTTATTATTATTATATAGTTTCCCAATGTGATTATTGTTACTAATATTACTCGATTGTGGTTTTATTCTATA
This sequence comes from Viscum album, assembly GCA_963277665.1. NCBI lineage: Eukaryota > Viridiplantae > Streptophyta > Magnoliopsida > Santalales > Viscaceae > Viscum > Viscum album. The sequence continues at coordinate 823,341 of CAUJRU010000262.1, read as the reverse complement.
GTGGGAACTAGAAAAAACTAGGTTAACATGAATGTGATACACAATGTTTTGATGATAAACCAAATTATATGATGAATGGATTAAAGGAAAATTTTATTATGCCTAATTAGTATCATGATGCATGATTAACAAAAACCACCATAACCAACCCTCAGGCTCACCAAATAAGATAATGATAGTGTTCACTAAGAGTTAGGGTGGTGGATACCATGGATAAAAGAAGATTCATTATCTTAAATGTAATGGATATTGGAAAAAGAACTCAAGGTAACATATAAAAGGATCAATAATATGTTTTACATGTGGAAAATAATGGAAAAAAGTACATTATTTAAGAGAAAAAAATGAAATTTCAGTTCATGCAATGGATGGGAATAATGGTTCCCCTAAGGCATCAACAATGGTTGAATGTTTTGTATTTGGAAATAATGTTAATTATGAAAATATATGTCATAAGTGGAAAGATCAAGAAGATGATCAACACGGTCGTATGAGTAAAGGTATTTTAGTTGATGATGGAGAGAATGGCATATGATATAAAGGTGGTATTAAGGAATAAGATGGTGAAGCCTAGTTAATGGTGTAATAGATAAGTGGAATGATTGAAATGTTTATCTACTAGAATTAAATAATTATGTGATCATGAAATATATATAAGATTATTTATCTATATAATTTTTGCATTACTGATATTTGAGAATAAAGTTAATGGTACAAATGACCTAGAATGGTGATTTAATGATAAGGTGTTACTCTATAGAAAAAACCATAATTGAGAAATATAAAATAATAGGGTTGTGATGGATGTGGAGGTAATTTATTGTTTTTGTGGAAGAGAATTAGTTGTATAGAAAACCATATGGGTTAAAAAAGTGATTTTATGGCTATTTTTATTTTTTAAGATGATCACAATATTGTTTATAATGATATAGGATCATATATAATTATGAATATGATCATCACATTAGTTTTTCCATAGATTTAGAATAAGGAAAATCTAAAATCCTAATGAAAACCCATTACATCGAGAACAACTATAAGGTTTGAACCCATAATTGAAGGGAGATGAGAATGAAATGCCTACCAATGGCATATATGACGTACTAGTAAGTATAATAGTATTTTTACTTAGATTTTTTGAAGGTTAAAAATTAATTGTATTTTGGGAAATATATTATGTGATCAAGTAATTTGATTTTGGGGTGACTAATGAAAACTTGTGAGAAATTTTATTGCGTTGAGTTATATATAACCTTTTTGTTTAATGTAAAGAATTATTTGGGATTAATTCTATTATGTTTTTGAGATTTAAGTTGAAAGGTTGTGATATAACCATTTAGGTTAAATCCTTATTTCATGTTGAGGTTATTGAGGTTATTAGAGATATATGGTGATTTTTTATGGAATGATCTATGATAAAAATCTGGTTTCATTATCAAATTTCGTATATTAATTGATTCATATTAATTTTGGATATCATATTATTTAGTGATAACCGTTTTGGCATTAATAAAGATAGGAGGAATAACTTGTTACTATTTTAGGGATATATGATTCGTTAAAAGTGCTTCAGGAATAAAAAAAATCATGTTTTAGATTGTTATTTCTTGGAGTAAGAGATGAAGCTGAAATTGATAAAATCATAATCAAAGGATGAAACTGTTCTTATGAAATAAAAAGATATCGAGTAAGTACAGCTTCTTATATACATTAGTAGTAAAATAACTCCTCAAATTTAATAAAAGTATCCTAAAAAATGTAATCATATTACATTCATATATGATGAATCAAATGGTAGTTTAATTCATCAAAGAATTTATGGTTTTGAGTTATTTAATTTTCTATTGATTATTCAATTTCATAGGATCAATAATCTTCATCAGTTTCAATTATTATTTTTTATCTTCTTCCACATCCATATCTTCCCTTTCCACCAATGTTCTCCTTAATATAAACCTATAATGTGTTATTATATATGACCATAGTACATACCTCTCTCTCTTATAAAGAGAAAGTTTTTTTAACTTTTTTCAATGCTGGATTCCAAAAAAGGTATTTTAAATGGTTAATCAATCAATTAACGAGAACAAGATTAAATTGAAACGGTTCAATTTATATAATGGGGTAGAATGTAGCACCTAATGGTTTAAAAAGAGGAACATCATGTTAGATAACATATACAACATTAAACAAAAATATTAGAATATAATGTAACACCCAGAGACTTTAGGATATATTTATATTTAAATAAATTAAATCAATTTAATATCTTGGGATGCACACAACACTAGCTTTAAACAAAACACGATACTCTATTAAAATATTTTTTTATACGTAACCATTATAACCTTGGTATTAAGTTAGTATGTAAGAATAGAACTAACTAAATGATGAAAATTATATTTTTTACAGAAGAATAAAATAAATTCAATTGTTATCTATTGATTAAAAAATACAATAAGAACTATTTTAATTAAAAATAAATGTTTTTTTGAAAAACTATATTTTTTCTAAAAGGAGAGATAATCATGTTTTCACACAAAATTTTAAATTAATTTATAATTTTTTTTAAAATTTATCTTATGAAATTAAATTTATTTTTGAAATCATTATATAAAAATATTTTTGGGTAAAGTTTTAGTATTAATATAAAAAGTTTTATTTTTCAAATAATAGTGAAAATACTGGTTTTTATTTAAAAAATGGATTTTTTTTGTTTAAAGCATTCAAAAGAACCATTTTATTGTAATATGGATTTAAACGTAAAATTATTTATATTATATATTTATTAATCCAAATTATTTCATTGTAATAAAACTCATATTGAATTTTGATAAAAAATCTTTTTAAACTTTTGAAAAATATTCTTTTGGAAAACCGATTTTTGGATATAATTGAGGATTTAATATTAAAATAAATTATACCATTTTTTTAACATTAATTTGGATATTTTGTTTCCATATTTGGAATAATAATAATATATATTATATAATATGGTCAATATATTATTTGACCATAATTAATAGTGTAAAAGTAAAAATTAATTATTGCGATTAAGGTACAAATGGGTTCACCATGGGGTTAAGCTTCAAAGATAAGTGTTAAAAATGACCCATCACTTTTATAATTCTTATTTTATAGTCATATTTCGACCTTATATCTTCATATTTTCTAAATATTTCCATTTTTAATTCTTTTTTCATGATAAAAATATGGTTGTAATTCTTTTTTTTCAAAAATACCAAGTGTGCCCTCTCACACTATAATAAATGGACACCCCACATCCTCTCCATTAAACACTTGATAAACCCTTTAGATAGGCAAATAAATTCAAAAACTACTCACCTAATTCCATACCATCATCTTATAAGCCTTGTGATGTTCATAAATCAATCTTAGGAATGATTTTGGTGAAAACCAATAAATATTTTCCGAAGAAGAGGCAACGTACTTAACCAAGCATTTTATTTTATTTTTTCCTCTAACTCTTAAAAATATTGTTATACCCTGAAGTTATAACAACCTAATTATATTCTATATGCTAATATTTTTTTTAATGTTAAGATCATGAAGTACAACCATCTCCTCCTCCCGTAAATGGGAAACGAAATCATTGTTCGTGTGTACGGTGTACTACTGCCTCACGAACCGACGTAATTAATTTTCCATCACCACGTCTAATGGATAGGTATAATGATGTATATAATGATTATATATTATATTTTTCATATAATTATACCAATTTTATTGTAATATCATATATAATTTATTAATTTCCATTCTATAGAGAATACGATAACGTCACTTGTGTGTATAGCGGGCTACCGCCTCACGAAGGGATGCGATTCATTCTTTACTTATGATTTACATGAAAGGTAACAAGGATTAATTTAATATTAACATATAATAAAAATGAAATATTAAAAATTATTGAAAATTAATACATCATATACTTTCTTACCTTTCCATCCATTGAAAATGATAATGTTGTTTGTGTATACAGCAGACTACCGACATACGATGCGATGCGATTAATTTTTTTAATTTTCTATATTGAATATTATAGATGGTATGTTTAAGGTAATTTAAATAAATAATATGATATTTATTATATAAATATAAACCTAAAAACATAAAATATAACTTATCTACCTTCCAACATGATATTTGAAGAATGGAAACATTACTCATATGTACTTATGAGCTACCATCTCTATGATTGTAACACAATTCCTTTTTCATAACCATATTTCATAGTTGGGTTAAAAATAGTTTAATTTATGCATAAAAATGATAATTATTTCATGTTTACTGTTCTGTATATGATGAATTAATAATCTCTATGACTTATGTCAACTTACCAAATAGATTTGGACACATGACCAGTTTATTGTTAAAACACCCGACATTGAACTAATGGGTTAAGTAATTGAATATGACATGGTAAAAATAAAAATAAAAGGAATAATTAAATTTGAAATGTTTTTGAGGATATTAAATAATTTACTTATGTTAATTATTTAGGGATATAAATAATGCACATGAAAAATCAGGCACGAGGTAAGATCTCTCTCTAAACCACCCTTTCCATCAGGTTACAAAGTTTCTCTATCTTGCTCAACTTTTATCCCTCTTAATATTATGTAATACTTGAAATTTTTTATATATTTATCTCACATATATACCGAGATTTTTTTTTACTTCTTATGATTATGAAATACATTCCTTATTATCATTTATAAAATGAACCCATTATGAAATTTCCCTTGAATATGATTTGAAGAAAGATTATGCATCCCATTTTCTTTTTATTGAAAATTATTATGTTATGCATTATAATTTATTTCCTTTTTGTGGCACACATATATTATGAACATTTTATAATGGTGTGCCTAGATATCTCTCTATGTATGGTTAAATCTTTAGTCTTGTGAGACGTCATGTATAAGAATATGGAGTAAACCTAAACCATTATGGGACGTTGTCTTCAATGTTATATTGTGTAGATAGTTAGTCTTGATGCATGTTTATGTCATGTTATATGTCACTACAACATTTCCTATGATACCATGATATTATGATTCCATATTTTTTAAATTAAGCTTCCATGATATTACTCATGTGCCTTCTTGTTTATGATATCATAATATATCTTTTACCCACACATTATGTTACCTTATCATGTTTATTACCTTACCGGGCTTTTAGATCAAACATTTAATTTATGTTTTTTCTAGGTTATCCCATAAATTTTTAGATTCATGAAAGATATAAGAGATCTTTGAGAAAAAATAAAAAAATTGGGATGCCATGTTATAGTTTCTTTTGATGTAATATGAACCTAATCATCCAAAGACCCTACAATTTTGAGATCTATATATTGTATTAATGGATATATATATGTTTAAAAATCATGTAATAATTAATGTAAAAGGCTTGAGTCATTATATTGAAGAACACCCATCTTCCATGTAATAGATCAAGTTATAAATGGTGTACTAAACACATAGAAAAATTGAATATTGAATGATATTGGGATAACACTATGGTCTACAGATCATCTAATACAAGTACAAATATGAATGATGATTTAGATCATATCAATGAAATAATAATGTAATTTTAAGATAACCTTTATGATTTTCCAAATCTATTGGTGAAGCTAAAGTTCCATGAAATGATGAAATTTTATAATAGTTGTACTAAATTTACAACAACATAATCTATACTAAAGATATATAATTTGATAAAAGGAAATTGATAAAGGGAAACAAGATTTAGAATACTAATTTCTATCTTGAATGATAGTTTACTAGAAGTTAATGATTGTATTGTATAAAATTTCTGTACAATTTTTTAAAATTATGTGGAATATTTTTGTGACCAGGCGCTGAGACGGCATATGATTCTTAGGCCTGGGGTTCTCGGAATGATCCTTCAAAAAATGTTAAGATTTAAATAGCGTGCATGAGAGGTTTTACTAAAAAAGCGGAATAACTCTTAAAAAGGTTCCCAGATCAGAAATCCAAGTGCACCATTGTATTTGGGAGGGAGGGTTTACCACAGGCATGAGTTATGTTTAGTCGGCGCAACCCTCCAGTGAGAAAACATGAAAATGGAATAACCATAAATAAAATTATAAAATAAAATAATTTTATTTTTCAAATTATTATAACTCATTGATGGGAGTCAGATTAAAAGTATGAGACAACCGCTGATCTCTTGAGGGTATTATTTTATTAGGAAGATCCTGTTGGGAAAAAATCCCTCAAGGTATCATTGAAGCATTTTTGAGGTGATTGTGTTTGTTGACAAAGTGGACATCTGAGTTGTGATTGTTGACAAAGAGGATTTCATGGTGGAATGTCGAGTTCAAGAGATGAGGTCAACGATCCATGTTTGATTCAAGAACGTCGATAAAAGGAATGGATGATCTGGAGGCAGTACAAAAGAACAGATACAAGGTGGCGCCGTTTTCCAGTGTTTGCCAAATTTTTGGGCCTGAAAATCGGCAAATGAAGAAAAGTGTTTTTGGCAAAGGGACTTGCGCGCCGTGGACTTGGAGTATAGGAAACTTGCACGAAATTTGTTTTTCAAGATCAGAAGATCAAAATATGGCTAAGGAAATAGGTTCGCGCAAGTTTGGGAGTTGGTCGCGCAAGTGTCTAAAAGGAGAGAAGACTTGCACGCCGAGATTAGGTCGTGCAGGTGACTTGCGCGCCGTCGCGCAGGGTGGTCAGATTGCCTATAAATACCAGACCACCCCTCCTCATTTCTCACCGGAGTTCAAAACGAGAGCTCCCGTCGCGCAGGTGTGGTGGTCGCGCAAGTGGTGTGTGTGGTCGCGCAGGTGGGTCTTGCGCGCCGGTGGTTGAAGTTGTGCGCCGGTGTTAGAAGTTGCGCGCCAGTTGGCAGTTACGCGCCAATTTTGGTTTGGGCGTAAAGGGAAGAGAGTCGCGCATGTTTGGAGTTGAGGAAGCTTGAGTCGCGCAAGTGTCTAAGGAGGACTTGCGCGCCCGTTGTGACTTGCACGCCGATACTTGCGCGCCGAGGTTGACTTGCGCGCCAAGTAAGGTTTGTTCCGGCAGTGTTTTTCGGACTGCGTGGAAGCTGGAAGTTTTCCCGATACCTTCAGTGCAAAGAGATATTCATCTACGGGTGAAAGTTGTACTTCAACAGAGCATCTACACACAGAGGAAGATGCATTCATTCATGAAAATGAAGAGACCTACAGGTCTATAAACTTTGAGTGGATTCCTTCCAAGAGCAGCGAGCTTAGGAAGAGGAAGAAGGTGATCCTCTCCACCGGCAGTGAGCCAGAGAGAGAGAAACAGGGAGTGACCCTTGGGAAAGCAGTGAGCTGACCCTAAACTTTGTAAAGGCAGTGAGCCTGGGCATAGAAGTGATCTAGCCCGAATCTTGTAATCCACAGCTAGTGAAGATTAGTGGAATTTGGTACGACCGGAAACCTGTCGGCGTATGCTCCTTGGACGTAGCCCTTAGCGGTGAACCAAGTAAAATTGCTGTGTCCTGTGCTTGCTTTACATTCTGTTTATATCGTGCAACAGGAAAAAGAGAGAAGAGTGTTTTGCTTGACAGCGAAACAAGATCAAGAACGGGCATTAATTTTTAATTAGTCATACCCTGATTCACCCCCCCCTCTCAGGGTATCCAGCCTAGTGGACCTAACATGTGGTATCAGAGGGAAGGTTGAAAGTTGTTCTTCTCTCAATGGAGGTAACCAATCATAAAGGGATTCCGATCGTCGACGGATATAATTTTCAGATATGGAAGAATCAGATGCAACACTATTTCCGATCCTTGGGAATGGATGTGTTTTCAGCAGCTATGCATGGTATCACAGCTGATATTAATAGTGGTGCCTTATCAGAGGCTGAGCATAGAGAGTTGGATGATGATTCCAAAGCAATCAATGCCTTAGGGGAGCCCTTTCTAATCCCATCTACACAAAGGTGATGTCATGCAAAACATCACATTCCATGTGGGAAAAGCATTTGAATATATATGAAGGGGACACAAAAGTCCGAGAGGCAAAGCTGCAGGTGTTGTGGAACAAATATGAAGATCTGAAAATGAACCCGAATGAGTCTGTTGACGCATTCTTTGATAGGGTAAACATTGTTGTGGAAGATATGCGAGGTCTTGGAGAAGTCATTGAAGACATAAAGATTGTAAAGCGCATATTGAGGAAACTTCCACCTCGGTTCAATCCGAAAGTTTCAGTACTAGAAGATAAAGATCCAAAAGAGCTGACATTGGACAATTTGCATAGTACCTTGGTTGCATATTAAATGAGGAACGATGATAATGAGGCTGTGGAAAAGGGGAAGTCTAAAGAGGTGGCATTTAAGGCCATGAAGAAGCTCACTAATGAAGATTCTAATGAAGAAGAAGAGACAAATGAGGTGATGTCATTCCTTTCTTCAAATCTACAAAGAGGAAGAGGAAAGTTTAAAGGTAAACTTCCACTAGCATGCTTTAGATGTGGAAAGGTTAGTCATCTTGCGGCAAGATGCCCCAAGAAGTTTCAAGATGATGGTGATGATGATGACGTTTAAATTCCCAAAAAGAAGTCCTCAGCTCTTGTGAAAGGGAAGAAACAATTCAAGAGAAATTTCTTCAAGAAAAAGAATCTTCTTTCACAAGAATTTGAAAGTTCAGATGAGTCTGAGGATGAAGAAGGTGAGGAAATAGAAAATTGCAGAGATAGTGGGGTAAATTCCTTGGTGGAAATTGTTGGTAGTTCTCAAAAGGGAGAAGAAGCTGATGCTAAAGAAGAAGAAGAAATTGAAGGGAGAATTGATATGGAAGCTGAATTGGAAGCAGCTCTTGAGGAAATAGATGTTTGGAGAGCCAAAACGAAGAAAGCCAATAAAGTGGTTCGTGATGCCAAACTCTATATGCAACAACAGGATGAAGAAAAGTCTGAGCTGTTAGAAGAAATTGAAAGACTAAAATCCTCAACAACAGAGAGCTCAGAAAATATTGTTGAGTATAAGCTTAAAATTGAGGAACAAAAGAAGGAAATTGATTGTTTGACTAACACAGGAAAGGAGCAGGTTAGACGTATCCAAGAGCTTGAAGAAGAAGTGGTCAGTCTACGACAAAAACTTAAGAATCAAGATAAACTCTTGACCCCCAATGTGATATCTGAAAAGTAGGCTATTCAGAAGACAGAGAAGATGAAAGCAGAGCCTAGCAGTTCAGTAGGGAAGAAACAGCAATTGAGCTCAGATGTTAAGGTCGTTTCTGGGCTTTGTCAAGAACAAAAATTTGCGACAATTGCAGTCAGACCGCAAGAACTCATCCCGAAAGTGAAGGTTGATTTGGGAACAAAACAGAATCAGAATATTTAGAGATCCCAAAGGGGAAATCATAGTGCTGAAATATCACGAGGGAATGCATCCTATATCAGGTGTTTTTGCTGTGGGAAAATGGGACATTCACAGTATGTGTGTTCCATAGCCAAGAGATACAGAAGGGAACATGAACAGAGATGGCAGCCAAACAGAGAACGGTTTTCCAGAATGCATTTTGAAGGACACTGTTTTTGGTGCGGAGGATTTGGACACATGGCTAGGTATTGCACTTCAACTATTCAAAGAAACGTGTCAAAGAATAATCAAAATGTTCGCAAGCAGCAGATCAATAAACCAACAAGTGAGTTAAAAGTTCAGAACAGATTTGCAGCTCTGCAAGATGAGGGTGGTCCATCATACTCTGAGAAAGAACAGACGCCTCAATACATGCTGAGTGTGAATGAAAAAGTATGGACCAAGAAGAAGAAAAATGAGAAGGCTGTGGTGGCGCAGATTGCCCTTAAAGCATCGGATCGATCTGGTGTTTGGATCCTTGATAGTGGTTGCACATCCCACATGACGGGTAATAAGGATCTTGTTACAGGCATCAAATATGACAAAGAAGGAGTTGTCAAATTTGGAAATGATGAAGGCCTGAAGATTGTTGGCTCAGGGAAAGCCAAGTTTGGGGGCAAAGAGATGAGACGTGCTGATGTCTTGGTAGTAGAGGGTCTCAGTCATAACCTACTCAGTGTCAGTCAACTATGTGACTCTGGGCACTCTATCCAATTTACCAAGAAGATGTGTGTTGTGAAAGGAAAAGATGGAGTAGCTGTTCTGCAGGGAAAAAGATCAAAGGGAAATCTCTATCTTGTAGGTGGTGAAGAAGATACTTGTCTTTTATCCAGAGAGGAAGAAAACCAGCTGTGGCATAAGCGACATGGTCATCTATGCCAACCATCTATGGAAGATCTCGTTAAATGTGATGCTGCTAGAGACCTTCCCAAACTATCACGTGATCACACTCATACGTGTGATTCTTGTCAACAAGGGAAAATCATCAGAAAGACATACATGCCAAAGGAACAGAAATCAACTAGAGTGCTCGAATTGGTGCATGCTGATGTATGTGGACCTATCTCACCACGAGATATAAATGGGAAAAGGTACTATGTTCTTTTCATTGATGACTATAGCAGAATAGCCTGGGTATTCATCATAACCCATAAGACAGAGGTGTTCAGTTGCATAAAGCAGTACAGGAGGGAATCAGAAAAGATGCTGGGGCAGAAAATTCTGAAGTTTCGTACTGATAACGGTACGGAATTTATAAACAGTCAGGTTGAAAACTATCTCGAGAAACATGGGATAAGGCATCAAGTTTCATCAGTAAGAACTCCCCAACAGAATGGAGTAGTTGAAAGGATAAATCGGATCATCAACAATATGGCTAGAACAATGCTTATTGATAAGGACCTGTCAGAGAAATTTTGGAAGGAAGCAGTTTTGACATCGGTCTATGTTTCAAACAGGTCCCTGTTATGTCCGAAGCAAGGGAAGACTCCGTATGAACTGTGGTACGGAAAGAAGCCAACGTTGAAGTACTTTCGAATCTTTGGAAGTAAGTGTTTCATTCTCAACAAAGAACATCATAGGAAGTTTGAGGCACGAGGAGATGAAGGGATATTCCTTGGCTATTCTGGGAAAAGAAAAGCATATAAATGTTTCAATAAATGGCTGGGAAAAATCATTGAAAGCAATGATGTCACTATAGTTGAAAATGAGCAGAATACTCAACGATCTAGTGAACAGTTCCTGGATGAAAGTGATGATGAGGTAAGCAACCCAGGGGGAGCAGAAGTGGCAGAAGCTGACTCAGAAGAAGATACTGATGATGAAGATGAAAGTGTCAAGTCGATGTCTGTGAGAAAGCCAAAGAGTCGAGCTGAAATTGATAGGCAGAATATCATTGGTGATCAAACAGCTCCAGTTCAGACTCGAAGAATGAAATCATCACAGCAAGCATCGTTTTTGTCTCAAGTGGAGCTGAAATGTTTTTCTGATGCAGCTGAAGATGAAAACTGGGTTCAGGCCATGAACGAAGAGCTTGATCAGATTGAGAAGAACCAGACATGGGAGATTGTTTCGAGGCCAGCAGACAAGAATGTCATCGGGACTAAATGGGTCTATCGCAACAAGATGAATGAAGATGGCACAGTGATTCTGAACAAAGAACGACTAGTGTGCAAGGGATACTCCCAGATAGAGGGAATAGATTTTGATGAGACATTTGCACCGGTTGCAAGGCTGGAGACAATCAGATTATTTTTGGCCATAGCAGTGCAAAGAAAGTTCAAAGTGTTCCAGATGGATGTCAAATCCGCATTCTTGAACGGGATTCTGGAAGAAGAGGTGTATATTGAGCAACCATATGGTTTTCTCATTCATGAGGATGAGAACAAAGTTTGCAGGCTGAAGAAGGCGTTGTATGGGCTGAAACAAGCACCAAGGGCATGGTACTCAAGGCTTGATCAGTACTTGAAGAAGCTTGGTTTCCAGTGTGGAGGAGTTGACTACAACCTCTATTTTAGAAATGACAATAATCAAAGGATGATGGTGCTAGTGTATGTCGATGACATAATTTTTGGCGGATCAGATGAAGCTAAGTGCAGACAGTTTTCCGAATTCATGAAAAATGAGTTTGAAATGTCAATGATTGGAGAGCTAACGTTTTTCCTTGGTCTACAGGTGACACAAGGAAGAAATGGAACATTCATTTCTCAATCCAAATATGCCAAGGAGGTTCTAAGAAGGTTTGGAATGGATAATTCCAAGGAAATGAAGACTCCGGTTGCTACCCGGATGAAATTATCAAAAGATGAGGATGGCAAGGCAGTTAATATCACATAATACAGACAAATCATTGGAAGTCTGTTGTACATAACCGCAACAAGGCCTGATATTGTTTTCGCCACATGCCAAGCAGCGAGATATCAGAGTAATCCCAAGGAAAGTCACATGCTTGTAGTGAAAAGAATACTTCGGTATATCAAGGGCGCGGTGGACTTCAGCTTGACATACAACGACAAATCTCAGACAGAGTTATTGGGATATACTGATGCAGACTGGGCCAGTTCAGCAGATGATAGAAAATCAACGTCAGGTGGTGCATTCTATCTTGGTGGATTGTGTATTTCTTGGCTAAGCAAGAAACAAGATTGCATTTCATTGAGCACCGCAGAAGCTGAGTATATTGCGGCCACTCAAGCATGCACACAGTTATTGTGGATGAAGCAGCAGCTTGAAGATATGGGAGCTGAAGTGAAGTCTCCGATCAGAATCCAGTGTGACAACTCAAGTGCTATAAATCTTAGCAAAAATCATGTCCATCATTCCAGGACAAAGCACATTGAGATCAAGTATCATTTCATCAAGGAGAAGGTTGAGCAGGGCATCGTGAAGTTGGAGTATGTGCCTACAGAGCTACAGGTTGCAGACATTCTGACAAAGGCCTTACCCAAGGAAGCTTTTGAGTGGCATCGACTAGCTCTGGGAGTTCAGTCGATTCCCCGCACTTGAACTAGTGTGGATGCGAGACCCCCCCTCTCCCCAAGGTATGATGTGTTTTTCCCTAATGTGCTGATTTGTTCTCTACTCTGTTACAGTCTGCAAAGGATTGCCTTTGGGTTCGTTGACAAAGGGGGAGAAAATAGTGATTGTTCAAGGGGGAGACAATGTGGAGATTTGATAAATCATGAATGATATGGGGAGAAGCTGATAGGTGCAGCATCCAGATAGGGGGAGTTGAAGCTAGTTGAACGTGCTTAGCCAGAGCTTAGCTTGGACAACACAGGAAATATGGATAAAGAGGTGTTGAAGTTGTGAACAGAAAGGGGGAAGCATATTAAATCTGACGATGCTAGAAGTGATCGATCAAAGAATAGATATCACGACAGCTGAGGATCGTGATAAAAGCAGAAGAGTGGTGTTGGAAAGTGTTTGGTGTCAACAGTGGATGTCAGAGATAAAGTGATTCAGTGATGAACTTTTCATTTACTATTGTTTCTCACACCGAGCATTGCTCATGTGGGCTTAGAGTATGTGTTGAGTAAATCCTTGGTCGCTATCAGAATCGTAATGAGGCGAATGGAGGCTGAAGAATCAATGATGTATCTTTGTTTGGAAGAGTTGTCAACAAACCCAAAGGGGGAGATTGTTGGGAAAAAATCCCTCAAGGTATCATTGAAGCATTTTTGAGGTGATTGTGTTTGTTGAAAAAGTGGACATCTGAGTTGTGATTGTTGACAAAGAGGATTTCATGGTGGAATGTCGAGTTCAAGAGCTGAGGTCAACAATCCATGTTTGATTCAGGAACGTCGATAAAAGGAATGGATGATCTGGAGGCGGTACAAAAGAACAGATACAAGGTGGCGCCGTTTTCCAGTGTTTGCCAAATTTTTGGGCCTGAAAATCGGCAAATGAAGAAAAGTGTTTTTGGCAAAGGGACTTGCGCGCCGTGGACTTGGAGTATAGGAAACTTGCGCGCCATATGTTTTTCAAGATCAGAAGATCAAAATATGGCTAAGGAAATAGGTTCGCGCAAGTTTGGGAGTTGGTCGCGCAAGTGTCTAAAAGGAGAGAAGACTTGCGCGCCGAGATTGGGTCGCGCAGGTGACTTGCGCGCCGTCGCGCAGGGTGGTCAGATTGCCTATAAATACCGGACCACCCCTCCTCATTTCTCACCGGAGTTCAAAACGAGAGCTCCCATCGCGCAGGTGTGGTGGTCGCGCAAGTGGTGTGTGTGGTCGCGCAGGTGGGTCTTGCGCGCCGGTGGTTGAAGTTGTGCGCCGGTGTTAGAAGTTGCGCGCCAGTTGGCAGTTACGCGCCAATTTCGGTTTGGGCGTAAAGGGAAGAGAGTCGCGCATGTTTGGAGTTGAGGAAGCTTGAGTCGCGCAAGTGTCTAAGGAGGACTTGCGCGCCCGTTGTGACTTGCGCGCCGATACTTGCGCGCTGAGGTTGACTTGCGCGCCAAGTAAGGTTTGTTCCGGTAGTGTTTTTCGGACTGCGTGGAAGCTGGAAGTTTTCCCAATACCTTCAGTGCAAAGAGATATTCATCTACGGGTGAAAGTTGTACTTCAACAGAGCATCTACACACAGAGGAAGATGCATTCATTCATGCAAATGAAGAGACCTACATGTCTATAAACTGTGAGTGGATTCCTTCCAAGAGCAGTGAGCTTAGGAAGAGGAAGAAGGTGATCCTCTCCACCGGCAGTGAGCCAGAGAGAGAGAAACAGGGAGTGACCCTTGGGAAAGCAGTGAGCTGACCCTAAACTTTGTAAAGGCAGTGAGCCTGGGCATAGAAGTGATCTAGCCCGAATCTTGTAATCCACAGCTAGTGAAGATTAGTGGAATTTGGTACGACCGGCAACCTGTCGGCGTATGCTCCTTGGACGTAGCCCTTAGCAGTGAACCAAGTAAAATTGCTGTGTCCTGTGCTTGCATTACATTCTGTTTATATCGTGTAGCAGGAAAAAGAGAGAAGAGTGTTTTGCTTGACAGCGAAACAAGATCAAGAACGGGCATTAATTTTTAATTAGTCATACCCTGATTCACCCCCCCCTCTCAGGGTATCCAGCCTAGTGGACCTAACAGATCCTAACATTTCCTGGCATTGGCAATGTTGGAAGATATTTTTTTGCTGTAAATAAAATAATTAAAAATGATTTTATTGTAAAATCCTTATATCTTGTAAATTGTAACTTAGATTGAAAATCTAAGAGTACTTTTGAGCTCATGAGGGTGTGTTCCTATTAGGCGAAGCCTAACCTTGATCGGTGTGGGTGGAGGTTGAATGTTAATTTTTTTGAACTTTTTTTATGGTAAGTTTAGTAAATGCATTAGAGGTTTTTTCTAACTTTTGAAATGATGATCATATCAAAAATACGAGGGCACCATTGAACTCAAAACACTAGGATTTGTCTAGAAAGGACTTAACTTTGATGGACAAGGGTAGGATGGAAAAGTTATTTTTTGGACTTTTCAGAAAAAAATAGCTTAAAAAGTCATTTTACTTTATTTTATCACCTTTGAGTGGTAGATGATGATGCTGCGGTGCGACAATGAGGAAACGACGAGGAAAATTAAGTAAGGATCTTTAATGGATCCTTGTGAAAGTGTAACAGGTACACTGTTTCATAAATAAAATAGTGCACTAACGCAACGTAGCAGCGTAACAGAAATGTTGAGATGTGTTTTTTTATTAAACAAACATGTTATAGAGTTGGGAATTAAACCACAGGAAATTATCTGATGAACCTTTGATGAGATTACACTCCTACGAAGAATGAAGAATGCTAGCGGAATGTCATCTACTTTGATGTATGTTGAGGAATAAAGCTCAAAAGAGATGAAGGTCATCGACCTCTTGAACCCTAGAGGATAAGCTGATACGGTGAAAGATATCAAATAGATGTAGGGGGTTTGAATTATTTAAAATTTCCCCATTATTTTTCTAAATTACGAACCTGGATCAACCAATGAACATGTTGATCTGCAGATCATGATTTCTTGTGAGAGGATGTTTATTTATGGGATTTTTATTCAGGATTAATCTTTTTTTGGTGGAACATAAATCCTCAAGCCTCCCCATGTCTTTAGAATTCAAACATAGAGGGCTGATCCAGACATGAAAAAGGATTGAGACCCTTTTGTGACCTAATTCTCAAGTGGATGGAAAGGTGGAATCAAGGACATCACATTGAAGGCAACATCTCCTATACATTGTAGGCATAGGTGGCACAAAGAAATGACCACCGAAGTGTGTTTGGTGGTCTCCCGAAGACCCTACTGACGCCGGAGTCTAAGGGAGGTGCACCACGACAGTGCAATACGACGACCTGGACAGTCACGTCAGTAGTTATCCCACATGGCAGAGGCTGTTTTCTTTTGTCATGAAACAACAGGAGGGGCCACCGGCCTCCGAGCCAGCAGCTGGAAGCAAGCCAACACTGAGGTGTGCCACACCCCATGCAGAGGAGCCAAGGTCAATTGACCGCGGCTAGGGAACTACCCTATAGATGACCCGTTGTGAAGGAGGGTTAGATCTATGCTGGATGGGTGAGCCTATGCCCCTCGGGCTGGGCCGGATGTTACTAGGTCACCGGGCGACTCGACAGGTTGGACCAACGACCAAACCGGGATGGGTCCAGCGAGCCCCATTGGGAATGGCCCACTGGCTAGGCCGGACAGTACCAACCCAGGCCTGAACCGGTTAAGGTTGAGTTAGTCGAATTAAACCGGGGTATGTGGGAACTTGGGATGGGTTGGTCAGGTCGGTCCGACTGGGTCGGACTAGGCCTAGACACAACATTCCACAATTTACTAAAACATCAGTAACTCTCAGACCATGTGTCTGATTGATGCTCTATCTATGACATGAGGACCCTTACGATGAGGCGGTTCTCCTGATATACTCAATGGGAGTTTTAGAGGTGGTTGGCGTGTGGACAAGTTGGATCAGATTCAAATCCAACCTGGCTATTTTTACTAAAATACCCTTATCTTACAGACTGGGCATTCGTTCGACGCGACGTTTGTTGCGTTGGAACCCTTACAATGAGATGATACATTAGGTTATTCTATGTGGGATCCAGTGGTGGTTAAGGTAGAACTGATGGATTGAGAAACAAACCTGTGGATCCTTAATGGCCCAATAGAAAAGAAGCAACCATGTGGATCCTTAGTGGCCCTACAAATGAAAAATATCTTTGGAGATCCTCAGTGGCCTAGTAGAAGAGCCACAACCGTGTGGATCCTTAGTGGACCGGAAGATGAGAAATCATTAACCAGGGATGATTCCATCAACATTATGAAACGTTCATCACTATAGCTGATAAACCTTCTTCCAATGATTTAGATTGTACCTGGTGTGAGATGTCATTTGTTATTAGCATTTCTTTGTGGTTGTTTTGTGGTATTTCTACTTTGTGGACTAGGGTACCCTTATAAGTTCTATGTTACTCACCCTTTCATGGGATACACCCAAATTTGTTCTGTCTTGTTTAGATTAAATTAGTTTTGATAGAGGACTTGGTGGCCTATAAGTAAGATGGGATCATAAGGACCTAGAAAACATGGCGTACTACTATGACATCTAGTATCTACAGTACTCATAACATCAGGAATGGTTTTTAATGGATGGATATCTGGATTCCCTTCTTGTACATTTCTTTTTTCAGTTATTTTGTTGGGTTTGTATTATGGACCACTTGTTTTAAGTTGTAGTTGTACTCAACACTTATTTCAGTATACTTGTTTTCCCCTTTCAGTTTATGGGATGTGGTTGGGTGTGTGTGTGTGTGTATAGGTACACAGGAAAATGACCCTCACTTGCAAGTTGATTCCTTCGGCACTAGTCATCAACCCATGGCCTTTGGGAGGTAAGATTGGGGTATTTAATAGCATGGGCCCTAAGGGATAGGTCGTGACAAAGTGGTATCAAAGGGAGGTTGGTTCTACTAAAAGAAGTAAGAGTCTGTATTTTTGATGGGGGGAAATAGTGTTAAGTTTCTTGAGTACAGATTTTAGTCTAGGGAGTCCAGTGTTGGTGTGGTGGCTGATGTATCCATACACAGAACCCTAAATTCTATTATCTGACATGGTACATGAAAACACTGATTGCATGTGTTTTGGAATTTTTTTTGTCTTGATCTCTTTTAAGTCATCTCACCAAGGATAACTTATTTACTGATGTTCATCTTGATTCTCTTTCAAGATGCCTCCATGTATACATCTGAAACGTGCCTATCATGGGGTGTGATAAAAACAAATATTACTTAAGTTAAAATATAGTAAAGTGGTTAACCTATGTTTTCTCCAGAGAGGAGTTCACAATAATTACGTTTTTCACTTTTAAATAAGGGTAAAAATGGGTTTTTTCTGAGATTTAATTGGTTTTAGAAATAAAATTAAAAATGAAATGAAAAATATTAACATAATTAAATATTAAAAAATATGATATGATAAGGGTGATTAGGTCAGGGTCAGTTTTCTTATTATAATGCTATCCTTGTTTTATTTTATTCTAACATATTCTGCTATGTTTAAAGTGAGATTCCACGATCGTTTCCTCTCACAACTTTGGTTGAATGGTGATAGTGAGAGAATTCCTTACCAAGATCTCAGTTTGGTCTAATCTCCTTCCATTTACATGCGTTTTGAAGTAAATATCCTCAATTTACATGGGAAATACCCGATTGGGTCTTGTTTATCCCAATCAATCAAAAATATTCACCACCACTTCCACACATACTGACGATCACCGAGTACTTCACCACTAAGAATTGGTCTATTCCGTCGTATATTAACCAAAACCTAGAGGAGCGAGATAATGATCATTGAACAAATAAAAAATCAATAATGGAATCAAAAATCAAATACGATCTCACTTGATAATAAAAACCGCTATATGATATTGAAAACAACATTACAGAAATGAGATAGAATTTTTATTCAATAAAGTGCATGAAATCAAGCATTAAAAAATAGAAAACATACCCTACACCAATAAATCAAATTATTACCCCACCATGGTAAAGGTAATAGAGATTAATGGGTAATTAGAAGGCATTAAAAAACTACAGAAAAAAAGAAAGAAAGAGAAAAGAAGAGAAGCTGTCCAGCCGATTCTGTCTTCCGAAAGACTGCCCCTAGTTGGAACCCCCTCTTCCTGAATCACCCAATGGTCCCTTCTTATAGAATTCTTGAAATCAAATTTAATTTAGTTCCTCTAAAAATCAAATAAATTGTAAGTTTATAGAAAACGATATACAATATTTATTGAGGATGACTTTTTCTTAGCGAGATTTCCAAAAATCATTATTCAATGTTTCCCATCCAATATCCAACTTAATGAATCTCAATCTCTATGATATTCAAGAAAGATAGGAATATCTTACTTCGATGCCCAATAGAAATTTATTTACCTTAATTGGAGCTGTTATGACCTATTTATGATGGATTAACGGATGTGGGGTCCATGTGGTCATCCAGAATCTTTGTCCACATTAATTGATTTTTTCCGGTCCCTTGATAGCCGAATTATATCATACCCCAAAAGACAAAGATGTATCCCGAAAATCCAAGGTTACGAAAAAAAATAATCACATAAATTGGTATTATATTATAATAGACATGGTGGAATTACCAAAACATATAAAATCAGTTAAATTCCCAAAATTATGAAACTCTCAAATTTTAACACAAAACATACCATAAATCCAAAAATGATGTAATTAAACGTAAATTCATGAATTTTGTGGGTTTTAATATTTCAAGAACATATAAAAAATTTATAAAATATTAAATCTATCAATTCCCCCACACTTAGCACTTGGACTCCCGGACAAGTAAACATCAGAATGAAATCAAAGAAAATTCAAAACACATGCCAATGAGATCTACCAATTCCACACCAAGAAATAAAAGATATCATGAATCATCCATAAATGTTATTCCAAGTTCTCAAATCAGATGATTCAATAATTTTCCTCTTCATTTCTCATCCCATGCACACAATACACCTACCTCTCATGAATTTTCTCCCATATTACAAATATCAATTTTCAATAAGGTTTTTCTCATCCGATCCAATGCAAGGGTCACCATAGGTTTTAAAAACTCCTACTTCTCCACCCTATGTGAGTCAAGGACATATGTTTCTGATGAAGACTTTCCAGAATTGATATGTGGCTTCTGGTTGGTAAGATTTAGATGTTAAAAATTCTGAGTTTGAAAAAGGAGGTGTTGGCTCTTTTTGAAGCAAAAATTGCAAGATTCCAATTTTCACACAAGTATGGTCTCATTACCTTTCCCTTTGTAGAAAATAGGCTCCACCCTCATGATAATAATGAAAAAAATATTATTATTCTCAATCATGATTTTTCTTGAATTCTCCAGAAAAGGGACATCTTTCTTCATCCATTAGAAGCTCCAGAAAAGTCACAAATTCTCTTATCATGAAAGCTCTAGAAAAGGCACAACTTTCAATAGAATAATTTTTTAGAAGCACACACATCTCTTAAACAATTGATTTTACACCCAAATATTCACCAAATATGGTATCACAACAAAAGATAGCTTCCCCCACACTTAAGTTCAACTTGATCATGCAATTTCACTTCAAGAGTAGGTTGGATATGGAAAATTGGCTTGTAATGTGGCTATCCTAATAGTCTGTTCATGGATTCTGTGGGCTACAGGGATTAATTTACAATGTAGGCCAGAATTAAAGAGATTATCTTGAAAAGGGGGCTTTAAAACCAAATAAATTCCTCAATCATTTAAAACACATGTACACAAAACCCTCACATTTTGAAAGGAATAAATCAAATTCTGGTTAAGACAAGCATGGTTTGGTTCTCTCAAAAAGAGAGGTGAATGTAAAAAATGTGAAAAAAATGTTTTAAAAGCCTCACAAGAAAGTGATTTCAATATTATAGACAGCGATATATAGCATGGGATTCAAAAATCAAATTACTTTTCATGAAATTCCCAAATAATTGAACTTGAAACAAAATCATTTTCAGCATTCATTTAAGCTTAGTTTCATGGAAGAAAATGGTTCACTCAATGACATGGGTTTCAAAAATGGAAATGATAATCATTACAACTCAAAAGTTTCAAAAACACACCAAAAACTGAAAAATAAACACATAAAAATTTGAAAACACACAATTTTTTTTAATTTATTTTTTTGAAAAACAAACAGAAAATGAAAATCCTAAACTACCAATGTTCCCTCCGCCACACTTAAATGATGCAGTGTACTCAACTAAATCAAGTGGATTTAACATGTAAGAAGATTTTAAAATTAAACACAATAGCAAGCAAGTGTAAATGAGAGGTACAACCTGACATATTGGTAGTGAAACATTGAGTTAATCTCCTATGTGTTTCACACTGAAAACCTAGAAGCAAAAAAAAAGAAAACATAAGAAATTTATTGAAAGAAATAAAAATATAAATACTATGTGAAAAGAAGGATAGATCTTGGTTTAATCCCCACAAGTGGTCCTTGGGTTTTGACTGCCTCGAGATGGGCAGTTTTAGTTGGTTATACCCAATATGATGGTTGGTGGAGTTTCTTTGTGATGAACTAACAAAACTTCTTCTTTACATCCTACACTTCATTCTTTTAGTTGAGGACACAATGATTATCGTACAACAAATCCACCACTAGGATAATAATATAAAACTATCTTGGTGGCGGTAGGACAGAGAACGAGTCCTCATATTTCTTGGTTTCCAATTTCTCAACTTCTTCTTCATTGTATAGTGATTTCTCAAGGTATGATGCATCAATTAAATAATCCGAGGTAATTTCATAGTATAATTATATTTGAACAAAGTTAAATCATGAAGTTTCAATATTTAATTCTTCACATTCAAAGTAATCATCCTGTGTCTCTTTTTCCTCAGGAAAATCAATGTGGATCTCCTCTGGAACTCCCTCTAATAAACAATCAACATGTTCAAGGAGCTCCGTATGTTCATCTTTAAGAACATCTTACTTTTCTTCCTTATTGACCAAGACAATACATGAGTTGTCCGAATCTGAAAATTTAAATAAAGGGGAGGTGAGACTCAATTCAGTTTCAATAAAATTTGAAGGCAATGAGTTCATGAAAAGATCATCTCCTAGAGTTTCCTCGTCTTCAATTGCTTCTTCAGTAGGAAGTGCCACTTGAAGTAGAGTGGTAGCATATAGATGTGGGTAGTCAGGCTACTCAATATTCTCTTTAACTTCCACAACATTGGTGGTGTCTTCCTTAGATAATGTTAGATCTTCTACATTATGAGGAACAAGAGGATCATGTAGTTCCTCACACTCTTTCCAGAACTCATCCAGATCTCGTTGATCTCCCGTACTTACTTCATAAGGCACACATTCTTCATCAATATTCTTCAGTAATGGTTGAGAAGGGACAAATGGATCTTCTTTTAATTCCATCATGGTCTCCCTAAGTTCTTCAACATCAAGGATTAGTGGGGAATCCACTTCCACTAATGGCTCAAGTTTAGGTTCAGGTTTCTCTTGGGATGTGTGGACATATTCAATTAGCCATTCCATTTTTCTCTCCAGGTCCTATATTTCTTCCCAAAGTCCATGCAATTGATCTTTTTTTCGAACTTCATCCTCTCGTTTCACCTCTACCATTTCCTAATTTTTTTGGGAAATTACTCATGGGGTACAATTAATTCTCTGGCCAATCCCTCCAACACTTGGTAATCAAGGTTTCCTTTAAGGTGTTGAATGGGATCCTTGAATTCATCCTCCTTTTTGATTAGTATTCGATCTCCCTTGATTTTTTTAGAAAAGAGAGAAACACTATCCTATATAGACTAAGGTGTGTCAACAATTTTTTCATTCACTAATGGATAATTGTTCCATGAATTAAGGAAAACATCATTTTAGAACATCATGACAAAATATTTTTGTGGTATTTTTTAATTTAAAAAGAGTCAAATATTTTCAATGAAATTGTTGGCACAGCCTCCCCAATAATGGCTCAATGTTTTGAAGTGTGCCCTTTTTGGGGTGTGACAAAAACAAATATTACCTAAGTTAAAATTTAGTAAATAGGTTAACCTGATTTGTCTCCAGAGAGGAGTGTACAACAATTCCGTTTGTCACTTTTAAATGAGGGTAATGATGGATGGTTTCTGAGATTTAATTGGATCTAGAATGAAAATTAAAAATGAAATGAAAAAGATTAACTAAATAAAATATTAAGAACTATTATATGAGATGGGTGATTAGGTCGGGTTCTGTATTCTAAATGTAATGCTATCCTTATTTTATTTTATTCTAACCTCTTCTGATATGTTGTTTAAAGTGATATTCCATTATCGTTTCCTCTCACTCCTTTGGTCGAATGGTGGTAGTGAGAGAATTAATTACCAAGATCTCAGTTTGGTATACTCTCCTTCCATGTGCCTGATAGTTTATGTAAATATCCACAACTGACTTGGGAAATACCCGATCGGGTCTTGTTTATCCCAAACAATCAAAAACATTCACCACCACTTCCACACATACTTACGATCACCGAGTACTTCTCCACTAAGAATTTTTCTATTACATTGTATATAAACCAAAACCTATCGGAGGGAGATAATGATCATTGACCAAAGCAAAAATAAATAATGGAATCAAAAATCTAATATGACCGCACTTGATAATAAAAACTGCAATATGAAATTGAAAACAACGTTGCAGAAAAGATATATAAATTTTATTCAATAAAGAGCATGAACTCAAGCATTACAAAATAGAAAACCTACCCTTCCCTAATCACTCAAATGTTTACCCCACCATGGTGAAGGTAATATATATTTATGGGGAAAGAGAAGGCATTACAAAACTATGAAGAAAAGAGAGAAAGAGAAAAGAAGAAAAACTGTCCAGCCGATTCTATCCTCCGAATTTTTTCTCATACATGGCACACCCTCATCTAGAATAACCCAATGGTACCTTATTATATAATTTTCCACAACACATTTCCTTTCATTCCTCCATATCTCAAATTAATTGGATTGTTATAGAAAACAATATGCAATATTTATTGAGGTTGACTTTTTATTAGTGAGATTTCCAAAAATCTTCATTCAATGATTCCAATCCAATATTTGACTTAATGAATCTCAGTCTCCATGATATTCAATAAAGAAATTAATCTTTTACTTTTCTTCCCCTTCGAATTTGAATCACTATAATTGGAGATATTATGACCGATTTATGATGGATTAACTGATGTGGGGTCCACATGGTAGTGTAGAATCTTTCTCCACAGTAATTGATTTTTTCGCATCCCTTGATGGACAGATTATATCATACCCTAGAAGAAAAATATGTAGCCCAAAACTCTAGGGTTCCTAAAAAAATAATCACATAAATTGGGGTTATATTATAAAATATATGGTCGAATTACCAAAACATGTGAAATCTGTTAAATTACCAAAATTAGGAAACTTTCCAATTTTAACACAAAACATACCATAAATCCAAAAATGATTTAATTAAAATTAAATTGATGATTTTTTTTTGTTTTAATATTTGATATACATATAAAAATGTATAAAATATTAACTCTATCAACAGCCATCCAGGATTCCCGAGCGTGGCCAGGAGGATAGTCCATAGAGTTACGGGGCTTCAGTACGAGGATCGTTTCCCAAGATGGTACATTCAGGAGGTGTCCAAGCAATACCACTAACCATTAGTTTGAAGTTAGTAACAGAGTAACTAGTTGAGGAAACATGTATGATTAATGCCTTAAATGAGATTCAGCAATAGATACCCTTTAGGATCTGAGGCGAGCCCGACCCATAGGAGGCAAAAGACTGGCTTGAGGTGGTGACTGAGTTTCCATCTAGCCAGGGCACCATTAGGTCAGATGGAGGTCCAGGAATTGAGCCTTCTACATGGATCAACAAGGTGATGGTAGGGTTTAGATTACCCCTATCTTACGATGAGGTGACTTTTCCATGGATAGAGCTTGAGAACCTTTCTCAGAGAAGGTAAATCCTCCATAAAAAGCTAAGGGGTATGTGTTCCCAAGAGATTCTATAACTTTGGTAGGACAACATGTCTGCAGTTGAATATTTATCATATCGTACTGACCATTGTAGGTACTCGAGTAATATGATATGACCAATGCTTTAGGTCTCAGACCACCGAGTGGAATGTGTTTAGGGACATCCGAGAATTCACTATTCCTCTATGAATTCATACATATGTTAGGGTTTTAGAGAGAACCTTTGTGGTTGAATGTTCTTTGGATGAGTAGATACAACCTATTAATGTTATTAGAGGAAAGGCAGGAAAATGACATCATTGTCATAGAGTTGGACGTGTAAAATGTTTCGAGAAGAGGAAGTGATATGGACAGATGAATTTTCATGGCAACAGATATGGAAGAAGAGCTAGGAGAGTAGAAAGAGGTGGTATACATTTCGAAATGTTACAACCAACACCCCAATATGGACCCCACAAGGTTCAGGGAGTTGGAGTACATAGGAATGGAGTAGCTATATGAGGTCAAGGAGTATGACCCATGGGCTCGAGGAATGATTCAAGTTACAATCTGTGTCTTCTACTATCTGTTGTATTAATAGACATATGTACTAATCATTCCTTCTTGTCATGAATCTTGTTCATGACCTAGTTTTTCTAGTTAAATCATTGACTTGATCCTTACATCTAGAGATACCTATGGGATGAGACTCGATAATCACTCTTACACCGATGGTGTGATCTAACCCTTGATGTGAGAGTTTTGGTTGGAACCTCTTGGTGGAAGCATATATACCTTACAAAGTTAGTTTGGGTGTGTACTAGTCATCCATATTTCATGCTCAGATTGAATGTTTTTTGAAAAAGTATGTGGTATACCTACAGTTTTAGAATGGGGTTTTACTTGGTTTGAAAAAAGCTAAACTCAATAAACACAGGATAAACTCATGCATAGGAGGGTGGAACTGATCACTCTTGAGTCGTCCAGCCTTATCCTCACGATAACAGATGTTTTTAGTTTTCAGTTACCCACAATAGTGGTGGAGTGCAAGAATGTCCTTTCACAATGATGTTTCCAGGATTTACCTATGCACTGGAGAGGGACTTCTGAATCATTTTACACCCTGATATAGTAGTGATACCAACATCAGGATATCAAATGGATTTTGTAGAGCTTCGCGAGTAGGGGGAATAGGTGGGGGACTTGTAGATTAAGGGATCTGTAAGACCCAGTGTTCAAGGTTATGTGTGGAATATCGACACATTAACCAAGTGTCTATGGAGAATGATTACCCACTACCAAAGGGTGGAGGGGCACGTCAATCAGTTAAAGGGGCTGCCCTTTGGTGTGGATGGAAAGGTGCCTATAGGATTTTCAACAGTTGAGACAACAGTGATGGTTTTAGTTCCTCTAGGAATATGACTTTGAGATATTCTATACTCATGGGAAGGGGAACATGGTGGATGATGTGCTTCACAGGAGGTCTGGATTGTAGCTGTTGAGTAATGCAATAGAGCACCTAACCCCGATGCAGACATCCTTCATGGATGATGATGTAGCAGCTTACCTCCAGTTTATGACTTTAACTCCCCCACTCCTTCAGTGAGTTAGGGAGGAACAACTTGTGAATGTTTACAGTGAGGCGAAACGTGATCAAATATCTTCATAATGTGTTCCTGAATGATTTTAGATAGGTGGGGAGCATGACATACTTTTTAGAGAATGCACCATATTACCAGTGATGTTATGATAGGATGTGTTGAGGGAGTTACATACATCCCATTTGGCAGTACATCGTGGGGTGGAAAAGATATACCGGGACCTCTGACGTCAGTAATGGTATCCAGAGATGAAGAAAGCGGTGGCAGAGTTCTTTTCACGATTCCTCACATATTAGAAAGTGAAATCTAACCATTAGGTTATATCACAGTTTCCATAAAAACATGAGGTACTAGAGTGGAAGTGTAATAATATCTTGATGAACTTCGTGATCTGATTACCATGCACGTATAGGGGCCATGACTCTATCTGGGAGATCGTTGATCGACTCACCAAGATGGATCGCTTTCTACCCATCTCGTAGGAGGGTTTGGTAGATGTATTGGGATGCCTCTAAATCCAGGAGATATTGGGGATTGATGGGGTGACTTCAAAGATCTTCTAATACTATGATGTACAATTTACATCCCAGTTGTGGAAGGGGTTACAAGAGGTGTTTGGGACTCAACTGCACTTGAGCATAGCTTTTCACCCCCAGATATATGGTCGGACGGAGCGAACCAAACATACCTTGGTGGACAAGATTCGTGCTTGTGTCCTTGTGTTTGTTTGTAGTAGGGAGGACCACCTACCACTCATGGAGTTCTCAAACAAAAATATCTATCACTCCACCATTGGAATGACACATTTTGAGGCCATGTATGACTGGCCTTAAAGACCACCTCTACACTGGAAAGACCCAAGGGAGTCTACCCTCATGGGTCCAGAGTTGGTATGAGATACCATTGAGAAGGTGCAGATCATCTTGGAGAAGATGAGTACAACACATAACATACATAAGTCTAATACTAACAGGAGATAGAGACCCTTGGAGTTTGAGTATGGAGACCATGTTTTCCTTTGAGTCTCACCCCGGTAAAGATTGTGAAGATTTGGCCTATGTGGCAAACTATCTCCAAGATTCATCGAAACTTTTCAGATCCTAAGAAGAGTTGGAGAGGTCTCATACCGCCTAGATCTTCCCCCATAGGTGAACCGAGTGCATGATGTTTTTCACATGTCGCAGTTGAGGAGGT
This sequence comes from Viscum album, assembly GCA_963277665.1. NCBI lineage: Eukaryota > Viridiplantae > Streptophyta > Magnoliopsida > Santalales > Viscaceae > Viscum > Viscum album. Next base: position 795,648 of record CAUJRU010000262.1, on the reverse strand, counting down.
ATGTTCATGATCAATCACACATCATCAACTCAGGAGAGATGGACATTGATGATGGGGAGACATTTTCGGAGTTCCTAGTAGACATGGAAGATAAAAAGGAGTGGGTTCTTTTTGGATGGTTTATTCCTATGGTGTGTGTTCAGTGGAATCACAAAAATATCTAGGAGAGCACATGGGAGAGGGAGGCTCAGATTCATTCTCAGTACCCCCACTTGTTTGATTTGCCTTTGTATTGGATTTCAGGGATGAAAATCCCTAAGGTACGGAGAATGTAATGTCCTAGAATTTACATATATATATATTTTTAAAATCAAATGGAATTATTTCAAGACTGGGCACTAAGACGTCATGTGATTCTGAGGCCCATAGTGACCGAAATAATCTATCAATAAATGTTAATCTTTAAATTGATCACATGGGTGGTTTTTTTTGGAAAAAGTGGAATAACTCATAAATAGGTGCCTAGATTTGAAATCTTAGGGCACCGTTATGTTCTGGATGGCAGGTTTACCCTAGGAGAAAATTATGTTTAGTCGGTACATCCCTTCAATGAGAAGACTCGAAAATGGAATAATCTTAAATAAAATAATGAAATAAAATTATTTTATTTTTCAAATTCTTATAACTCACGAATGGTGGGTCAAATAAAAAATATGAGACCACTATTGAGCTCTTGAGAGTACAATTTCTTGAGGAAAATCATAAAATTGTCCTGCGCAGGCCAACTGTGGAAGATATTTTTTGGCCGTAAATAAAATAATTAAGTAACACTTGTTTAATTGTCAAATCCTTATAAATCCTAAACGGTAATATGGATAGAAAATACAAGAGTACCGTTGAGCTTGTGAGGACATGTTCCCCTTATCCAGAACATAACCTCGACCGGAATGGGTTGATGGTGAATGTTATGTTTTTTTTAACTTTTTTAAGGTATGTTCAATAAACATGAGATCATGTTTCTATAACTTTTGAACCAATACTCAGATCGAAAATCCAAAGGACACCGATGAACTCGGAATACTAGTATTCACCTACAAAAAACTTAACTTTGACCATAAAGGGTCGGATGGAAAAGTTTATTTTGGGCATTTTTGGAAAATGATAAAATTTCTTAAAAAGTTATTTTAGTTTATTTTCTCACCATTGATCGATTGAAAGTGGAGCTACGATGTAGCGATTAAGAGGAAAATTAAATAATGATCCTTAATGGATCATTGTGCAAGCATAACTTCTACTCTATTTCATAAGTGAAACACCATAATGATGCAATGTCACAACGTAATAGAAATGCTGCGCTGTGTTTCTTTTTATTAAATAAATGCATTTGAGGGTTACTAATTAAATCATGGAAAATTCTATAACAAACCTCTGGTGAGATTCATCTCCAATGAAAAATGAAGAATGATGATAGAATGTCCTTGGCTTTAACATACCCTGAAGAACAAATCTGAGAAGCGACTAATGATGTCAACCTCTTGAAACCTCGAGGATAGAATTCTATGGAAATAGATGTCAAATCAAGGTAGGGGGTTTTAATTATATAATGATTCCCTATTCTATTTCTAAATGAAGAAAATATATCAACACATTAATAGGTTGATCCGCGTATTATGTGTTCTTATGGGAGGATATTGCATTATGGTATTTCTATTCGGGATTCTTCTTTTTTTGGTAGACATCAATCCCTGAGCCTCCCCATGTATTTAAACTTCTAACGTGGATGGTGTGGGCTAACATGAACAAGGACTAAGCCCCTTCACTTGGGTGTTCTTCATGAACAAATTATCATGTGGAAGACAAGGTGGAATTGAGGCCATTTCAGGGAAGGTGACATCCCCTGGAGGCTGTAGGCGCTAGCGGAAAAGAGAACAGACCACTAGAGAGCGTCCGGTGGTTCGCTGAAGACATTGTCGGTGCACCGATGGCACCAAAGGACAATGCATCATGACTGTGTGCCACGGTGACCCAGAAAAATGTGTAGGTATCTATCCCACATGGAGGAGGCCGCAGACTTTGGCCACAATACAGTAGGAGGGGTCACCATCCTCCAAGGTGGAAGCTAGCAGCGAGATGACGCAGCGCCATGATGCGTCACACGAAGAGGTGCTGCGGTCAACTGACCATTGTTGGGAATGACCCTATGGATGAACTGTGGGGCGGGAGGTACTGGACGCACCTCTCGACCGCTTCCTAGATGAACTAAATATGGTTGGTCCCCCTTTGGCAGAGCAGAAAAGAGGCTAGCCGGACCCTGCCCTAGTAGGCCAGACCTGCACCAGCAAGCTAGATCCCATACTGGTGGGCCGGTGTAACAGCCCAAGCTTCCATGATCAGTTTTCCTTTGAATAATGCAATAGCTTGTATTGTACGCCACTTTGAGATTCTAACACATTGCGACCAAGAAAACTAGCCGTAATGAATAGTAATACCCACTTTTTGAAATTTTATCAATTTTATCATTCAAAATGGACTTCATTTTTAGGTTTCGGAAGATTTAAATTATCTTTGGGTGAATTTTTGGTATTTTTTTTGAAAACATTCAGTTTTTGATGAATGGTGAAAAATACTAAATTTTAATTAAAAAAACTTTTTTAATCAAAATAATTTATAGTTAAATTTTTTACTATCGAGTGGTTTTTAATTACTATTAGATTATATTTTTAACGTTTAATCCAATTTTTTTCAATGGACGTAATTTCACATTTAAATTGTGCATAATCATGTGTCAATCTTTTGATAGTTATTATTTCTTAAAAATGATTTTTTTTGTTTTGACAATAAGATTTAATTTTAAATTAATTTTTGCCACTTATGTGGTTTTTATTTATAAAAATAGATTACATATTAATAATCAGGAGGTACAAATTTTGTAAATAGATTACTTTTATTTTTAGACATTTTGAATAATTATTTCGGTATATATTTTATTTACCATGGTTAAAGGGTAAATCCGGTAAATAAGGGTAAAAACATAATATTATAATGATATTAAATTACCCTAACACGTGTTATAAACATATTTTATAATAAATTTCCAACCATAGGCATCCTTGGGTCGATTTTGGGACCCCATGGATCCACTTGTAAGTGAAAATGACACTTTATATTAATTATGTTAAAGTAAATACAAAAAAGACAAAAGCATATATATTTTAGTAAAACAATTTTTACATAGTGATATGTATAATATCTCTTCAAATTTAAATATTCATTAGAAATATAAAAAAATTTCTACATAATGGTATTTTATTGATAATTTTTAGACATTTAATAATTAAATTTAATTAAGACACAGTGATGATACATTTTTTTCCTTATTAATGAAAAAAATCAAATAAATGGTATTATAGATGTTAAAATAAATATAATTTGAAAGTTTTGATGCCATCCACGAATTTTCTAGGTTAATTTGACATTTTAGGATTCATTAAATGAATTTTTTGAAGTAATAATGCTGTAATGAATTTAACAAAAACAAAATAGAAAATAGTGTCAAAATTGACATTAAAGAGTTTTTAAAAAAATATTATATTATTAATTGATATTATATTCCTAAAAATCTAAGGTTCAGAAAAACGTCTTAAATAATACTATATATGTAATTAATTAACAGCTTTTGGTTCTCTTGGAAGTTTATAGTATGATTATTAACCATATAATATAAAAATACAAAGAGACATGGTAATGTCAAACTAATTAACTAAGAGTTAAATCTATAAGATAATGTTAATATAGTTACCCAAACCTATATAAAACCTATTGTTTGAGTGGTGTTCGACCCATCACCACCTTATCCTAGAAACAAATATTTTTGGATCCATTATAAACAGAAAATGATTTTATTATAAAATAATATTTCAATCTTTTCCTAAGGTGCCCCTCACCCCCCTTATAAAAGAGCACTTCCCCTTCTCTCAGATTCACACCTTCAAATCCATTAGGGTCGGATAAAACCTGACCAAATATCCTCTCAACTATACTCCCTTCATCCTAGAGGCCTTACTTTAGTCAAAAATCAAACTTAAGGAGCCCTTTTGATCAAATCAAAAGGAAAAACCAGAAGAAGAGGTAAATATTTCATCACCTCTTTCAAGTTCCTTTCTTCTTCCACTTGCTCTTTATTTGTTGTTTCCATTAAAAAATAATAACTCCAGTATCTTCTATATACTGTGATGTTATTATAAATATGGTACAACCATATTAATTATTTTATTCATCCTTTTAATGAAATGTCACCATATGTGCGTAAGTACGGCTTACCATCTCCACGTCGTGGTGTAGTTGTTATTCAATACATTATTATTTTGATGGATATAATAATGATGTATAATTGATGTAAATAATAAATATAAAATGATAATGACTATTTACATATGATATACCATCCAATTATATATTATTTTAATATCAAAAGAATGATATTGTCGCTCGTGCGTACGTACGGATTACCGTCTCGACGAACGCGATGAGATTCATTCCCCTTCGTATCCATTCAAGACTAAATTTTATTTGATGATTAAAAATAATGTTTAATGACTTAATATAATTATGAATATGAATAAGATACATCATATCCACAACAAACATTACTTATGTATCAAAGCATATAAAGGAAAACGAATCATTTAACACCCAAAACGATGATACTACTAAAATACCATTAACAAAGCAATATTAAATGATCATATATGATATCATATTAATGTATATGGTTTTTGAATAATTTAATATCATTAATTTAACCATTATACAGGCGGTTAATATACCCTTGACCATGGAAAAGAACAAGGTAAGGGTTAATTTCATAATCTCTTCATTATGTGAGGTTGTTTATACGTAATTATCTACTGGGATCTCTTTATAATCCACATCCATGTTTCTTAAAAATGTATTTCAAAACCTTTTTACTATTTAATATACATTTTATTGAAGTCATTTATACCATTATTTTACCTTATATGTTCTTGAAGGAATCTGTCCATCATTTTACAAACAATGTACTTTATGACCTTTTCAACAAAATTAGGGTAAGAATGTTTTTTTAACTTATACGGAGGGTGCGGCTATTTTCCGCCGTTATAACATCATAAAATCTTCCCTTACATGATTATAAGAATATTTCAAAAATAAATGTTTTCTTTTATAATTATATGAATTTTAAATATTTTCAAAATAGAAAGAGATATTTCTCTAAAAATGGTTTTGATTTCATCTATGTCAACATCTTTTGATGGATTCGAAGCTTATTTGAAGTTGAATTATTATGATACAAAACAACCATATTGTATTGAAGGTTTTGTGATATGTTTGACTATGGATGTGTTATTTTTACATCATTCATGGGTTATGGATAAAGTATTGTCATTTCGTATGATAGTTTTAATACGAATGTTTTTGTTATGTTTAAACCTTTTCATATTAGGAATACATTGGACTTAGTATGTGATGGGTGGAGCCCGCTATAGCTCCTCGATGCATCGGTAGGTCTAATAAGACAAAATAGTGTCTTGGCACAAGGCCTTGACAAAATCTTATTTTTACTCTTGGCACAAGATCTTGACTAAGTGGTTTTGATGTCCAGCATTATGCATTCCATCATTATGAAAGTGGCTATTGATGTTGCATGTGATTATTCAACTAGTAGAATATCCATGTGAATAAGTAAATGAAATTATTTGAACTTATCTTTGCCATATTATGCTGATGTTAAAGTTTAAAAGGCATCTGTTTTAGTCTTATACATTGCCTTAAATGTTTATGCTTATTTATGAATGTTTTCGCTATATTGTTATCCTTACTGAGCATATGAGCTCACCCCTTTCTATGTTTTATTTTTCCTAGGATGTGAAGAATTATTTTATGACTGACCTGTAGGGATATTCTAAGGGGATATGAGTGTGGTCTATGGAAAAAATGTTTTTTTAGTTTTTCATTTTATAATGTAATGTAAAACTTATTAATGTATCTAATATTTCCAAGGCTATTAAACTAATCGGTTTTTCAAGACATGATATTTGTGATAATGCCAATGTTATGTAATAATGCACTGACTCTGGGTAACTGGAGTTGGGGTGTTACAGTTGGTATTAGAGGAAGTTTAGTACAAACCTTGGAATCTAGATTTAGATAAACTCTGATTAGAGAACATTACCATAAGATAGACTTTGAGGACTACAATCGAAGAACTTCCTATAATTTTGATATTCTAGAGATTTTTTGAGTTTTCCAAGAAATAAATCCCTATCTGGATACAAGCATGTAGAGGCGACTCAGGCATAGATGTACCTAGGAGTAAAATCCGAAAACACCGCTTTGTGAGACTCGAATGGGAATTGGTGCATGACAATGGGACTTGATGCACTCTTGGTTACAACACTCTTAGGGGATATGCTTAAGATAATTATCATTTTCTTTACAAATCATTATGAATGGTTTATGTGTATATACTTACTTAAAGAAAATATTTTTGTGATTATGGATTATATCCAAAAACTGTTCGGTTTATGTTATGTGTTTTACAAGATTGGAATTATGTATTTCGATTCATAAACTAATCTAGTTTATTCCACTATTTTGAAATGGAGCCTAGTGGAGGGAATAGAAACTGTATCAACACATGTAATCCATGTAGGGACTTCCCTCCTACACAAGATAATTATAGTGGAGCTAGTGAAGAAACTGTTGCTGATCATCTTATCACCATACTGGGAGAACTCACTCAGGTTATAAATAATAAACTTACCCGTATGGAGCACCCTAATCCACAACGTGGAGGATCAATGTTAGATCACTTCATAAGGAAACAACCACCAACATTAAAAGTGAGTACAAATCCATTATTATCTTATCAATGGATAAATTCCATAGAGAAAATATTCCATGCCTTGGGGAGTAGTGAAAGGGAAAATGATGTCATGGAAATTTACTGCATCACGGAGATGCTGATCAATGGTGGTCATTGATTCAAAACACAAACGAAGATAATGAAGTATCAAATATGGAATGGAGGGAGTTTAAAGATATTTTCATAGACAAATACTTTCCTCATGTCCATCAAGAGTATATGGAAAGTCAATTTCTGAGTCTGAGGCAAAAGGAGGATGATAATGTCGCAGAGTATGAAGCTTACATTACAAGGTTAGTGAGGCATGCTGCAGATTATATACGCAACCCATGAAGTAATATTGATCATTTCTTTGATGGGTTAAAACAATTTATCTATCGAGCATTAGTCTCAAAATCCTTCTAGTCATACGAAAATATTGACTCATGTGCTATCAAGACAGAAAAGAAATTCTCTAAGTGATATGACTTTAAAGAAAATTAAGAGAAGAAGAGATTGGTTGAACACTATAGAAATGGAAATAAGGGGAAGAAGGGAAAGTTGAATATTCATCCTGTAGTAAATGTGGGAAGAAACACCCCGGTACATTCCTGAATGGAATGGGAGTCTATTATAAGTGTGGGGAAAAAGTCCACCAAGATCATGATTGAAAGGATAAGAAAGTGGCTGTCAATGTTGAATTCTACAATTGTATAGAAAGGGGGAATTATGCAAATGAATGTCCTATGTGCCCAGAAAACTTACCTCAGAAAAGGCCAAGGGATAAAGGCCAATATTATGTTATCACTACTGATGAGGTTAATGCTTTGAACGACGCGGTGGAAGGTAATTTCATGGTTTCATCAAGTTGAGTAAGTGCTTTATTTGATTCTGGATCATCTCAATGTTTCATATCTTCCCAGTTTGCTAATAAAATTAGATATTTCCAATTTGATTTAACATGGGTGTTTTCAGTCAAAACTCCTAAGGGAAGTATCATTGTAACAAATTTTTGTGAATTAGTCCTCATTAGGGAATATAAATGTTATTTATCTGTTGATATCATCGTCATACCAATGATTGAATTTGATATAATTATCAGTATGTATTGGATTTCGGACCATGATGCAAAAATTTATTTTAAGAAGAAGAAGATAACGATTTTTGATGACGATGATAAGAAACACCTTATCTTTAGATCAGAATCATCACCACCAGATTCTTATCTAGACCCCCCCTCAATAGATTAACTAAATTCAATTATTGGGGAGGAATATAATGAAATAACTGTGGGTGAGGAAAAGAATGTTCAAATAGAATATATACCTATTGTGCAAGAATATGTTGATTTGTTTCCAGAAGATTTACTTGGACATCCTCCAAAATGAGAAATTGAGTTTTCCATTGATTTAATGCCTTGTTTAAGGGCCATATCAAAGACCCCTTATAGAATGTCCACTATGGAATTAGTGGAACTAAAGAAACAACTATAAGAATTTAGTAATAAGGGATTTATTCGCCCTAGTGTTTATCCATGGGGCCCTATCCTTTTTGTTGAGAAGAACGATGGATCTATGAGGATGTACATTGACTACATAAAGATCAATGCTATAAAAATAAAGCACATGTTTCCCCTACCTCACATTGATGATTTATTTGGCCAACTTCATGGAGATCAATATTTTTCAATGATTGACCGTTGATCTGGATACCATCAGTTGTGCATGAAGAATGAATACTTTTCGAGACAAAATTTCAAACCAAGTACGAGCATTATGAGTTTACAGTAATGCCTTTTGCATTAACTAGTTCACCCTCTGTCTTCATGGATCTAATGAGTATGGTTTTCAAGGAATATCTTGATGACATTGTAGTGGTATTTATTGATGATATCTTGGTATACTCCAAAAGCAATGAAGATCATGAAAATAACTTGCACATTATCCCGAAGGATCTTAGAAGAAATGAATTATATGGGAAGTTTAGCAAGTGTGAATTCTGATTTAAATATATTTCTTTTCATGGACATATTTTCTCTAACGATAGAATATCTATTGATCCTTCAAAGACCAAGGCAATCCATGAATGTCCAGCACCGATGAGTATAACTGAGGTACGCATTTTTATTGGTTTAGCAGGTTATTATCGGTGTTTCATCTAGAATGTTTCCCCATTGGCTAACCCATTAACAAGCTCACATGTAAAAGAGTTAAATTTGTTTGGACAAAAGAGTGTGAATAATGTTTTGAAGAACGAAAGATATGATTATTCAACTCTCCTCTATTGACTCTACCATCGGGGAATGATGGGTTTGTTATTTATTGTGATGCTTCAAAAAAAAGGTCTTGGTTGTGTCCTTATCCAGAATGATAGGGCTATTGCCTATGCATCACGACAGCTAAAAATTCATGAACAAAACTATCCTAATCATGATCTTGAGTTAGTAGCTATAATATTTTCTTTGATGATATAGAGACATTATCTCGATGGTGACAAATGTAAGATTTATACTGATCACAAGAGTTTGATGTATATTTTCTCACAAAAAGAACTCAACATGAGGTAAAGGAGATGGCTTGAACTACTCAAGGATTATTATTTCCCTATACACTACCACCTGTGGAAGGCAAATAAGGTGGCAGATTATTTGAATTGAAATGATCATGGAGTTTTGAACAAGAGGAGATTTGAAAAGGATCCTATAAACATGGACCTAGAAATGATGGATATGGGAATAACCATGGAAGGTAAAACATGAATTCTTTTTAAAATGGTTTCCAAACCATCTTTACTAGAAAGGATAAAATGTTCTCTGGCTAATGATGAGTAGTTTTAAAATAAGATTAAAGCTGTGAATAATGGGAGATTGAGTTACTTCATATATGAAGATGGAATTTTGAAATTTGGGAAGATACATTGTGTTCCTGATATAACTGATCTGAAATGAGAATTGTTGGATTATGCTCATAGATCCAATTTCTCTATACACCCTGGGAGCACCAAAATGTATAGATATTTGAATGAACATTTTTGGATGGACAACATGAAGAGGGAGATTTCTGATTTTGTATCTAGATGTTTGGTTTTTCAACAAGTGAAATCTAAAAGGAAATAGCCTGGAGGAGTCATGAAACCTATTCCCATACCTGAGTGGAAATGGAATAATATTATGATGGGCTTTTTCATGGGACTACCAAATACTCCTATAAAGATGATGCAATATGGGTCATTGTTGATCGTCTTACCAATTCAGCACATTTTCTTGCTATAAGAGAATATTTACCACTTGAATGTTTAGCAAGATTGTATATTAACAAATATATAAGACTTCATGTAGTCCCCCTATCGATTGTTTTTGATCGTGATCCCGTCTTTACATCAAGATTCTTGAAAAGACATCAGAAAGCCTTGGATACTAAACTATGTTTGAGAACTTCCTACCACCATCAAAATGATGGAAAATGAGAACAGACTATTCAAACCTTAGAAGACTTGTTGAGATCTTTCTCACACGACTTTCAAGGTATATGGGATCAATATTTACCTATGGTATAATTTTAATATAACAATAGCTTCCATTCAAGTATTCAGATGGCACCATATGAAGAGTTATATAGAAAGGGATGTTGTACACCATCTTTTTGGGATCATGTTGGTGAAAGAAAACTCATAGGCCGAGAACATGTTGAGGAAATGATTGAAAGGTGAAGGTAGTCCAAACCCACATCAAAGTAGCTCAATGTAGGCAGAAGAGCTATGTCGATAACTGAAGGAAGGATTTGGAATTTCTGGTAAGAGATCATGTTTTCTTGATAGTATCTCCATGGAAGGGTGTTATATATTTCGGTAAGAAGGGTAAATTAAGTCCTAGGTACATCAGACCTTTAGTAATTCTGGAACAAATTGGGGATGTAGCTTACCATTTGGAAATTCCACCAAGTCTCTCCAAAGTTCATGATTTGTTCCGCATATCACTATTGAGAAAATACATGCCCGACCCAACACATGTACTTACCGAAGAGGAATTAAAACAGGAACCTGATCTATCTTATTGTGAAGAGCTTGTCTGGGTTCTTGATAAAAGGGAACAAGTGTTGAGAAACCGAACGACTCATCTGGTAAAAGTTCTACGGAGAAACCATAAGATGGAAGAGGCAGTGTGGGAACCCAAGGAACTTATGATGAAGAACCAACACCATATTTTTATGCATTAATATTCTAGAAATTTCAAGGAAAAAATTATTTGAAGTAGGGTAGAATGTAACACCCCAAGCATTCACAGTACGTTTTCCTTTGAATAATGCAATAGCTTGCGTTGTATGCAACTTCGAGATTCTAAAACATAGCAACCAATAAAACCAGCCGGTATGAATAGTAATACCCACTTTTTGAAATTTTATCATTTTATCTTTCAAAACTGACTTCATTCTTTTGGTTTGGAATATGGAAATTATCTTAGGGTGAATTTTTGGTATTTTTCTGAAAGCATTCAGTTTTTGATTAATAATGAAAAATACTAAATTTTAATTAAAAAAACATTTTTAACCAAAATAATTTATATTGTAAATTACACCATTGAGTGGGTTTTAAGTATAATTAGATTATAATTTTACCATTTAATCCAATTTTTGACATTGGGCATAATTTTACAATTAAACTGGACACACGCAAGTGTCAATCATTTGATAGCTATTATTTCTTAAAGACAAGTTTTTGTTTTGACAACGAGAATTAATTTTAAATTAATTATTTCCACTTTTGTATTTTGAATTTAGAAAAATGGATTCCATATTTAGAATCATGAGGTCCAAATTTTTTAAAGAGGTAACTTTTATTTTTAGTCATTTTGGATAATTATTTTGGTAAATATTTTATTTACCATGGTTAAAGGGTAAATCCGGTAAATAAGGGTAATCAAATAATATTATAATAATACTAAACTACCATAAAACATGTTCTAACCCTATTATATTATACATGTCCGACCATGGGCATCCTTGGGTAGATTTGGGGACCACATGGAGCCTCTTGTAAGTGATAATGACACTTTATATTAATTAAGTTAAAGTAAATACAAAAAATACATAAGCATATGTCTTTTAGTAAAACAATTTTTACATAAGGATATATATGTTATCTCTTTGACAATAAACATTCATTAGAAAGATAAAACTATTTCCTACATAATGGTATTTTAGTTATAATTTTTATGCATTTAATAATTAAATTTATTAATGACACAATGATGATGCAATATTTTCCTTATTAATGAATGAATCAAATAAATGGTATTATAGATGTACAAATAAATATAATTTGACAGTTTTGATGCCATAAAATAATTTTCAAGGTTTATGTGACATGTTAGGATTGATTAAATGAATTTTTTTAAAATTAATAATGTTGTATGTAATTTAACAAAATCAAAATAGAAAATAGTATCAAAAGTGACAAAAAAGAGTTTTAAAAAAAATATTATTTTATTAATTTATAGTCTATTCATAAAAATATAATGTTAGTAAAAAGGTCTTAAATAATATTATATATGTAATTAATGAACCTATTTAGGCCCTCATGGAAGTTTATATTATGTTTATTAACCATATAATATAAAAATACAAAGAGACATGGTAAATGTCAAACTAATTAACTAAGAGTAAAATCTAGAAGATAAGGTTAATATAGTGACCCAAACCTGTCTAAAACATATGGGATTAGTGATTTTCTACCCATACCCACCTTATCATCGAAATAAATCATTTTTTATCCATTATAAATCGAAAATTAATCTATTATAAAATAATAATTCAATCTTTTCCTAAGGTTCCCCACACCCCTCTTATAAAAGAAAACTTCCCCTTCTCTCAAATTCACACCATCAAAGCCAATAGGCTCAGCAAACCCCTACCCAAATATCCTCTAAACTATCCTCCCTTAATCCTAGAGGTCTTACTTTTTTTCATAAATCCAACCTAAAAAATCCCTTTTGATCAAATCAAAAGGAAGAACTCGAAGAAGAGGTAAATATTTAATCACCTCTTTCACGTTCCTTTCTTCTTCCACTTCCTCATTCTTTTTTGTTTCCATTCTACAATAACAAATCCAGTATCTTCTACATATTTTGATGTTATTATAAATATGGTACAACCATATTCATTATTTTATCCATCCTTTGAATGACATGTCACCATACGTGCGTACGTACGACTTACCATCTCTAGGGCGTGGGGTAGTTGTTATTCAATACATTATTATTTGGATTAATACAATAATGATGTATAATTGATGTAAATAATAAATATAACTTGATAATGATTCTGTATATATGTTATAAAATCAAATTATATATTATTTTAATATCAACAAAATGATATTTCCGCTTGTGCATACGTATGGATTACCATCTCCACGAACGCGATGAGATTCACTCCCCATCGTATCCATTCAAGACTAATTTTCATTTGATGAATAAAAATTATTTTTAAAGCCTTAATATCATCCTGAATATGAATAATATACATCATATCCACAACAAACATTACTTATGTAGCAAATCATATAAAGGAAAATGAATCAGTAAACACCCGAAACGATGATACTACTAAAATACCATTAACAAAAAAAATAATAGAAGATAATATTTTAGATCATATTAATGTATATGGTTCTTGTATAATATAATAACAGTGATTTCACCATTATACAGGAGTTTGAACTACCCTCGACCAAGGAAAAGAACAAGGTAGGGGTTAATCTCACAATCTATTCATTATCGGAGGTTGTTTATACGTAATTACTTAATAGGATCTCTTTATCATCCACATCCATTTTTTATAAAAATGTATTTAAAAACATTTTTACTCTTTCCTAGACAATGGGTTAAAGTCATCTATACCCTTATTTGACCTTATATGTTCTGAAAGGAATCTTTCCATCATTTTCCAAACAAGGTACTTTATGACATTTTTGACAAAATAAAGGTATGAATGTTTTTTTAATTTATGCGGCAGGTGCAACTATTTTCCACTATTATAACATCATCAAAGCTTCCCTTACAAGGTTATAAAAATATTTAAAAAATAAATGTTTTCTTTTATAATTATATAAATTTTAAATTAATTTAAAATAGAAAGAGATATTTCTCTAAAAAAGGTTTTTATTTCATCTATGTCAACTTCCTTCGATGGATTTTAAGCTTATTTGAAGTTGATTTTTTATGATACAAAACTTCCATATTGTATTGAATGTTTTGTGATATGTTTGACTGTGGATGTGTTATTTTTACACCATTCATGGTTTATGGATAAAGTATTTACATTTCATATTCTAGTTTTAATATGAATGTTTATGTTATGTTTAAACCTTTAAATATGAGGAATGCGCTGGACTTAGTATGTGATGGGTAGATCCCACTATTGCTCATCGATGGATCGAAAGATCTCTTGAGAAAAACTAGTGTCTTGGCACAAGGCCTTGAAAAAATATTTTTTTTAGTCTTGGCACAAGGCCTTGACTCTGTGGTTATGAATTCTGGAATTATGCATTCAATCATTATGAAAGTGGCTATTGATATTACCTGTGACTATTCGACTAGTAGAATATCAATGTAAATAAATAAATGAGATTATTTGATTTTATCTTTTCTATATTATTATGAAGTTCAAGTTTAAAAGGATTTTGTTTTAGTGTTATACATTTACTTAAAGGCTAATTCTTATTTATGAATGTTTCTCCTATATTTTTATCCTTACAGAGCATCTGAGGTCACCCCTTTCTATGTTTTATTTTTCCCAGGATGTGAAGAAGTATTTTATGACTGACCTGCAAGGATAGTCTGAGGGGATACGAGTGTGGTATATGGAAGCAATGTTGTTGTAGTTTTTCATTTTATAATTCAATGTAAAACTTATGAATGTATCTAGTATTACCAAGGCTATTAAACTAATCGGTCTTTTGAGACTTGATCATTTGTGATCATGCCATTGTTAGGTAATAATACACCGACTCTAGGTAACAGGGGTCGGGGTGTTATAGCCGGACCCATGCCCAATAGGCCAAACAACGCGTCGGTAGTCCAGACCCATGCCTAGTAGGCCAGAAAAACACTGACAGGGTGGAACAATGCCCTTTGGGCCAGGTTGGATGAGGCCGAGTCACCGAGCAACGCGACAGGATGGACCCTCGGCCTAACTGGGCCGAGTCCAGTGAGACCCATTGGGCCTGGCCCATAGGCTTGTCCTGACCGAACCGAACTAGGACTTAACTAGTAGAGGTTTATTCAATATAATTATATCGAGGTATGTTGGATGCATGGGCCGGGTTGGTCGGGTCGTTCAATCTGGGTCGGATCGGGCCCAGACGCATTAGACCCATGTTTACTAATTCATCAATAACTTACAGATCGGGTGTCTGATTGATGCACCATATGTGGCAAAAGAAAAGTTGGGATGAGGATATTTTTATGAAATACTCTACACGATATTTTGTGGGGGTTGGCATACGGTCGGGTTGGATCATACTCGAACCCAACCAGACCCTTTTTACTAAACTGCCCATATATTACAGACCGGGTGTTTGTTTGATGCACCGTCTATTGTGTTGGTTCCGTATAAAGTGATGGTCCTTTAGGTTATTTTATGTGGGACTTCTTGGTAGTTGAGCTATGACTGATAAATTGACTACTATCCGTGTGCATCTTTAGTGGTCAGGCAAACAAGAAGGAGTCTTGTGGATCCTTAGTGGTCTGACACACAAGCAGCGGACTTGTGGATCCTTAGTGGCCCAGAAGACGAGAAGTAACCATGGGGATAATTAGTGTCCTGAAAGAAGAGAAGAATCCCTATGAATCCTTAGTGGACCAGTAGACAATCAGCTACAATTTGGATCTTTAGTGGCTAGGCAGACGAGTAGCAATTCATCAGGGATGAGCCCCTCAATAGTACAGAATGTTCATCACTATAGCCGATGAAACTTTTCCTTTTGCTTTAGATTGTACTTGGTGTGAGCTATCCTTGATTTTTGTCTTTTATTTTTGTTTTCATTGTGGTATTTCACCTTAGTGGACTAGGGTCCCCTACTGAGTACTTTGTTACTCACCCATGCGTGGGCTTCGCCCACACGTGCTGTGTCTTGTGAAGACGACAGCCATTTCGATGGAGGACTCGGTGGCCTAGGAGTAGGTGGGGCTCAGTAAGACCAGATGAAAATGACGTACTACTTCAGATTCTATTAGATACACTAATCATACCTTCCATTGGGGTTTTAGTAAATGGCTATCTAGAGTCCCTTTTTTTATTTGTTGTTTTTGGTTCTTTTGTTGGGTTTGTATTCTGGCCCACTTATATTCAGTTGTACTTTTACTCAGAACTTATTTCAGTATACTTGTTTCCCACTTTCATTTCATGATACATGGTTGGGAGTGTTTGTTCGTACAGGTACACAATAAAATTCCTCCCACTTGTAGGTTGACGCCTTCGGTGCTAGTCTCCAATATATGGCCTTCAGGAGGAGGACTTGTGGTATATCATGACATGGTCCTTGGGGGGTCCCCTACTATATTCTTTGTTACTCAACCCTACATGTGATTCACCCACACATGCTATGTCTTGTGCAGAAAATGGACGTTTCGATGGAGGAATTGGTGGCCTAGGAGTAGGCGGGGCTTAGTAAGACCAGGAAAACATGACATACTACTTAATATTCCAGTAGCTACACTACTCCTACCATCCAGTGGGGTTTCTAGTAAATGTCTATTTGGAGTCCCTTTTTTTCTTTGCTGTTGGAGTTATTTTGTTGGGTTTTTATTCTGGCCCACATATTTTCAGTTGAACTTGTACTCAACACTTGTTTCAGTATACTTGTTTCCCAATTTCAGTTCATGAGACGTTATTGGGAGTGTTTGTGTGTACAGGTACACAAACAAATGCCTCCCACTTCTAGGCTGATGCCTTCCGTGCTAGTCGCCAACATCTGTCCTTTGGGTGGCGAGCTTGGGGTATATCATGACACGAGCCCCGGGGGATATGTCATGAAAATGATAATACTTTTAAAAACTATTATGATAAATGAATGCTATGTTAAATGAGTATGATCTTTGAAAGAATAAATACATCTCTAAATGATTATATATTATTTCTCAAGGGAAACAAATCACTTAAAAAGTTTACAAAGTGGCATGTGGCTTGATACAAGAAAAATTAATCAGGTACTTTGAAAATATAATGCTATTTTATAATCATGATAAGGCTTATAAAACTATATTGAAGTTGTGGGACTATTAGTAAATTTATGCTTCATTAAAACACAAGAATTATATATGGGAATCTCCATCACTCAGTAAACTCTTCTCAAAGGAATAAAATTGGTCACGAGTATTGTGAATTTGGAAACAATCTTAGAAACAATTATCTTACACTATCTACATATGTAATGAATCCATATAGTTTAAAAATTATCACTCATTGTACAATGTTGGTTATGTTTTTGATTTAAAACTTTTCATAATGGTTATATATGAAGTGAAAATACATTATGTTGTCACTACTTATATCAAAACCAAAAAACCTACTAATGATATTATGTTAAGTCTCACCTGGAGTTATGATAAGACAAGCGAGGGGGGGGGGGGGGGGTTAATTTTTAATCATAAAAATTCAGAGTCACAAAAAAATAAATGATGATTTTTTTGATTTTGATTATACTAAAAATTCATTATACAGTAAAAGATAATATAGTATTATAAAGAGAGTAATTTGAAATAATGTAAATATAAACACAATCATCTATTGTAGTTTATATCCAAATGATTGTACATTTACTCTTCACACTCCATGTTATGAGTATGGAAATACATTGTAGATAAATTTCTTTTAAAGTATTACGCCAAACCTATACTTTTACAAATATGATAGGTAATAACCAATCTTTTGATAGGATCAAATCTGACCAAAGTCCTTTATGAAGGACCATCCCAAAACCTAGCAAGAATTTTCATGATAGAAGATAGAACATAGTCCTTCAAATGGAGTATACCTAAAATTTTAATTTTTGAATAGGATATATAAAAAATTCCATCCATCCAACATGAAGATATTTTATTGTGAAAAGGGGGGAAAATCCCAAAAAGTTCACTACGTGTAAAAATAGTGAAGTCCGAGAGCATCAACCATTACAAGACTTACACATTCATGGGGAAGGGACCCAATGGTGGTAAAAATGTTGCATGAATTAAACAGAGAGACATGGGAGGCCAGGAAGTTAGCAACCATATTACCCTCATGCCACGTGTGGGTAATAGTCAAGTGACTGGAAACCATGTTTCTACATATGCAGACAATATAGATGATAGACCAAGGGATTGGGATAACCTTTTTGAGAGACCCATGGAGAATGGAGGAGTCCATATCGACTCTTGAAAGCCAAATATTGTGAGGAAGACACAAATCCAAGCCCTTATTCATGGCCAACATTTCAGCACATAGAGAGTCCCCCAAGCCAAAAGAAACACTAAAGGCAAAGATAAAAGAGTCATCCTGGTTGTGGACAACCCCTCCCCATATCATCATTCCGTCGATGCAGGACCCAACAATATTCTTTTTGAGACTAACCGAATGAGGAAGCCATTGCACCCATTTTACTTGAGAAGATGATCCAAGAGTGATGTTTGGTGAGGATTTACCTTTCAGGGGCTGACAGAGAGAAGGAGAAGTTTCCCAATGTTTAAACAAAGGCACGAATTAAATGGAAAGAGAGCGAGCCCGGACAAGGAAAACAAGATTAGAGCTATTATTCCCCTCGTACCACCACTTGTTTTGAGAATCCCAAAGCATCAAAAAACCTGCGGCCATGAACATCATCCGTGGCCTGATCTCCTATGAGTTTTCCTGTGCATTTTGAAACCAGCAAGGCAGAAAAATAATACCAGAGAACTCTTGATCATTCATTCCATAGAAAACACTAAGCCCATTCCACACAGCCACCACCCATTCCACCTCAAAGAATAGATGGTCAATGGTCTCCTCACAATGACGGAGGAAACAACTGCACTAAGAGGCTAGCATGACACATCATCGTCGCACCAGATCTTCAGTCAGCAAGTCATGATTATGGATGCACCAAAGGAGAAAAGATAACTTAACCAGAACCTTGAACCACACGGATGATCCCCCACTATCTCAGAAACCCCCTGAAGAAACTGCCGAAATACATTATTTGAGAAGAGACTTGAGGGAAAGGGGGTGAAGACCAGTTTATCAGGTTTCAAATTAGGCGTGATATTGTTGAAAGCAGACTGCTCCTAGATATCAAGGGTCACATGGATAAACGAAGGATAAGTGCTGGCACGAGAAAAGGAGATGTCTTGAACATGGGAGCCCAGAAACGCAAGAATACTCCCCATCCAGTTCATGCTCCATTACCCTATAGATTCATGTCCAACAATCCAACAAGAGTGCTATTGAAGGGAAGGTAAGTGAATATGAATTGGGCTCCATAGTCTGGAGATCCTACCCTCTGAACTAGCTGCACCCTTTTCATATTTGATGTGAATCAACCATGCCCATAACAAAGTCCCTTCCATGAAATCCCAAGCTAATATTTCTTGGAGACTCTCCATGGTATCATTGACACTTCGCAATCCAATTATTCTGCATTCAAAATCACGGGCCAGCCTATGCCTGGAAGCCCAATGTCATTTACCTTCCCTATGCACATCCCAAATGAAGCCGTTAAGTATTTTTTGAATGCTTAGGATGACAGCCTTCAGGATGACGAGAGAATACAAGACATTCATGGGGATGGAGGAGAAGACGCTATTAACCAAGGTTATACACCCGCCAAAATAAAGGAAGTAATTTTTTTAATTGGGAATGCAGTGGGAGATTTTATCAATAAGCCCGTCATAGTGATGAATTTGAACTCTGTCTAGAGCGGTTGGGGCGCCTAGATATTCCATGGGAAATGATCTTTTTTGTATTCCCAGACTATCAGTAATTCTCTTTCCCCTAGTATCCGGGCAGGAAATAGGGAGGTAACCACCACTCTTCAACTAGTTAATGGATTGACCGCTCCATTTACAATATAATTCAAGAACCCGATCATGCTCCTGGATCGATTTGATATTACCATTCAAGAAAATAAGAATATCATCTGCAAAGAAAATGTGGGAGGGACCTTTGATGTTAGGTTTGCAATGGAAAGAACTCAAGTGGCCCTCATCAAAGTTTTTTTTGAGATATCTTCTAAGCCCATCCTGAACCATTATAAAGACACTTGGGGAAAGAGGAGCCCCTTGTCTTATTACTCAGTCTAATTTGAAGAAACCATAGCTTCTCCCAATGAACGTGATAGAAAACTTGAGGGAGAAAATTCATCTTAAGAAGAGATCAATAGCCTGTTCAAAGAAACCCATGAATTGCATAACTCAAATGACAAAACCCCACTCAATATTATCATATTCTGTGTCCATATCCAGCTTTATTGAAACGTTAGATCCATGTACTTTATTATTGATATCCTTTATCATTTCATTATCAATCGTAATGGAATCTTGGGTAGATCTCCCATGAATGAAACTATGTTGCTCCTCAGAAATATACTTTTGAAGATGGATGGATAGTCTCCAGTTGAGGACTGTTGCAAGTACTTTGTAGGTAAAATTACCCATGTTGATTGGACGGTACTGTTTAAAATAGGAGGGATTAGAGAAATTCGGGATGAGTAAAAGGGTGGTTGCACAAGCGACCCTGGGCAGACTCCCGCCATGGAAGAAGTCCTGAATGATCCCCACAAGTTCCTTCTTAATGATATGACATGAAATTATATAGAAAGAACCAAGAAATCCATCCGGACCTAGGGAACTGCTAGCTTTGAGAGAGGATACAACCTCCCAAACCTCCCCCTCATCCACTGTGCATTCAAAGAGGTGATTAGTATCAGTGGTAACCCAAATGGGAATGTTATCAAAGATGTTTGAATGACCCGAGGGGTAACCGTCCTGCATGATAGGGTTAACATCAGTAAGTAAGGAGCCAAAAAAGGAAGTGTCCATACCTCCCACAACACGTGGGTCATTGGTGAAGGAACCACCCTCAAGCACGATGTTTGGAACCAAAACATGTTTCCTTTTACGATTGCATGCCTGGAAGAAGGTTGTATTTCGGTCCCCCTCCATAAGCCAGGTAACTCTAGCTCGTTCCCTAACTGAATTTTCTGGCTCGAGGAGAATTTCAGCTTGATGGGTCTTCATGTTAATCAGGTTACTGAACATGTCATCATCCCATCTTGATTCAAGATCTCTTTCTGTGTGTTCAACTTCTTCTTTAAGGCCGTCAATGACCTGAAAACGAGAGGGTTTTCTAGATTCCTATAAAAGAATATCACCTTTCAGCCTGCAGAGTTTGTTATGAAACCCAACCCAAGACCCTTCACTCATATGTTCTCCCCACAAGGTACTCACTATTGCATGATAATCAGGGCCAGAAATCCACCGTCCTGTATAGAAAAAATGGGCGCTTCTACTTGTGTTTCTAGCCAGACTAATAAATAGTGGGGAGTGATTCGACAAAGCCCGACCCAAGTGCTCAACATTCACATTTGGGAAGGAAGTAATGTCTTGACTGTTTTCCAAGATTAGATATAAACGACACCACCTGTGGTGATTCCCCCTTTGATTGTTACACCATGTGAATTTATCCCCCATGAATCCCACGTCTGAGAGGCCATTACAGGCAGCAAAACTAGCAAAATCTTGCTGGTCTTTCCTCAGATAGAACCCTCCCCCTTCTTTTCTGAAGGGTCTATAATGACATTAAAATCACCTCCCACAATCTAGACCAAATCACCCATGTCTAGAATGTCCAGCTCCTACCAGAGGGATTCCCACTTCCTTGGACTGCACTTTGCATATACCAAAGAAAGATAACTACTGAAATAATCCAGACTCACCTTCACAGAAAACTATTAATCCGACATGTCTACTTTTTCTACAGAAATAGAATTCTTCCAGAAGACCCAGATATTATAGTTAGCCAGCTCTCCATGCATGTAGTTATGAAGGCCCAGCTTGGATGAGAAGTTCTGAATATTCACTGACTATTGTTTATGTTCGAGAATTCCTACAAGCGAGGCTTTACGATGATAGAGTTTGGAAGTAATGAAGTCTAACTTCGCCTAGGACCCTAGGCCATGAGAATTTCAGATGATAAAAGATATCATTCGGGGAGAGAACACATGGATGAACTATTTGTTACTTTTTTATGTTTTGTATAACCCATAAACTATTACTATGTAATGAAAAAAAACATAAAAAAACACACTAAATTTTTTGACCAGAATTGATGGTATAGAAATATTATTTTCTACCCTTAAAAATGATGAATGATTGATCTCAGTCATTCCGGCAGTTTTTTATTTAAGGATTATTGATAATGATGCTCTATGACATAGAGTTGAACCATGTAACTAGCTAGAATAGAAAATAATATGAAACCATTCTTCTTACAAGAATTGAGTTTATTTGGCCTGTAAGTAGAAAAAATATCAATGACTATATTCCACTTTAAATTCCAAGATCATTCATTATTAATAATTAATAATAATATTCACATGGGTGTTTCTTTAAATTACATCAATACTCTATGAAAATAGAAAGAACACGTACATTAATAAACACATTATAATAATAAATAATCATTTAAAATAATAATAAATACTCCATGATAATCACTAATTAATTATATAGAAATTCCTATAATCCATTAAAAAATGTCTTTTAATATTCCAGCCTTTTTGAATTATAATTTTAAATGCTATAATATTATTCAAAACATCCATGAATATTAAATAAAATATAAAATAACTTAAAAATATATCTCAAAGAAAATACTAAGTAAAAAATGACGTAACTACTAGGTCATATAATAATCTTATTATATAATTATTTACAATATTTTTTTACTTTAACCCTTCAAGTAGTACTTTCAAAACATAAAAAATATGTTTTCATAAGACAGTTAATATTAGTAAGACTTATGACTTTGAAAAAATTTCATCTTCATAAGAATTTAAACCATGTAAGACTTTACCAATAACAGAAGATATTTTATATTTCCAAAAAAACAATTTGAAAGAGTTTTATCCAGTGCCTATGATTTTTAATGACATAATACTTTCTAATATTCACATAATAATTTTTATTATTCATGTAAGAATTTTTAATTTTTAAAAATTTGACATATATAAAATAATAATTTTTCTTCACATTACTAAAACAAACAATGAAATGAGAATAAGAATAAATAATAAATGATAAATAATTAACAATGTCCTATAACAAGTGAAAGATTCAAAATGAAATGTGAATGATATAATTAAGTGAGTTATTTGTAATTATCAATCCATAAAAAATAATGTTGTAAGGACACACCTAATAATATCACTCTTTTTGATAATTACAAAAACAAATTTGGATTCACAGTATTCTCTCCCCAAATTTGTAATTGTTCTAAAAAAAATTAATTAATGAAGATTAAATTATTTACACTAAATAAATGAAACACTTCTCACCATTTTTGTAAAAACATATCAAGTGATAAAGAGTAAAACAAGTCTCCCCCATTTAAAAAATGGAAAATTAAATTCCTTTTAGAATATAAATATATCATTTTTATGAAATAGTTCATTTTTAAAATTCTAACATTTCGTACCAAATATATTATTTTAAAAGAAATAATTTTCCCCAAAACAGGATGAAGAAACATTTACATACTCTCAATAAGTTAAACATTCAAATAGAAAACAATCCAGGATCATGATATTTAAGAACCCAAACTACATAGTAAAACATATATAACCAAAGTTGTTTAAATTTATTTAATAATGTTTTAGAAGAAATAAAATTAGAAAATGTTAACATTATCAAAAATGATTTCAAAAAAAAATTAATTTTTAAAATGAATAACCATGACTAAATTTGTGTATATTAATAATTTATAATGACTAAAAAAATAATAAAATGGAATATATTTTAGAATAAGACTATAAATATCCCCCATTAATGTTTTTTCTCTTTTATTTTATAAGTATAGATGTAACTGCAGATTACAAACTGTTTCTGGATAAAATAGTAAGAACTTGTAATGTATAAACCCTTTAAAGATATAAATTCTTAAAAACATTTCTATATACAATAATAATTAAAAAATGATATTTAAAGAATTTAAATTATCCAATAGGGATCACATTTTCCGATAAACTAGATTTAAAATTGATTTTTCAAACACACTCGAAAAATAAATAACAAACATTATCAACTAATTTCCAACATATGAAATGTTAAAAATATGAAGGACATGAATGTTTTCTTTAAAAATAACATAAATATATTTACCATGGTATCATGAATAGCTTAGATCTAATTGGATTTAAGAATGAAGCTTTATGAACCCAAGATACATAAATATTATCTTGTTTAACATTAAAAATAGATTTAAAATGAATTCTTTTTTTGGTGACCAAATTATAGAATTTTTTTTATAGTTTGGTCATTAGAGTAATGAACCAAAAAACCACATATAAGACATGTGTCAAAAGAAAAAAAAATCAATTTTTCATTTCAAGAAATGATATATAAACATTTTTTTAAATATCCTTTTATAAGAGAGATACTTTCTATGAGTCTCTGACCAAAAACATTCTATAATATAATGAATTCAACTATATATTAACTTCTAATGGTAAATTTACACATTATTTCCTTTAAATTTTACATTTGAGCTTGATGATTTACATTTTATTTTTATGACTTTCCAGATCATTATAGTTTTTATCTTTTGCACATGAATCTTAGTTTTTTAAACTATTATTATCATACTTATGTGTAGATAAATTATCCCGAAAAAGCTAAATCATTATTCTTATTCTTCATTGTTTTTATAAATTAAATATATTTTTTTCACATTGTTCTCATTAAGATTTGATATTTTATAATCAACTTTATTAAACATTTAATTGTCTATTTGTGATTTTCTTTCTTATTTGGTTCAATGGGGTATAGTAAAAAGTGTGTAAAAGAAGGTGAGGGTGCTCCTCATGGTGGAAAGTTGTTGGTGTTTATTTAAATATAAGAATAAAGCCTACCTTGAGGGAATATTTTTCTCTTTTAGCGATATGGTTTCAGGACACGATGCTTAGAAATTGATCTGGTGCCTCTTGTTAAATTGTTGGTGAATTCCCCATCCCTCCTGATAATTATACACATCCATGTTCCCCTTATTTCTAACATGTGAATACATTATTATAGTCACTAAATCCATTGGGACCCCATAACAGTGGTTACAAAATTAATGTTGATGGGTCATGTTGTGAATAGTATATATGTGAACACAATATCATTCAAGATCCTATTAGTTGGGTACTCATTGCAATTAGTGCTTCTTATGAGAAAGGAGACTCTCTATTGGTAGAAGAATATGCTATTCATGGTGGTATGAAAATGTGCAGGAGGGATAATACTGATATTTATATAGTGGAAACTTATTCCGAAATTATCTTTCACCCCTTAAAATGTTGGATTAGAATTCCTTGGTTAATCACATACCATATCCATAGATGCAAAGCATTAATCAATGCTGGTACTACATTGATTCAAACAAGGTGTGAAGGGAAGCAGGCTGCAGACTAGTTAGCTTCAATAATTTGATCATACAGTATGTGTATTCATATTTGTAGCCTTTTATCTCTTCATTAAAAATTCATGAATATTATTTGTGGCGATGCTCTCAATCTGCACTACTTTATACCCCCTAATCTTATTTCTCCTTTATTTTCATCAATAATTATAATAAGTTATTTATGGTTAAATATTTCCAAATTTCTTACTAGATTCACATAAATAAATTGAAAAATAAGATTAAAATTTAGGGAAAGAAAAGTTTATATTAAAACAAACATTTTAAATTCATTTTCTATTAAAAAACATGTACTAATGTTTTAATCATCTTTATAAGTCCAGCATTCCATTAAATCATTTTTATTTTTATTTTATTTTTTATTTTTCCCATATTTTCCATTTTTCATCTTTATAAATTCATATTTTTTGTGTCATTTTTATTATATCAAAAATACCAAATTTTAAAATTTAGAAAACCATTCATTTATCAAAATTTCTTGTCCTTTTCCTTCCATTGTTTTTTTCAACTTTCCTTTTCTACATGAAACTATGTAAACACTATTATAGTTAACTAAAATCATCACTATTATCATTACTAGAAGAACCTAAAAAACATTTGAATATTTATATGATACATGTTTAGTTTACTTGAAACAAATTACGTTTTTTTCCTAAACATTATTATAAGTATTCATTAATTAATTTTATATTGAATTAGTGATATAATAATCTAATTCATGATATATTTGTAAGAACCTGATTCTTATTTGAGGTATACATTCATTGTTTTCCATTAATTCACAGCATAAATTTTTAAATGTAACCTAAAATGAATTCCCTTTGAATTCATAGAGGTGTTAGGTGTTTCTAGGGCTGGTTTGGAGCTCGAAACCCTTGATTTGAGGTGTAAATGGCCTAGGAAATGGTTAGATTAATTCGTGATTAGTAGTCCGCACAGTTTAAAAAACTTTTGATGCATGGGAAGAGAGAAAATAAAATCCGCACAGATTCAAACAAATTGTGAAACTCAGGTCACACAGTCATGCAAAAAACATTGTAATTAGCGATAGTGAATTCTAACATGGTTTGCGCACAATTAGTCAAACTGTGTGGGTAAACCGTGTGGGTGCACCTTGCCTATAAATAACCATGCACAGTTAGATCATGTTTTGACCAAAGAATGTCTCCAAATAAAGAAATGCCTTATTTTGAATTATATTTTAATTTTTACCTTAAATTAATTTTGATTTCTAACCTATTTTTCACTCATTTCCTTACCCACACAACAGACCTCACCTTAGAAAGCTCTCCATCCTGACTATTCATGGATTGAAAATATATTCTCCATCCAATATATAAATTTAATTTCACTCATCTCATTGGATCTATAAGGGTAAAATCAAGATTCATTTTTATCCATTTTTCATTATTCTAAATATAGGTTGTGCTATTTTGGTGTAGGCTTATTTTCCAAATTATTAGGTTCATAATATATTATTTGATTTTTTATTTATTAAATCTAAATTAAGAACTAGTAGTGGATAAGATATCAACTACGGACTTATAGTAGGTGGTATCATGCCTTTTTGTTAAGGTTGAGTTGTTTATATATGTCGTTGTGCATCGTGCCGAATTTCTTGCTGTCACCTTAAATTGAAGTTGAACACTATAATTTTTAAGCATGTTCTATGTGATTAAATATCATTATTGATGTTTTTTATTGGTTGAATAACATTAAATGGAACAAAAATTTGGTGTGTTGATATTTGAACTAGGCCTCTCTGTGTAGATTTTTACCCTTAGATACATTTGAGGTGTTCCCTTGCCTTGTCATGGGTTTTAAATGGACGAATTGAATTATAAATAAAATGATGATTGATTTGGAATATGAATTTTAATTGAAGTGATTAATATGAAGGGATGTATTTCCCATGAATCTTGGACCTTGATATGTAATGGATTGAGTAAGCATGATATGCTCTTTACCTGCATATTCACATGCGTGCTAAATAGAGGCTATGCCATGCATTGGTTGAATTAGCTTGAATTGATATTAATATTTTTATGTCCATGTGAATTAGATAAATACTAATACATGTAATGATATGTTTAATCTTGAGAATATTTTTATAAATATTTTTCCATGTGGGTAATTAAAAGGCCAAGCCTTATAAGGCTGACCAATTCTTAAGTCTCTTTTTGAGGTGAGATTGACACGAGATGATCTTGGTTTTGACCGTGGAATGTAAACTGAATTGAGAAAATTGAATTGAATCGGTTTATTCTTATTATCCATGGGTGACACATGGATTCATATGATAATACCATGGAAGGAGTCATTTGTCTATTGAATTTTACACCTTGGGTGATACGTGGATTAAAATTAGAATGCCACATATGGGCTCAAATGGATTGAACCTTGATTACACCTGAGTGATACTTCGACTCCCTAGTGGACTACTAAGGATGGACTCTAAGTCGTGACTTACATGCCGAGTGATACATGGATTCATATGAGAATTTAGTGGGTGGAATCAAAGGAAATTTGAATATTTATTCCATGGGTGATACTCAGGTTCCCTTAGTGGACCTATGAGGACATACACAATTTTCTGGTATGTTATACCACACATAGAGTGATACTTGGGTTCCTGATAGGTTTTCCATGGTTGGGTTTGTATGGTTTTGGTTGATATTACACATGATTTGAGACTTTTATTCCAGCATAGGAATGTCAAGGACATACCAAGGTTCTAAATTGAATAAATAATGAAATAACTCTTACGATGCGTCTACCAATGAAAAGCACAATCTAGGATTATGTCTTGAATTATACATTATAGATGGCCTTATTAGGCTTCTATTATGGTAATTACTATATTGGGGATGTTATGATTTATCTGGATCTCCAGAAAAATAATTTAAATTCAATTGATTTGTTAAATGATTTTGATTAAAATGAATTTATATTAAATGAGACCATGTACTTAAAGAATGTTTACTTTTGATTCACTTCCTTAACATGTTATTTATATACCTACACACTATTTTTATAAATATTAAATAACTGATTGGCATACACCTTGGGTTTTTTCTGATTGGGATTATATCTCACACCCTATTTGGGCACCTTTTGGTACCCAAATAGGCTATATGATTGCAGGTGCTAATAATAGAAAAATCCCTACTACAAGTACATGATTACTATTTAAGAGAAGGAGTGAATGAGACCAAGATGAAGCATCCAATGATACAAGGATAATTTTGTACCTTTTTTACTTGTGTGATATTTATTGTACATATTTTTTGTATAAATTTTTTGGATATTTTATTGGAGACATATGACATGTATCATCATTTCATATGAGATATCTTATGGAATTTTTTATATCAGTTGTACACTATTTTCTTTTATGATCTATATGATTTACTACTTATATTACACATTTTTTATTGATATTCTATTGTACTACACTCTAATGATGAGGCCACAGTCTCCCAAATGACACACCAAGTCCCTCACTACTAGTCAGCTGCCTCTTGCATTTAGGGAGATATGAATAAGGCCATGTGACCAACTGAGATCAGGGCACTGTTGAGTGTAATCCGGACATGGGATGTTACAAAGAGGTATCCGAGCCTTCTTTTCTATTTTTTCTTACTATTTTATGATAATAGAAATGGATAAAAAGGAAATTGAATTTGGTAATGAGATATTCCCCAGTGTAGAAAATCCACATATAAGAAAAATACAAATTGCCTTGAATAAATTTGTTGTTTCTAGATTTTTACTATTACAGTTGATTTTATTACACCATTATGTGATGAACATCTATTTTGAAATTATTATTGATATGATTTTGAGCTTGATTTTATTGCAACCGAATTAGATGAGGGTATTCCATCTCATGCATCATATAAGAACCTACTAGATTTCAAATTCCATTCATTATGCTACACCATCTAGGACACATTACTTATTGTATGCTGTTGTGGTAGGTGATGTGATAGATATACATGTTGTTGTGATAAGTAATCTAAAATTTGATATGGTGTCAAATATGTGGAAGACACACATTGGACCTTGAGGAATATGGGACCTCTAAGATCATAATTTGGCAGAACATTACCTTAAATTTTAAAATATAATGTGATGAATATGAAGATGAGTATGAATTCAATTGATAATGTATATAATAATATTTGTGAAAATGAAAATGAAAATGAATATGAAATAGAAATGTGAATTGTTTAAAGTAGAGAACATCACCCTGACCCAACCATAGTAGTGAGAAGTATGTAGTGTATCTTTCTTATATATGATCTATTTGATTCCTTGACTCGACTCATGGAGTAGGTAGAGGGGTTTGTTTTAATATAGGTAGGATTGTACCTATCCTATTTCTTTTTCTATGATTTTCAAATGTGAACCTGATTAAAATCCTGATCCAAGGATTGTGTTTGGAATTATAGAGGCATTCCCCCACAACGACCACTAGTTGTACACTAGGAGAGTGGCAGCGATCACACTCTAGAGGTGGTGGGACATGGGATTCTAGTGGATATTCCAGTGGTTCCACCTATGAAACCAGTTTTTATACCATACACAGGTGTTGAGGCATAGTTTTGAGAAGGTTTTATACTGTTCATGTAGGACATTCAGGGAGCACCACAACCTACCCTAACTATAGAAGAGTTGACATGTGATTTTCAATAGTAGGATCATCCCATGTTTTGAGGGGATGGTGGACCATAGGCTAAAGTGTCATGTCTAGAGGCCATGTTATCAATCTTATATCACCTTGAGACACTTCCTGAGTGGAGGTTCAATCTCACTACGTATATGTTACGTGATTCCACCAAGATATGGTGGGATGTTAACACACATGTGGATCATCATCGGGAGTTTCCTAAAGGGAATTTTATATGGTATTCTATGAATACTTCTATCCCAAGACAATGAGGGCTTATAGAGCTCAAAAGTTCATACATTTGGAGCCCTTCTCACTATATATTATAGATTTACTTGGTATATTTTATTGAGCTAAATCACTTCACACATATTCTTATAGGTGATGAGTTATTGAAATCTAATAGATTAGAGGATGGTATCTGGTACAAAATTTGATCACAGGTACATTTATTTCTTCTTACTTATATTTTGAGATTAGTGAATCAGAAACATTTCATAGAGTGTAACCTGAGAGAGGTTGGAGGTGTGATATAGGGTGGCACAACATCAAGATCTGGTGATGCATTAAAAGGTATTAGGATGCATCATCTGGAGCATCCATGACATGATACTAGTAGTCAGACCACTTAATGAAATATCTAGGTGAGGAGATACTAGTGTGGTAGCATGGGATATACAAAGCCACAGTGTATAAGGGACCCACTCAAGTGATTATCCTATGGAAAGTTGGGTCATCTACAATTCTTCTATGGAACATTTCCACCAGAAACCTTTGAGAAATGGTCTACATTGCCTTCATATTCAGGAGAAGGTCCAGAAGTATCTCATCTGGTAGGGAGATGGAATATAAATGGCTGATCAAGACAAGGTGGTGGTTGTGTTTTGGTATCCAAACCCTATTTTCACAGTCATAGCAGGGTAGATCTACTAAGGGTAGCCATGCAATGTCACTAGGTAAAAGTTTAGGCCAGACATATGTAGTACAACAGACTGATGAGGATAAGGATCTGATACCTTCTACTATGATTGGTATAATTCCAGTTGCCTCTACTTTATCTTTGTCACTTTTTGATACAGGGGCTCGACAAAGATTTATATCTGTTTCATTTAAATAGAGCCTTAACCTGAGTGTTTATACTTATAATGGCCTCTTGATGAATGAAACTCCATTGGGGATTATAATGGGGCATGTATGTCAATTCAGAGTGTTCCCCCTTGAGATTAGTGGGTGTCCTTTTATATGGGACCTCTTGTTATTCAAGATGACTGGTTTTGAAATCATTCTCAAGAAGCAATGGTTAGTTCCATTTCAATTTTTTTTTTGATTTCTATCGCCACAGTGTGACATTAAAATCATAAGTGGGAGGAGTGTTCATTCCCAAGGGTGAATGAGATGTTTAGGTGAGTCGCGATGGACATGAGAATCATCGAATTGGTGGGATGACATATAGGATTTTAATTTTTTATTTGGATCATCTTGGAATGAGGCATGAAAATTTCCCTCTAGTATTTGATCATTTCAAGGATGTCTTCTCAGTTGAATTTTCAGGATTACCTTTGGTAAGAGAGATATAGTTCTCTATCGATATTGTTTCAAGAGATTAACCTATATCAATTTACCCTTGCAATATTTCTACTATTAATATATGAGATTTGGAGAAGAATCTAAAGGATTTAGAGGAAAAGGGTTTTATCTGACCGAGTTCTTATCTATGGGGTTCCTTGTTCCTTTTTTGCTAAAAAGGTTGATAAAAAGATTATGCTTTGTGTGGATTATGGTAAATGGAACCAATTGATGGTTAAGAACCAGTATCATCTGTTATGGATACATGATCCCTTCAATGAGCAATGAGGATCTTGGGTGATTTAAAATGTTGATTTGAGATCTGGTTATCATCAGGTGTGCGTTAGACTATCGAACATACCTTGCATATCCTTTTGGAGAAGGTATAGTCCATACAAGTATTTGGTAATGCCATTTGATCTCATGAACACACTAAAAGTCATAATGTAACTGTAGAACTTAGTGTTCCATCCTTATTTTGTTTTCTCATGGTGGTTTTCATGTAAGATATCTTTGTGTATTCTCGAAATTGACACGACTATGAAATACATCATGAGATCATTTTGAATACATGGAGAGAGCATTAGTTACATTATAATCCCATAAAGTTCCACTTATAAATGGACCATATTCACTTATTAGGTCAAATCATCTCATACAAAAGAGTATCAGTAGACCAAGAGAAGGTGAGAGATGTAGTTTTCTAGGAGTAGCCCAAGAAAAACTATCATGTATGGTGTTTCTTGGGGATGGAAGGATATTAAAATTATTTCATATAGGACTCATACCACTCTACAACAGTATTGATAGACATGAATAATAAGGTTGTGCATTTGAGTCATCATATTCTTGAAAGATGGCCTTTTACAAGATATAAGGGATACTGAATTCTGTGTTGATACTAACTTTTCCAGAGCTAGGCAGGTGATACATGATTTATTGTGAGGAATTAGGTATTGGGCTAGGATAATTTTTTGTGTTGGTAGATAGAGTTTTGGTGTGTGGGTCTCAATAGTTGATGCCACACTAGATGAATTACCCGATACATGATCTTGAGTTTATTGCAGTTGTTCATGAATTACGCTGTTAGAGAAATTACATACTGGGAGAACATTTTGTGGTGTACATGGACCATAAAATCCTCAAGAACAAATTTATACAACATGATTTGAATTTAAGGTAGTGATAGTGGGTTGATTACCTTCAGTATTTTGACATTGATCTTTCCCACATTCCTGGTAAATCTATTTTAGTGGTGGATGCACTGAGTAGGAGGACTCAAATATAGGTAGTGCACTATGCCATTTGTGAGTGTAAACTTATGGATTGTTCTCTGAGATGAAATTGGAGGAGAACGCCAGTTAGTGGAAGATATTTCTATCATCATTAGTTATTACCTCTACCCATATGGATATAGTTAAGATGAGGAAGCAATTGGAATCAAAAGTTCTAGTTCTACAAGAGAGTGTGGAAGGTGAGGACCCTCCTCTTGGTAAGACCATTGGTAAAGATGAAGTTATCAATATTCATGGATTTTTATGGGTTTGAACATAAATTTACAGGAGATAACATGGGACATTATTGTTTTATTTTGGGTATTTCATCCGGGCACTGCCAAGATGTATCAGGATTTACATCATTAGTACTGGTGGATGAGTATGAAGAGAGATGTCGCTGGTTTTTTCAATAGGTGTTCCACCTGTTAGCAGGTGAAGGTGGATCATCCATGACCATAAATACTTTTACAATATCTACCCATTAATTAGTGTATAAGTAATGATGTCTCCATGGATTTCATGACCGATTTAACAAGGTCAACTTGTTGTAATGATGTCGTATGATTTTTTTTTCAGAGGCTTATGATGGTTTTACATTTCCTGAGAACAATGGAAACCATTAGTGTGAATGAGGTTGCGAGGTTTTATAGCCTGGAGATAACATGACAACTTGGGGTCCCTTATATTATTGTTTCAAATAGGTATTTCCAATTTAAATTACGATTCTGGAAAGGGCTGTAGAGGGCATTTGGTATACAAGTTCTTATGAGGTCAAAATTTAGCCCAAAGAGATGGAAATTCAAAGTGCACAATTTAGGTGATTGAATAAATTCTTTTAGACTGCATCCATGATTTCATGGGTGATTGAGAGAATCATATACCACTAGTTGAATTCTTCTACAATAGTATCTTTTAGGCTACTATTTAAATGGTTCCATATAGGGCTTTGTATGGTAGAACATGCCGATCACCCATGTGTTTGTTAGAGTAATGAAAAGAAGCTATGATGGGTCCTCATCTTATATATGAGACCACATAGCAGGTGTAGTAGATTCTGAAGAGGATGGTCACTACATAGTCTCATCAGAAATATTACACCGATTTTCATAGATGACCTCTAGAGTTTGAGGTTAGCGATCAAGTTTTCCTATGTGTTTCAATGAGGCTGGTACATTAGAGAATCAAGAGACAAGGTACGATTTCAATGGGGCATGTTGGGATGTTTGAGATTCCAGAAAGATTTGTGTTGGTAGCCTATCAGTTGTAGTTTACATAGAGGTACTAGGAAATGCACAAAAACTACATGTTTCTCATCTGCAACATTACTATTCAGACCAGTCACATTCTTTTCATCTATAGGAGGTTGAGATATAGGTAGATGAATCCTTTGAGGAGCATCCTATACATATTTTGTATTGTAGAATGAAGGTTATCTGAGGCCGGTCAGTTCCTCTAGTGCATGTTCTATGGATAAATGACCGTGTATAGGATTAGACATGGGATTGGGATGCCGATATATGATAACTATGGCCAAAGTTGTTCTCAGACAATCTTTGTAATCCTTGAGAATGCAATTCAGGGATAAATTCCTTTTAGGGGTGAAATTTGTAAGAACCCAGTTCTTCTTTGAGGTACGAACTCCTTATTTTCGATCAATTCTTAGTGTAAATGTTTAAATGTGGACTAATGTGAATTTCCTGTGAGGTCATGGATGTTTTAGGGGTGTTTGGGGCTGGTTTGGAGCCTGGAACCCATGATTTTGGGTAAAAATTGCGTGGAGCATATTTAGATTAAATCATGCAAAGCAGGATGCAAAATTTAAAAACCATGTGATGCACGGATAGAAAGAAAATATAGGCCATGTGTTTTCATAAAAATAGAGCGAATCTGGACACATGTCCATTCAAGAAACTCTATATTTTTTGATAGTGGCTTCTCATAATATTTGCATACGGCTAGTAATATCATAGGGGTAAACATTTCCAATAACCCTTGCCTATAGATTCCCATGCACAGTTGGTTCATGGTTTGGAAAAAACCATGCGGCTAAACCATGAAATGCCTTATTTTGAGTGAAATTCCAATTTTATCCTATTTTAAACCATGTTTTCCCTAAATTCTTGACCAGTATAGTATCCCTCACCTTAGAAAGCTATCCAACTTATCTATTATTAGATTCAATATACCTTCTCCATCCAATATCATAAATCAAGGACATTAATCTCATTGGATCCATAAAGGTAATACATCGATTCCATTTTATCCATTCTCTATTATTATAGATAGAGGATGCACTATTTGGTTGCAAGATGATTTTCCCTATTATTAGTTTCTTTTTCCATTATTCAATTTATTCCCAATTAGAGATGAATTGGGGGAAGATACATGATTAGATATCAACTAAGGGCCTATGGTAGGTGTTTATATGCCTTTCACTTATGGTTAAGCTATTTATATATTTCATCATTCTGTGTGCCCAATTTTCGGGCATCACCTTAAATTATAGTTGAACCTGAAAATTTCATATCATGTTTTAGGTGATTAAATTGTATTTTTGATGAATTTTGTTGGTTTAATACCTTGAAACAAAACAACCATTTTGTGTGTTGATATTTTAAATAGGCCTCAATTGGCGGCTTTTGACCCTTAGATACCTTTGAGGTTTGCCTTTTCCATTCCATGTGTTTTAAATTGATGAATTATATTATAAATAAAATAATGATTGATTTGGATTATTAATTGTAATGAATGTGAACAATGGGATGATATGTATTGACCCTGAACCATATCCATATCCATTTAATGTATCTAGTATGCATGAGATACACTTTACCATGGTATGCCCATGAGAGTTAAATAGAGTCTATTCTATTCCTTGGTTGACATAGATTGAATTGCTCTTAATATTTTCATGGCCATGTGAGATAGATATATACTATTGCCTATAACTCTTTGTTTAATCTTGAGAATATTTTTATAATTATTTTTTGATGTGTGTAATTGAAAGGGCAATCGTTACAAGGTTGAACAATGCATGAGTCACCTTTTGAGTTGATATTGATATGTGATTATCTTGTTTTTCACCTCAGCATGTTAAATTAATTGATTAAATGGAATGAAGTTAGATAAATGTATATTAGATATGGGTGAGACAAGGATTCATATGAGAATCCCAAGGATGGACTCATTTGGATATTGAATTTTATGCCGTGGGTGATATATAAATTCATATTAGAATTCCATGGATGGTTTAACACCCCATGTTTTTTTGAACATTTTTTGAATAAATTAAAACTCTCATTTATATCTTGCATTTGACCAATTCAAACATTCCTTTCACATGGAACCGACTTGGTGTATGTTGCACACAACCCAGAGTTGGCGTACGATACCTGCAACACTGAGTTTCTATGAAACACATACTTTTTATTATTATTATCTAAATGTGATAATTATAACCTTTTAGTTAAAAATATTTATATTAATAGTAATAACTACTTTTTAAATATTGATAATAAAATATATGATTCTTGGTAAAGTCCATCTATGTTTAAAAATACAGTTTTCTAAAATGAACCGCTTTTAATGTCCTTTTAATACATATAATTTTAGACACTCATGTAAATTTATTTTGGTAAAATAAACATCATTTTTTAATTCATAATATTGAAATTATATTAGGGTGAGTTTATTTTATTTTTCTGAAAACTTTTAATTTTTGATGAATAGTGGAAAAAACTGCATTATTGTTAACAAACCAACTTTTAATTTAAATAATTATATTTACAATAAATTGATTTTAAATTAAAAATATATTTTCAATATATAAACTAATCCAATGATGGTAATTAAATTATTTTACAATGAATTATATATAAAAAATTGTTGAACTTTTCAACGTCTCTTTTACCCACCTTCTAGCCACATTTTCGGGATTAATAGTAATCATATTATTACCACTTCTATGAATTGAATTCCAAAAAATGGGAATACATGGTTGTAATCTGGATTAAAAATGTGATATAATTGGAACTAAATATTTTTTTGTGAATAATAACTTTTAAATTTTATTTACCACGATTAAAGGTAAATATGGTAATTAAAGGTAAAAATAATATTATAATAATATAAAATTACCCTAACACTTGTCCTAATTTTATTGGATATGTGTTTTTTACCCAAATCAGACTTAAGTAAAAAATATGATCCTCTTTAAGTCAATTGTGTAGGATTAAGAAATTTATTATATTTTATATAAAGAAGAATAAAAAGGGTCATATTCAACATTTAATAAATAAATCATTATTATATAGGGTTATACAAAAGATAAATTTGACTAAAATTATTAATTTGATTTATAATAAATTTATATTCATCATAATAATTGTTTTTTAATTTTTAGAGAATAAATAACTTAATTTAAGTCTTGTACAATAATGATGCAGTAATTGTTTAATTAATTTAGATATCAAATAAATGATATTAAAAATATTAAAATTAATTTAATTTTACTTAATTAATGATATAAAGGAATTTTAGAGATAGATTAAACATTTTTGTGATATATTATAAGTATTGGTTCAAATTTATCATTTTTCTTTGATAAATGTTTTCAAACAATTTTTTTTAAATATTATCAAAATTGACATAAATGATAATTTAAAATAAATAAAATTTTATCAAATGTTATATATTACATATAAATACATGGTTTGTCCAAATAACTTGTATAGTGTTAAATATATCATAAATGATCCAATTTGGGTTCTTTTTGCATTATATAGTTACTATATTCACCCTATAATGTAAAAAAAGACAAGTTGTCAAAGTAAGAGTTAAATTGTTTAACTAATGGTTTAATCCAAAAGATAAGTTTTCTTATATAACCTAAACATGTCTAAAATTCATTGGTTTAGAGGATTTATAACCATCCAAATCTTAAATTCTAAATATCTATATTTGGATCTATTTGAAATTGAAAATCAATTTATAATAAATTAATAGTTTTCGAGTTTCCTAAAGTGCCCCTCCTCCCCCTTATAAAAGGGCACTTCTCCTTCTCTTTATTTAAGACCTACAAATCCATTTTTATCGGCCAAACCATACAATTTTCCAATCCCAACATCAATAAATACCTCTTAGTGTCCAAAATTTAGGTCTAATTACTTTTTAAGGAGTCCATTTATGAAAATCAAAAGAAGATACCTGGAAAAGAGGTAATTGTTTTATCACCTATGTCAAAGTTATTCTCTTCATCTCCTTCCTATATTTATATTTTATCCATAAAAAAGTATTAAATATATCATATAATATATTCTGATATATGTTTATGATTTTGGTACAACCATATTCCTCCTTTAACCCATCCCATGGAAAGCAATATCACCATGCATGCGTACATATGACTTACCAAGTCCACACTGTGGTGTAAACTATTTTTCATGTATACTTTATTGAGATGAGTTTGATGATGAATATAGTGGATTTAAATAATTAATATTAAATAATATTGTTTCTTTATAATTCATATTCCATCCAATTCCATACCCTTTACCAATAAGGAAAGATATCACTTTTCGTGTGTACGTTCGGCTTACTGTCTCCACGACGTGATGATATTCATCTTCCACATTCACCATTCAAGGATGATTATAAAAATATATATTTTTAATAAGTGTTAAATTTATTATATAATCATGATACTCAAATAATGATATATTTATACACAAACGTATATATACATATGTCATTTACATAATTTCTTTCAACATGACAATTAAAAACGGAAACAACATTCATGCGTTTGTATGGATTATCGTCTCCATAATTTTTGTATTCCATTTCCTAATTCTTTATGCTATATAATATTATTATATACATATACATGATATACATGATATTTATATCTTGATATACATTCTGTAATCATGATGTAAGTATAAGGACCAACAATATAACAAATTAAGACACATGCGAAGAACAAAGAAAATATTAACCAAAGTAAAACCTTACCATATGTTCATTGACAAGTTGTTAACAAAAAGTCATAATCAAACATTATATGGTGTTATTTATAATAATATTCTTATATATAATATTTATAATAAACATATATTTATTATACAGGATTCTTGTGCGAGTACTAAGTGAGTCAAGACACAAGGTAAGGGATAATTTTTCAGTTTCATTATTATTGGACATTGTTTATATATAATAATTTAATATGGTCTATTTATCATCCATACCCATTTATTTCTACAAATTCATTTATAAAATGTTTTACCATTATCCAATGGATTTTTTAAGCCATTTTTACCCATTTGTGACTTTTTTACTATACGGTTTGGAGAGAAATTTTCTTTTGTTTTGCATAAGAGACGCTTTTTGAATTTTCTGTAAAAAGTATGAGAAAAATTATTTTTTAACTTATAAGAAATTAATGGATTTTTATGATTTCATAACATGTTATTTACATGAAACTTCTATTATAAACTTTCAAGGTTATTTTGAAATAAATTGTTTTCTTTTGAAATTGTGTGGTGTTTTAAAAAAATAATTTTTTTGAATAATAATGGATATTTTCATCAAAAATTAATTTCAAGTGTTTTATAAAAATTATTTTCTATCTAAGATACCATCCATTGGTGTTACATAAGCCTTTAGTGGAAAATTATTCAATTTTTCCATTCATATTCATTACCTGAATGGATTACGTTCTTATGGTATGATGTTTGTGAAGCACATTCCTCTTTCACGTGTTATATGCTTTTGAAACCAGATTTATTTCACGGGTTATGTTTATTATGAAATGATTAAGAAACCTGTATATTTTCATAGGTTATGAAATGTTTACATGATTATTATTCCTATTTCATTTCATTTATTATGTTATGATTTTTAATGATCTTGGGGCACATGTATGTATGATTTCATTATGAGATGTATGGGACCAATATCTTCCTCCAATTAATTGGTTAATGTTTTATATATCATCAGATAAACTAAGATGGTATTGGGATTAAACCTTGACTATTATAATGTCCATGGGAGTGAACCATGACTAAGAAGATGGTATGAGGAGTAAACTCATGCTACTATGATGGTATGGGATGTTAATCCATAAAACTAATATGGTCCTGGAAGTGATGACTTGGATACTATATAAAACATTATATACTTATGTGTTTTACACAAATCTATTTCTTACTCCTATGTCATGGTCTCATGGATTATACTCTTTATATAATATTGTATTATTTCTTATGAACTGCCAACTTTATTTCCATGATTTCTATTATGATATTTTATAAGCAGGGTACGATATTCTATTTTTCATGATAACGATCTCATAACCTTATACTCATGTTTATGCTTATATGTCTCCCTTATTTACCCGGACTGGGCATTTGATCCCACCCCATATTTCTTTCCCCCCAGGTTATGAGGATATATACTATTTTTGATGTATCTAAGAAGGGTGATAGTAAATAAAACATAGTGGGAAATTATGTAGTTCATTTATGTAATAGTGTTATGTTTCCATGTTTCAAAAGGTAGTAGAGCAATTATAGTATTTGGGTGTTTGTTTGTATAATGTTATATTATTCTGCAAAAGTTATGTGATGTTAATGAATTAAAATATGAGGGTCGCTATAGGTGGTATCAGAGAAAAGTTATAATGATCCTTTTCAAGATAGGATGATAAAAACTTAGTGAGAAGCATAAAGGAATGCCTAAGGATAAGTATAAGGGTAAGGAAAAGTATAGGAACATGTCCCGGAAATTTGGTAAAGGATATAATGAGTGGTTTCC
Organism: Viscum album; assembly: GCA_963277665.1. Taxonomy (NCBI): domain Eukaryota; kingdom Viridiplantae; phylum Streptophyta; class Magnoliopsida; order Santalales; family Viscaceae; genus Viscum; species Viscum album. The sequence goes on along the minus strand of CAUJRU010000262.1, from coordinate 754,812 downwards.
TATAAATAAATCCATGTTTGTATACTATAACTGAATATGGATCTAAAATATATGTACCTAAGGTTAATAACTCTAATAAGATATTTTGAGAATCACTCGAGGAAATTCGGCACACGACAACATGCCTTACTTGACACCTGGTTTGAAACTCCTAGGGGATATGATCTAGGAATTCAAAAACTCATCACAAACCAATATGAATGATTTAAATATATATTTTCTATGAATAACTTTGGATAAGCCTAATGTGTCCAAGATTAGGTAAGTTGTCCTAAGCGATACATCCTATAAGTTATTTTTCATGGTTATCTGCTTCCTCAATAGGATGATTATTTATTACATTATGCTTTTGGTTTTAGTTAGTGGATGGAACTCGAAGAAACATTGTTAAAGGTGATTGTGAAGGATAACACAAAAAATTCCCCCTTGACCAACCGAATTCTATGGGATCTGTAATAAAAAACAAATTGCTATGTTCACACTGCTTTCTCAATATATGAATCATAGTGGACTTCAAAATAGGAAAAATATGTAACAACTTCATATCGAGTCTTTCAAGAGGTAACATCCATATTCATTCAAAGTATCTTATTATCTACTTGTTGCTAAAAAATGGATCAATACTACTAAAAAGATATTCTCAGTTATTCAGTGTTTAGAGCGTGAGAAAGTCATTCTAGCTATTTATTGGTTAGAAGGTGAAGCAGATCAATGCTGGACTCTAATCAAGAATAAGAGGAAACACAATGATATTGAACTCCTGAATTGGGATAAGTTCAAGAACTTATTTTTCAAAAAATACATTTCTCAAATTCTTCATACCATAGGGGGGAAGAGTTAGTTGAGTTGAAGCAAATGGATGATTAATCTATTGGTACATATGAGGATAATTTCACAATAATTTTAGGGTATGCTTCATGAATTATCATCCAATGAAAAAGTAATGTTGATATGTTCTTTTATGGATTAAAGCCAAGTCTCTGAAGGTAATTGGAAAAAAAGAGACTTTAGTATCTATAAAGAGATTGTGCATTGTGCAATCAAGGTGAAATGGATGTGGGAGTCATATAACATTCTCGTGTATTTGATGAGAAGAGGAAGATTGAGTATAATAGAAACTCTAAAAACCATATAGAAAAGAAGATAAGCATTCCTTTGTGCTCTAAGTGTGGGAAGCAACATAGATGAAATTTATTTAAGGGGTCTAATAAATTTTATAAGTGTATAATGAAAGGTTACTGAGAAATTTATTTCCAAAGTGATGAGAAAAAGTTAGTTAATGATGTGAATGTGGAAAAGAAGCATAGAATGCACCCCATATGATTTAGTGCAACAAGTGTAATGAGAATGGGAATTATGCTAACCACTTCACAAACCCGAGGGCTGGTGATGATGATTAATGTTAGAAACCTCTTAATCTGAGGGACAAAGGGATATCTCATGTAATAACTATTTCTGATGATGGGTGTAATAATAATGTGATGAAAGGCACACATACCATCTTATATAGAACCGCTAATATCATATTTGATTCTAGATATACCCTATCTATCATATCTAAAGAATTTTTTAAGAGTATTAAGATTCTAGAAAAATAGTTAGATATGGATTTAGTAGGGAAATCCCTTAATTGTATGATGATTTAATCTAAAGTCTATGATTCTTCACCGGTTGATGTTTGTGGGAATGAGCTTCCTAAAAATCTTGTCATTCTTCCTTTGGTCAAATTAAACGTCATAATAGGAATGGATTGGATTTTTCTACATAAATACCACATCAATTGTCAATGAAGGGTAGTTACGTTTGATATTTAAAACCCTCCGATAAATATCCATCAATGTGAAGATATGTGTGAAATTTCTATTAAGACCAAATCCAGTGTACGGGTATTAATTCCCATTAAAAATTTGTATTTATCTCAAATTTTTGGGGAGAAGATTGACATAGAAGATATTTCTATTGTGAGATATTATTTGGTTGTATTTTTAAAAGAGATGTCTAGTCTACTAAGAAAAGACATAGTAGAGTTCTCAATAGAACTCATGCCTGGTTCCACACTAATTTGAAAGACTCTATATAGAATGACCCTGATTTAGTTGTAGCAATTGAAGAAGAAACTTTCAGAAATCATTAAAAATGGACTTATTCAGCCAAATGCATCACCTTGGGGTGCACTGGTTCTTTTTTTGGAAAATAAAGATAGATCAATTCGAATCTACATTGATTATCGGGAGTTTAACATAATCACACTCTAGAACCATTATCGTATTCCTTGTTTTGATGACATGATTGATCAACTGTGCAGAGCTCATTAATTTTCCAAGATTTAATTTTGTTATGGATATCATCATTTAAGGGGTAATAAGGAGTATATACCCAAGATGACATTCCATACAAGGTATATAAATTATGAATATATAGTGATGCCTTTCGGTCTTAGTAATTCCCAGGTTATCTTCATGGCTTTAATGAATAAAGTCTTTAGAGATTACCTCGATATGTTTGTGGTAGTCTTTTTGGATGATATTATTATCTATACAAAGAAAAAGGTAGTCCATGAATATCACTTGATAATTGTACTACAGACCCTATAGAAGGATAAGGTATTTGAAAAATTTACAATGTGTGAATTTTGGACACAAAAAGTTTCATTTATGGTCCACATAATCTCAAGATATGATATAGCAGTAGATCCATTAAAGATGGAGGTTATTGAAAGTTGTCCTAGAAAACCATGATGACTGGGATCTGTATCATTCTTAGTTTAGTTGGATACTATTGATTGTTTGTGGAGAATTTAACATGACTATCTAATCCTCTGTCCAAGCTAATTCAGAAGGGTGTCAAGTTCCTCTACACAAATAAATGTGAGAAAATTTTCATGGAACTGAATAGAATTTTGGTCTGTGCGCCTATAATTACATTACCTTATAGTAGAGAAGGGTTTGTAATCTATAATGATTCATAAAATAAGGGATTGGGATTTGTTCTTATGAAAAAATACATGGTTATATCCTACACCTCAAGAAAGTTGATGGTTCAATAGCAAAATTACCCAACTCATGATTTGGAGTCAGTAGCGGTAATTTTTGAACTAATGATATGGATGCATTATCTTTATGTAGAAAATGTGTGATATATATACTGATCGCAAAAGTATATAATACATATTCACATAGATGGAGTTGAACATTGATCATAGAAGATAATTAGAGTTGATAAAGGATTCATACTACCCAGTACATTACCACCAAAGGAAAGCGAACAAGGTGGCTGATGCTTTGAGTCGAAAATATCATGTTAGATTTTCCATTATGAGGATCATAAAAGATAAAATATTCGGGGATTTTCAAAATATGGATCTAGAAATCCTAAAGGAAGAGGAAATATCTTATCTTTCCTAAATTAATGTTCATCCCTTTATGTGAGTGAAGATTAAGGAGGAAAAGAATGAAGATGAAGAGATACAAAAGAAGGTTAGAAATGTTCTAGAGTTTATCCTCGATCAGGATGGAATGATGAAGTTTAATAACCATGTATGTTTTCCATTCCATAATATATTTAAAGGAGGAGGTATTAGAGGAATATCATAGTTCTTCATTATATATTCATCCTAGAAGTATGCTGATGTATAGGGATTTGAAAGAATACTTCTGGTGGGATGACATAAAGAGAGATATCACATAGTTTGTGTCTCTGTGCTTAGTATGCTAGAATGTTATGGCTGAAATAAAAAAGTTTAAAGGGATGTTTCATCCATTACCTATACCCGAATGGAAACGAGACAACATAACAATGAATCTTTTCATTGGACTACCCAAAACCTCTAAAGGGTTTAATGATATATGGGTGGTAGTCGATCACCTTACTAAGTCAACACACATCATTGCTATTAGAGAAGATATATCTCTTGATAAAAATTCCAGGATATACATCAAGCAAGTGTTAAGGTTTAATGGAGAACCAAATTCCATTGTATCAGATCGAGATCTAAAGTCATCCTCAATGTTCATCGTAGTGATCTCGGGGTGGTTCATCCTTCAGTGACAACATCGGTCTCTGTGGGCTCGACTATAGTGGCTTCTCTCATCGTTTACTAGCCCACTCCACTCCCATTGTCTCCTTCGATGGATAGGGTTCTTTGGCAGTGTGATGAGATATAGCGTTTGAGCTTCACATTATTATTTGAGGGTTTCTATATTGGGTGTCAGCTGTGAGTGCGAGGGGTTTCTTGTGGTGGTCTCTGTGGTGGTTGTGAAGGTGGAGACGGGTTGCGGTTTTTGACTTGCAGAGGCATTTCATCCAACTTGGCACTGTGTTTGATGATTTGTGATGATGGTTTATATTTATGTTTTTCTATTGGAGAGATTTGGGTCTAGATTTTTTTGTGCGTGATGAGTGATTAAGTAGAGGAATCATTGGTGATGTTCGTTTCAACTGTGTGTTATAAAGATGTTGTCATGTGGTCTACAAATATAGGTCCCTGATGAGGTGCATTTTTGTGAGTCTGTTGGTGGAGGATTAATATTTTGTTTTATTTTTTACTTGATGAAGGTTCATTTGGGCTTTAGTGCTATGTATTAATGTGGATTTTGTGGTTTGAATTTTTTGTGTTCACTTATGGCACTACGGGCTTGGTCTTGGGTCATTGCATCCAGTTTTCTTTCATAGTTCTTCTCTAGAAGAGGTTCATAGTGGAGAGAATTATTCTTACCATTGGTATCTGGAATTGGATGTTTTGAGAGGGTATGAAATTTTCCATCGGATCTGTTCGTATGCATCCTTGCAGATGACTGTTACCCGAGGAGTAATGGGAAGGTGGACACTAATCTTATTTTTTTATTACTGTGGTGGGGATTTTACATGATTTTGAATCTAAATGTTTTGGCCTTGAGGATCTTGGTATGTTGAGGCTGGGTTGTGTTTTATGTCTTGATGTCATTCTGGTTCCCAATTTTTCCTCAAAAGTTCTTTTGAAATAAGAAATTAATTTTTAGGCTGAAAGAATAATTCAAACCCTAGAGGATATGTTGATATCTTGTTCTCTCGGTTTCAAAGGTAGTTGGGATTAACACATTCTTATAGTTCAATTTTCTTACAAAAATATATTTCACTCAAGCATTTAAATGGACCTATATGAAACCCTTTAAGGGATAAATTTTTTTGCTCCAACATGTTTGGATGTGGTTGGAGAAAGAAAGCTATTGGGACCCAAGATTTCTGAAGAAATGGTCGAGAATGTTATAACAGTTCACCACCATATCAAGATAGCTCAAAGTTGGCAGAAACATTATACTGATAATCGTCGATGAAATTTATAAGATTCTTGAAAAAAGGGAAACAAATACCTAGGTATATTGGACCCTATTAGATTCTTGATAATATTGGGATGTGAGACCATCTCTTGGAACTCCCTCTGAATCTCTCTCAAGTTCATGATGTATCCCATGTATCTCTCATGAGTAAGTACATACCTGACCCTTCACATGTATTGAACTCAGTGGTCATGTCGTCAAAACATTATATTTATTATGACGAGAAAACAATTGTAATTATGGACTTATGAGAACAAATTTTATGAAACAAGACCAATTGAATGGTTAAAGATTTGTGAAAAAATCACAATTTAGAGGAAGCTACATGGGAACTTGAGGATTCAATGATGTAGAATTATTCTCATTTTCTTTTTCCCGAGTGACAAATTTGGAGGGAGAAATTCATTTTAAGGGGGTAAAATGTAAAAACCAAGTTTTTATGGACATTTTTTTGAATAAATTATAAATTTTCTTTATTTATTACATTTCACTAGGTTAAACATTTCTTCCACATATAACCGACTTGGTGTGTGTTGAACACAACAATGATTTTCCTTAAGATAAATAAAAAACTATGTTTCTACGAATAATATGTTATTATTATTATTATATAAATGAGAAAATTATAACCTACCCATTAAAAATAGTTATATGAATATAAATAACTACTTTCATATATTGACAATAAAATATATGATTCTTGGTAATGTCCTTCTGTGTTTAAAAATATTGTTTTCTCGAATGAACCAATTTCAATGTTGTTTTTTTAACAAAGATAAATTTAGACCCTGATGGAAATTGATTTTGGTAAAATAAAAATCTTTTTTTTTGAATTTAGAATATTGAAATTAGATTAGGGTGGTTTTTTGGTATTTTTCGAAAAAAATTCATTTTTTTGATGAATAGTGAAAATAATGCATTATTATTAAAAACAAACTTTTTCATTTAAATAATTATTTAAATTTTGAATGACTCTTTTATGAGCCTTCTAGCCACATTTCCAGGATTAATAGTAAATTTAATTTTACGAAATTTATGAATTTAATTTTAAAAAATAGAAATACATGGTTGTAATCTTGATTAAAAATGTGGTCAAATAGGATCAAAATAGTTTTTTTGAATAGAAATTTTTTGATTTTATTTACCATGGTTAAAGGTAAATAGGGAAATTAAATGTAAAAATAATATTATAATAATATAAAATTACCCTAACAGTTTTCCTAATTTAATTGGATATGTTTTTTTCGACATAAATAAACCTTTAGTGAAATATATGATCATCTTTAAGACACTTATTTAAGATTGACACATTTAGTATATTTTATTTAAAGAAGATTAAAATAGTCATATTAAAATTTTAATAATTATTTTATATAGGGTTATACATAAAATATATTTGACTATAATTATTCATTTGAAATATTAGAAATTTAACTTCATCGTGATAATTTTTTTTAAATTTTTTGAGAATAAATAACTTAATTAAATTATTGTATAATAATGATGAAGTAATATTTTAATTAATTTGGATATCAAATAAATGATATTAAAAATATTAAAATAAATATAATTTTTCATAATTAATGTCATCCAAAACATTTATAGATAACATAGACATGTAAGTGATATATTGGAAGTAATTTATCTAAGGTATCATGTGGTATTGATATTTTTTTAAAATAAAAACATTGAATAGTATCAAAATTGACATAAATGATACTTTAAAATAAATAATATTTTATGAAATGTTATAAAAATCATGAAAACAAAAGTTTTGATCAACTAACATTTATTGTGTTAAATATTTCATAACTTATCCAATTGGGGTTCTTTTGGAATTTTATAGTAACTATATTAATCCTATAGTGTAAAAAAGAAATATTGTCACAGTAACAGTTAAATTGTTTAACTAAAGGTTAGAGCCAAAAGATTAGGGTAATTCAATGACCAAAACATGTATAAAATTCACTAGTTGAGATTATTTATACCCATCATCATATAAAATTCCAAATAACTCACTTTGGAGCTATTTGAAATATAAAATTAATTTTTAATAAATTAATATTTTTGGAGTTTCTTAAAGAGACCCTCCTCCAGCTTTTAAAAGTGAACTTATCATTCTATTTAATTCACACCTCCAAATCCCTTTTCTTGGCCAACCCATACCCATTGACTATCCCATCTTCCCTCAATACATCATAGGGGAATGAATTTGTGAATAAAGCCATCCTCATGATTCCTTTTGTGCAAATCAAAAGGATATACTTGAAAAAGAGGTAATTATTTTATCACCTCATTTAACATTATTTTATTCTTCTACATCCTCTTTCAATGTTGATTCCATACCAAAGAAATAATTATAGACTAAAATATATTCTGATATTTTGTTATGATTATTGGAGAACCATATTCCTCATTTTTCCCATCCTATGAAAAACAATGTCACCATGCATATGTACGTACGATATACCGTCTCCAAGTCATGGTGTAAACTGTTTTCATGTATAAAATCTTTATATGGGTATGAAGATGAATATACATGATGTAAATAATAAATATTACATAATATTGTTTCTTTATAATTCTTAATCCATCCAATTCCATACCATTTACAAATACTCAATGACATCATTGCTCGTCCCTTCCTATAGATTACCGTCTCCACGACACGATGAAATTCATCTTCCACATTCAGCATTCAAGGATGATTAAAAAAATATTTTTAATAAGTGTGAAATTTATGATATAATAATTTTACTGTAATAATGATATATTTATATTCATATATGTATATACATATGTCATTTAAAAACTTTCATGAAACCTTAACATTGGATCATTAACAGGAGGGTGATATATGTTCATAATAATGACATATATGGTATTATGTATAAAAATATGATTCTATAAAAGATTTATAATAAACATATATTTATCATACATGAATCATGTGTGAGTAATAAGAGAGGCAAGAGATAAGGTATGCGATAATTTCTCGGTCTTATTATTATTTGTGATTGTTTATAAATAATAATTTAATGGGGTTTATCATTAATGATTATATTTTCTAAAAACGATTTCAAAAAACAAATTACTATTATCATTTGTATATTTAAGGTCATGTTTACCTCCTCCAATGACACGAAGGCCTTCATTTTTTATTTATTTTTTATAATCCACCTTTCAAGGGGTGAGGTGGAACCCTTACAAGGCCCGTACGTGTAAGTATTACATGGCCCATAGGCCTTAGAGGAATTCATTGCCTGTAGGATGAAAACATTACATAAAACCCAGACCAACTACTTGGAACAGCTCCTCCCCAACATCTTCATCGTGAAATCAGCTCTCCACCTTCGCATGGCTGTTCGGCTAGGCATTCCCATGCATGCACAGGCTTGTCCCGATGGCAGGTGTCATACCCTCTCATTCTTTCAATCCATTTATCTTATGCTGTGGTGAAATCTCCTTGCTCATCCTCCTTGTAGAGCTTGTTCCTTGTAGGTTATCTGGTTTGCATCTTCACTTAAGGTGGTATGATGGCCTTGATGTGTCCCTAAGGCCTTACTAACCTGAAGGCCTGGGTGGCCCGAATGCCTTAAAGGACTCAGAGACCAAATTGGTGTCCCGAAGGCCCAAACGGGGGAATATTCCCGGCTGCTACAGTGCCAAACAGTGCCTGCTACAGTTCCCAATACAGTACCTTCTACAGTATCCGCTACAGTGCCAACTATAGTACCGGCTACAGTACCAGCTATAGTACTAACTACAGTACTGCTACAGTACCCCCTAGAAATTCTTCCTCCATTTGGATTTGATCCATAGTCTCTAGGATGCACTTAGGGAGTCCTTACCAACCGGGCTAAGGCTCATGTGCTCATGTTTACCCATTTTGACTCTTTACTACATAGTTTGCAACAAATCTTTCTATCATTTTCCATATGACACACTTTTTGACTTTCCTAGAAAAAGTACAAGAGTACTGATTTTTTAACTTATACGACATTAATGGATTTTTACACTTTTATAACACCTTATTTCCATGAAACTTCTCTTACAAGTTTTCATGGTTATTTTCAAATAAATTATTTTATTTTAAAATTGTATGGTGTTTTAAGAAAATAAAACATTCTTGAAGAAGAAATGATATTTTCATCAAGAATTAATTTCACATGCTTTATCAAAATTATTTTCCTTATAAGATAACATCCATTAGTGATAATCATGCCTGTATAAGGATATTATTCAATGTTACCTTTCATATTATTTCTCTGAATGGGTAAGTTTTTGATAGCATGATGTTTATGATTCACATTTCACTTTCATTGGTTATATGCTTTTGAAACTCAATTCTTTTCACGAGTTACATTTATAATTAAATGATTATGAAACCTATCTCTTTTTATAGGTTATGATATGTTTACATGTTTATGATACCAATTTCATTTCATCGGTTATGATATTATTTTTAATGATATTTTGGCACATGTATGTATTATTTTATTATGATATGGGTGGAACCTACATCTCCCTTCAATGCATTAGGTAATGTTTTATATCTCTTGAGATAAACTAAGATGGTCTTGGGTGTGAGAATTGACTACTATTATGGAAATGGGAGTGAACCATTAATACTAAAATGGTATGAGGAGTGAACTCATGATACTATGATGGTATTGGAAGTAAACCTATAATACTAATATGGTCTTGGCAGTGATTACTTGTATACTTTGGAAATAATTATATACTTATTTGTTTTCCACACTTCCATGTCTTACTTATATGTTAGTATTTCATGGATTATGCTCTTTATTTAATCGTGGATTATATCCTATGAACTTCTAACCATTATTCCATGATTTCTGTTATGATATTTTATATTATGGTTATGATCTTCTATTTTTCATGATCACATTATCATACCATTATACTCATGTTAATGCTTATATGTCTCCCCTATTTACCCTTACTAAACATCTGATTTCATCCATTTTATGTTTGTTTTCCCCAGGTTATGATGATGTGTATTGTTTTTGATGTATCAAATAATGGTACTGGTCAAGAAGATCCTAATAGGATATTATGAAGTTCATTTATGTACCAGTGTTATGTTTCCATGTTTCCAAAGGCAGTGGACCAATTAAGGTCTTTTAGAATCTATTTGTATAATGGTTAAGTATTAATTAAAATTTATGTAATGTTAATGTTTTGAAAAGTGGGGGTTTCAATATATGGACTCAATTATCTTGAACCTTGATTACTTTTGAGTGATACTTGGAATCACTAGAAGACTACAAAGGATAGACTCTAAGGATTGTCTTATATGTTGACAGATACATGGTTTCATATGATAAATATGTGGATATACTCAAAGGCAATTTTACTATTTATGCCATTGGTAATACTTGGGATTGTTTAGTAGACCGTTGAGGATTGACTCAATTAGAAGGTCATTTATACCACACCTAGTGCGATACTTGGGTACCCGAGAGGTTCACCTTGGATGGGATTGTAAGGTGTTGGTTGATATTGAACTTGGAGCGATACTTTAATTCCAGGTTAATAATGTTAATGACATACTCAGGTTTTAAATTGAATAAATAATGAAATTTTTTTATGATTTATATGCTAAGAAAATCACAAGCTTGGATTCGGTCTTGACTTATACTTCTTATATGACCTTCATAGGAATTTGTTGTGATAATGACTATACGGGGGATTCAAGTCTAGCACCGAATATCAAGACTTATAAATTGAATGAAAATTAATTGTTAAATGATTTTGATTAAATGAAATGGATATTAAATGATAACAATTACTTATAATATGTTTACATTTTGAGTTACTTCATCTACTTATTATATATAAGCTTGAACAATTTGGTTATATATATATTTATCGAGTGATTGGAAATGACCTTGGGTGTTTTCCTACTGTGATTATATATCACAACCTATTTGGCCCACCTTTGAGTACCTAAATAGGCTATATGATTTTAGGTGTTGATAAGGGAAAATTCTCTTCTATAGGTACTTAATTGATACATAGGAGCATGAGAGAATGGACCAAGTTGAGGATTGTAGTTTTTCTAAGATAATTTTATCATTTTTTTAACTTTTTTATATGTATTTTACATCTTATTTATATGCATGATTTGGCTATTTTGTTACAGACATATGAAATGTGTCATAATTTATATATGAGATGTAAAATATCATTTCTATATTAGTCTTCAACTGTATAGTTCTATAATATGCATGATTTAATGATTCCTCTACTTGTATGTGGTTGATATTCCACTATGCTACACTCTGGTAATGAGGGAGAAATATCCCCACTAACACACCTAGAACCACACTACTAGTCGTCATCCTCTAGAATTTAGGGAGATGTGCTTAAGGCTATGTGACCCACTGGGCTCGGGGTGCTGTTGAGTAGTACTGTTGTCCAGTACATTGCAATATTAAAAAATTTTCAGGATTTAGTAAATATAATACTTCATGGAATTCCACTTCATTAGTAGATATTGAAGTATTATTTCAATTAACACTTCATTCTTCAAGGTTTATCTTTGAGTACACATGTTTTTAGGTTATAAAAACCCCCTGGTGTTCTTTTGGGGTTGTGTTTTTTGATAATTACGTATAAGGAAACATCAATTTTGTGAATCTAGTTCCGTAGTATTCATTTTTTGAATGATTTAAGATGTTTTTATAGAATCTGTTTTAGATTAAATTAGGTTCAAAAAAATTTGGTTTTTCTTCAAATGTTGATTTTTTGGTAAATTATCCAGTGTAAGACTCCATGGGGATGGATTAATCTATAATGATATTAATTTAAATTTTTTGGGAAGTTAATTCCATATTACTTTCAATACTGCAATACCTACCTCACATGACTTTGGAGTTGTTCAGATATTTTCCAAAGGTTGCAAATACGACTTCTATGTGGAGAGTTTTTTTGAGGATATAGTATGAAAATGATGGTATAACATAAAACATCTTGGGAAAATGTGAATTTTAAATTTTTATGTTGATGATTTCCTAAGACTTACACCATACGACATCAGGGAGCATATGGATTCCACCACAAGACATCAAGGAGTATATGGATTCTTCATATGGCTTAAATAGGTTGTGTGAGACTTTGTTCCACCATATGACTTTAAGGATTCATATAAAATTTGGATCCATCATTGGATTTTGTAATTTCCATACATTAAGGATTTTTATGACTTTAAAATTCATATGTGTCACCGTGTATAGGTTGAAAATGAAATGAGTTTTTAGGGAGATAATTTCAGGTGATGCATGTACTGATCCTAACTGATTAAGACATCATGTGTTTTAGTTTTAATTGATGATAATTTCAAACATTAAGTTTTATGATTTTTTAAAATCATTAATTTGGTTTTGTATGAACAACATAAAATTTCAATAATGGAGGTGGTGACATGGAGCTTATATAAGCATGAATCAACATATTTTTTTAAAAGAGAAATGCTGATAAAGATCATAATGGAGATTATCATGTTATATTTTAGGGGATTTAATGCATGTTTTAAATATAAAGAAGGCGATGGTATTGTTTTTGTAAAATTAAATCACATGTTTTGAATGGATATATTTTCAAAAATGGAAATTGAAATGAAAAGTGGTTTAGGTGAAACAAAAGAAGGTGCAATCTATCTCAATATTAAAGGGGAAGAATTTTGGTTATCATAAGAGGAATGATGATTCATTATTCAGAGAGATAAAGGGGTAAAATTTTAAACATACAATGTAATATAAAATGATAGGTTTTATTCAAAAAATATCTCTAACATGATAGCATCATATATAGGAGTATCACATGTGTTTTACACACTGGGAAAAAGAAGATGGAGAATAATGAAGAGTTACATGAGATCACTCCTTGAAAGATATTTTTTAATGTCCTTTAATTTGAAAGGAGATGAATACTATATAAAAATCCATTATTTTTATACTTTTATTATTTTTTCACCTAAGAATAAAATAAAATAAAATGATAAATACATTCCACTATGTGAGGAAAGTATGGATTTTTTAGTTGTGTATGGTTGTAAACCAAGAGGGTAAATGTGACCTCTCCAAACATGTAATACAAAGAAGTGACCATTAGTGTCTCTGGTCCAAGGGAACATTTCCATGCATGCTCTTTATATTATCCCATTTGGTTGAAAAATGTAAATTTTCGTGTTTCCTCTATTTTAACTACAATATCACTGTGAGAAAAAATGATAGAAATGTTCCTTAGAAATACATAACAAGATCATTGAAAAGGGGAATTTTTAATTAACAAACATTTATTCACCCTCCCTAATAGGTTTCATACCCTCTAGGGGATCAAAAATTTGTATAATGGGGTTTTTTGGATGTTATCTCTCTAAAAGGAATGATGGCTGTTGTGGTGAATAAAAATTGAATTCATATTTTTAAAGATAGTAACTTCCAGCTATGAAAGGAATAGTACAACATTATATTCATTCATTGGGAATGAATATATTTATGGATAAAATGTATGGAATATCTATATGCATGGGCAGTGTAATATTAATATATGGAGACCATAATGAGTTGGATGAGTATTACAGAGAAATCTATTCTTTCGGGGGAGCATTGGAGAACCCTGTCTATAAAAAGGTGATTTTAGGAAAGATATAATGACATCATTTTTACTATTTAATGATTTGGTTTATTTGATGTGATATTTTCATAGTATGGCATGGATTAGATGCATAATTCTAGGGCCAGTGAGGGTTTTTGGTGGATTAAGTGGTTTTTAAGGACTTTTTGGTTCAACACAGCCAACATCGTTCCCCGATTCAAGCTGTGTTGGTCCATGGTGAGCCCCCTATGGTCCGTAGGCAATGAAAAGTGACTAGGAAATGTCCTATTATCTATAATTAAGATATTTTGGAGATTATTAGGGCCACAAATTTACAAATCTCTCTGCACCCATAGTGGAGGCCATGGTGAAGTAAAAAAATAACCTTTTGTCCCATAACCATGGTATCTCGTTATTCTAGATGTCCTGGATTAGTTTGTTCAATGCCTCCATGACCGTGGTTGATGCCATTGTGTAGGATGTGGTGAAGGTCAATTTGAAATTTAGAATGGCCGATTCAGTTGCAGGTCTTCCATAGATTTATAAATATCAATGGAAACATGTGGGGACTTCATTTTTTTGTCAATTTAATACATTTTTAAGTCTGACCCCTATCAATTGATATTAGCCCTTCCTGTTTTTAATCTATTTGATCTTGGTGATATCTAAAAGATTCAAATAAACCTGGGTAGTAATAAAATTATATATTTATGTTTCCATAGAGGGAGGTTCATTTAATCTAGACACTAGATCAAAACTAGGAAGATAAAGAATTCATCTTATTGATTGATTATGGATGGAATTATAGATCCTTGGAGCTTGCAGTGAGCGTAAAAGGCTATTCTTGTTTATTGATTTTCCAAATTTTCACCTCCAACTATTTATCCAGTGCAAGGTAGCGATTCTATATTGTCAGTTTATTTAATATTATTGATTTATATTATGAAGTAAAATTAATTTATTCATAAATAAATTAATGGATCATTCTTTGTTTGTATACATATTAAATATTACATTTCCCCAAATTAAGTATTCGATATTTATTTTGAAAAATTTATTTATCCTTCATATTCTTTTAATTATATAAATAATTAATAAATGAACAAACCTTCATTTAAGTATCACTTATCTTTTTCATACCTTTCTCCCACTATTCCTCATTCTTCACTGGTATTCAATTGACTGGTAATTCCTCTATATTTGAGAACTCTTTTCATAGTGTAATTGATTTTACATTTCCAAGGATTATTTATTCAGGTTTAGTGTTGCAATAATAAACATGGTGGAGGTGTGTAAGTGATGATAAGAATCTAATAGTGGTATGGGTGATGGTGGTTTTTCAAGAAAGACCAGAAGGTATGTTTTTTGTTATATATATTTTTACCAAGTGATTGACATAGGACTCGGGTGGTTTCCTAATGGAATTATATATCACTCCTTTGTTGGGCCACCTTTGGGTACCCAAATAGACTGTATGATTTTAGGTGTTGATAAGGGAATGTTCTCTTTTATAGGTACTTGACTGATATTTAGGAGCAAGAGAGAATGGTGCCAAGATGAGGCTTATGGTTCTACTGAGATACTTGTATCATATTTTAATTTTGTGATATGTATTTTACATCTTTATTATATACATGATTTATATGCTTTATTAGAGACATATGACATGTATCATCATTTGTATATGAGATGTAAAATAGAATTTATATATCAGTCTTCCACTGTCTACTTCGGTTATATACATGATTTACTTCTTCCCCTACATGTATGTTATTGATATTCGACTGTGCTACACTCTGGTAATGAGGGTATAGTCTCCCCACTAACACACCTAGGACCTCACTGCTAGTTGTCATCCTCTAGCATTTGGGGAGATGTTCTTAAATCCATGTGACCCACTAGGTCGGGGCACTGTTGAGTGGCACCTGGGTCTAGGACATTACAATATTCTAAAATGTTTATGATTTTGTAAATAAAAATCTTAATGTAATTCCACTTCGTTAGTATATTTAGGAAGGATTATTTCAATAAACACTTCATTCTTCAAGGTTTATCTACAAGTACACATGTTTTTTATGTTATAAAAAACCCATAGGTGTTCTTTGGGGGTTGTGTTTTTTGACAATGATGTGTAAAGAAACATAAATTTTGTGCATGTAGTTCCATGGTGTTCATTATTTGAATGATTTAAGAGGTTTGTATCAAATTAGTTTTAGTTTAAATCAGTTTCATAACATTTTTTGTTTTTTTTAAACTATTGGATTTTTGGTAAATTACATAGTGTAATACTCCATTTGAAATTTTGAATCTAAAATGATATTACTTTCAATGTAGTACAATGTTAATTTCATGTTACATTCAATACTGTAATACCTACCTTACATGACTTCGGAGTTGTTCAGAAATTTTCCAAAGGTAGAGAATATGACTACTATGTGGAGTGTTTTTTTGAGGATATTTTATGAAAATAATAGTTTAACATAAAAAATTAAGGTAACATATGAATTTTAAATTCTTATGTTGTGGATTTCATAATACTTCCACCCTATGACATTAGGGAGCATATGGATTCCACCATAAGATGTCAAAGATTATATGGATTATTTATATGGCTTCAAGAGGCTGTGTGGGACTCTATTCCACCATATGACTTTGAGGATTCATATAAATTTTGGATCCATCATAGGATTGTGTTATTTTAATACATTGATGATTTTTATAACATTAAAATTAATATGAGTCACCAATTATTTGTAGAAAATGAAATGATTGTTTAGGGAGATAATTTATGTTTATGCATGTACTAATCCTAACTGATTAAAACATCATGTGTTTTGTTTTTAATTGATGGTAAATTAAAACATTAAGTTTTATGATTTTTAAATATCATTAATTTGGTTTTGTATGGAAAAAATACAATTTCAATAATGGAGGCGGTGACATGGTTCTTTAACGGCCCGAAGGCCTTCATTTTTATATTGATTTTTATAATACACCTTTCAAGGGGAGAGGTGGGACCCTTATAAGGCCTATAGGTGTAAGTATTACATGGAATGTAGGCCTTAGAGAAATTCATTGCCCGTAGGCTTTAAACATTACATACAACCCTGACTAACTACTTGGAAATGCTCCTCCACAACATCTTCATCGTGAAATAAGCTCTCCAACATTGCATGGGTATTCAGCTAGGCTTTCCTGGTCCTGCATAGGCTTGTCCTGATGGCAGGTTCCATACCCTCTCATTCTAGCAAACTTTTTAGATTTTTCACTGGTGAAAGCTCCTTGATCATCATCTTTCTGAAGATTGTTCATTATAGGTTGTCTGGTTTTCATATCTACTTAAGGTGGACCAAAGGGAATGAGGTGGCCTGAAGGCTGTACTGACCTGAAGGCCTGGGTGGCCCAAAGGTCTTAAAGGACTCAGGGGCCAAAATGTTGGCCCGAAGACCCAAACTGGGGAATATTCCTAGCTGCTACAGTGCCAAACAGTTCCCATTACAGTACCTACTATAGTACAACACAGTCCCTGCTACAGTTCCTACCACAATACTGTTACAGTATATAGAAATTAGCCTCCGCCAAGATTTGATTTCAAGTCATCTGGATGCACTTAATTATTTCTCACTAATTGGGTTGAGGCTCATGTGCAACATGGTACTTATATTAGCATGAATCAATAAATTTTTTTAAAAGGGAAATTCTAATAAAGATTATAATGGAGATTATCATGTTCTATTTTAGGAGAGTTGGTGCATGTTTGAAATATAAATATCCTTAAAATATTTTTTTTGGAAAATGAAATATCATGTGTCGAATGTATATATTTTCCAAAATGTAAATTGAAATGAAAAGTGGTGAAGGTTAAACGAAGAAAGGTAAAATCTATCATAATATTAAAGGGGAAGAATTTTGATTATCATAAGAGGACTGATGATTCATTTTTCAGTGAGATAAAGGGGTATACTTGTAAACATATAGTGTAACATAGAATAATATGTTTTATGCGAGAAATATCTCTAAAAACATATCATTACAGAGAGGAGGATCATTAATTTTTTTTCACACTAAGAAGAAGAAGGTGGAGAATAATGAATTGTTACACGATTTCCCTCCTTGGAAGCGATTTTATAAATTCCTCTAATTAGAAAGAGGTGGATCCTATATAAAACCCCATTCTATTTTTATTTCCAATATTTTTTCACCTATAAATAAACTAAAATAAAATGATAAATTTATTCCATTATGTGAGGATAGTATGTATTTTCTAGTTTTGTGTAGTTGTAAACCAAGAGGGTCAATGTGACCTCTCCAAACATGTAATCCAAAGAAGTGACGATTAGTGTCTCTAGTCCATGGTAACATTTCCATGAATTCTCCTTATATTGTCCTATTTGGTTGAAACATGTAAATTTTCAGGTTTCCTCCATTTTAACTACAATATTTCTATAAGTAAAAAAGATAGAAATATTCCTTGGAAATATGTAACAAGATCATTTACAAGGGATATTTTTAATTAAAAAACCTTTATTTACCCTCCCTAATAGGGTTCATACCATCTAGGGGACCAAAAATTGGTATAAGAGGTTTTTCGATGTTATCTCTCTAAAAGGAATGATGGATGTAGTGGTGAATAAAAAGGGAATTCATATTTTTAAAGACAGTAACTTCCAGCTATGGAGGTAATAATACAACATTTTATTAATTCATTGGGAATGAATATTTATATGGAATAAATTTATGGAATATCTATATTTATGGGTAGTGTAACATTAATAGAATGATACCATAAAGTGTTGGATAAAGATACTAGAAATATCAATTCTTTAGGGGGAGCATTGGAGAACCCTATATATACAATTGTGATTTAAGGAAAGATATAATGACACCATTTTTATTGTTCAATGATTTGGAATATTTTAAATGATATTTTTATAGTAAGGAATAGATTTGATGCAAGATTATGGGGCCTGTGAGGTTTGTTGGTGGATTAAGTGGTTTTTATGGACTTTTTGGTTCAATATAGCCAACACAATTCCCCAGTTCAATCTATGTTGGTCCCCAGTGAGCCCCCTCTGGACCATAGGTAATGAAAAATGACTAGTACATGCCTAGTCATTATAATTAAGTGTTTTTAGAGATTATGAAGACCATGAATATAATAATCTCACTACGCCCATGGTGGAGACCATGGTGAGGTAAACAAACAACATTTTGTCCCATATCCATGGTGTCCCATTGTGCCAAATATCCTGGATCAGTGTGTTAATTGTCACCATGACCATGGTAGAGGCCATGGTGTATAATGTGGTGAAGGTCAATCAAAAATTCAGAATTGAAGATTTAGCTGCGGGTCCTCCATGGATATATAAATATTAACGGAAACATGTAGGGCCTCCATTTTCATTAATTTTAATTCATTTATAAGTGTTACCCCCTATCAATTGATATTACCCCTTAGTATTTTTAATCCATTTGATATTTGATTTTTCTAAATGATTCAAATAAACCCAGGTGATAATGAAATTCTATCTTCATGTTTCCATATAGGGAGGTTCATCAAATCTAGACAGAAAATCGAAGTGAGGAAGATAGAGAATTCATCCTATTAGTTGATGATGGATGGAATTATCTATCCTTGGAGCTAGTAGTGAGAGTAAAATGTTCTTATAATTTTAATGATTTTTGAAATTTTCTTCCCCAACTATTAATCCAGCCCAAGGTAGTGATTCTATTTTGTCAGTTTATTCCATATTATTGATCTATATGATGAATTCAAATTAATTTAATCATTAATAAATTCATGGATCATTCCTTATTTATTTAACTGTTAAACATTTCATTTTCCTTGAATTTGGGATTTTATATTTATTTTTCAAAATTTATTTATCCTTCCTATTATTTTAATTCCATAAATAATTGATAAATTAACACAACCTTCATTTGAGTCTCACATTTGTGTTTCATACCTTTATCCCACTGTTCCTCATTCTTCATTTGTACTCGATTGACTAGTGATTCCTCTATATTTGAGATCTCTTTTCATGGTGTAATTGATTTGACATTTACATGGATTATTTATTCATGTTTAGTGTGGAAATCATAAACATGGTGGAGGTGTGGAAGTGATGATAATAATCCAATTGTGGTGTGGGTTATGGTGGTTTTCCAAGAAATATCACATGTATTTTTTTGGAAGGTGCAATGACAAGAAATTTTCATGCAAAGGGTGGATGAAATTCAACCATTGATGATGATTCCAAAAATATCGACATAATCCCTAGAATTTTTGAGTGCTATCCATGATGCTAGAAAATGAAATATAATTGTGAGTGGAGACCAGTGAAATATATATAGTTTCGCGGAAATAACAACCTACATAATGTGTAGTGCCAACGAGCCTCTACCCTAGTGGTTCAGGCTCCTTCTTGGCATCCAAAAGACCTAGGATCAAATCCGGGAATGGGAGAAATACCGAGTAACTTTAGAAGGACACTATAGCAGAAATGTAGCAGGTCACTGTAGCAGCGGCAGACTGTAGCAACGACAGCACTGTAGCGGCGAAGGGACTGTTGCAGGTACTGTAGCGGTGGCGGTACTATAACAGCGCGGGTTCTGTAGCAGTACTGTTCACCAAGGGGTCCTTTGGGCCAAAAAATGGCCTTTCTAGCCATGTATGCAGGCCACTTGGCCTTGGGCCTTCGGGATATGTAATGGGTCACCCTCTACCAAGTCTAAAGAGGTCTTTTCTTTAAGAATAAATTGTGGCTTCATCCCCGACCTTTAAAAAAACCTACATAGTGTGTAGTTCAGAAGAACACACGATGTGTGGACCGCATCCAACAAGAATGATATTTATGAGTTGAGACTAAATATCAAGTGACCATGTAATATTTGAACATTTCAGTTGAATATAATGTCAGCATTGGTATTAGCATAGATGTGTTCACATGAATCGAGTTAGTATGGGTTTGTTTCATTGATTTTGTTTCCTTTTGGGTACATTGGGGAATTCCATCCTGTGTATAGGATGAGTGATCCCCGGCATGGTCTAGTTATAGATAGTGGTAGGCTTCCCTTTTGTATGTCCTGATGTGTGATCCTCTTTCTCATACTTCCCTCATTCAGGTACCGAATATCATTATTGTTGTCTAGGTCATGTGACCCCCTTCCTATTGTGATTTTATTGATTGGGTTTGACATACTCTATAGGCCTTATGTTTGATCCCCTACAAATGTAGTTTTTATTGTGAGTTTTCTACTGTTATAAAGAATCATGGAGTGAGATCCCTTAGATGAGAATTAACATAGAGATTAGAGTACAATTACTTGGATAGAAATGAGGATAGACCTCAACCTTAGACATGGAGTCTTCCTTTTCATTTGGGATCTAGACATGATACATTATTTGCTGCTTTATGTTTGGTTATTTTACGGTGTCCTAATAAGAAGGTTTATATTCACACCTATATGGGATTTTACCACACATGTCATGTATTATTATCGTGCCATGCCTCTTAATGGATTCCTAGATAGACTACGAGAATGTAGATCTTAGTGGGGCTAGAATAATTACAAACAGATCATAGAGTTGAAGATTTGTTGAAATTTCCTTTTTTAGCATCTCTAACTATTTTATAGTTTTCATGGCTTATATTAATCCCTTTTTATATTTCTATTAACAGTTCTTATAGTTTAATGTGGGATTAGATATCATATATTCATTTTATATCAATTAAATACCTTAAAAATTATACTAGTGATTGAAGATTTGTGGGTGTGTACAGGTACTTAAGGCTAGGGCCTCCCATGTGTGAGATATTCCAACATAGTGACAGTCTCCAACCCCTTGGCCTATTGGAGGTGGGATTAGGGTGTCACTCTCATTTGGCCACTGTCTAGACAAGATCAAGTGGGTTAAATCATTATAGAGTGGTATTTGAGGAGGTTGGGATATCTTAGGACTTTCCATCCAACATAATTTTTTTATTCATGTAAAGGGTGACAATGAAACATGGTTACACTGGGAATTGGGATGCCTAAAGTAATGAAAACTGAGGGCAAACCATCAGACCAAATTAACCCTCCAGGCTTCAATTAATCAATGTTAGGGAGGAAGGTGATGTTAGAGAATTGATCTACCATGGAAGAAAGATGGTCCATAGCCTTATTACCCTCTCACCATGTGTGTTCCACTTGAATATTATCAATGATGGGGTTTTTACACCTCATGATAGTGTATGATATTGACTAAGGGGTGGATCCTTTTCCATGAAAGGATTCATGTACTATCAAAGAGTCACTCTCAACTTGAGTGATATTAGATTCTCCTGGTTCAAAAACATTAACCCAGGGAGAATAGCTTTGGCCTCAACATGTTGGGAGTTTCTAATACCATAAAATGTAGTGAAGGCTAGGATGACACTCCCCTAGGTGTCTTGTACCACTCCCCCTCATTGAATGTCACCAAAAATGAAGGACCCATCTATATTGAGCATGTAGCCTGACTCCAGAGGGTGCAAGAGAACCCATTTTCCATGTAGTCTAGAAATAAAGGGTTTAACTGAATATGTTATAATCTATAGTGGATGTAAAGAAGGAGATTCCCACCAGTTATTGATGATAGTGACTATGTCCACCAGTAGGCACCTTATTCTCATAATTATGGACCTTTCTGTGGGAAGAGACCCTTCGAACCTAGATTGGTTTTTAACTTTCCATAGGAACCAACAACTACTACTGAGAATAATGGACCCTACCATCCTTTCCATATCAAAATCAGTCATCCCGTGAAACCATATCTTCAAAAAATAGAGCATCAAAATGATCATGAGAGGATAACATAGTGAGGTCAGGAAAGAAATACCAGAAAATATGTGCCCATTCTCTATCAAAGATGAGATGATGATGCTCTCCCACTGGTTTCTACAGCAATGGAATTTTTATTCCATGCTAATATCCACCTTCTTGATGTTATCATCCATCGATACTGCATGATTCCTTATTCTCTAGGTAAGAAAGTTGAACTTTGATGGTATCCTGTTTCACCAAACCATGTCATTCCAACTGTCGTGATGATCTTATGAGGTTGAGAGCCTATGGATGTCACTGTTATTGAAAATACCTAATTTTTAAGGTGTAAACACACATTAATCAGGTTTCGAGTTGATGAAAATTGACTCAATGATATCTTGATATTACTCATCCAAGACAGCCTTGATAAACATAGGATAAAAGATTTCATCCTTAAAAGTGATTAATGAAACAAGGAATCCCAGGAAGCCAATAACAGAGCCCACTCAGTGATGCTACAATAACTAATAGATCCATTTTCAAGGACCTTGACATCCTTCATATTGATTCAGTATATGTAGGCACCAGTCATAGGGAAAATAATGGTGTATACATCATATAAGAATGGGTTGTGGTTTCCATTTATTTCTTGAGTCAGATCCCGTGATATTCTCATTTGGCCATGTTCTATCTTGACTATTATGGGATTGCTCCATGAATATAACTAGCTTTGATTCCATAGTAGGATCATGATGATGATCTTCTTAGTGATGAGACTCCAATCTATGGTCCGGTATAAAATGTGGTTCCTCTCTATATTTTGCTGATAGAACCTCCACCCATTGCGCTGATGATTTTCCCAAATGTAAAAGTATATGATGCACATAGGTTTATTATACTTCAAAATCTCTAGAGAGAAATAATTATTAGGTTTAAAGGATAGATATACACTCAATAAGTATAGGACTTTTTTAAGGTGGCGAAGTGTATTTTATTCCTTTTTAAGACCCCTCTTAACCAGATGGTTTTCCTAGCAGTGACAGTACTCCATGGCCCATCCAATTGATTTTGGGGGGGGGGGGGGGGGTTAGTAATTCATATAGATTATGAGGAAATTTAATATTGGGAAGAGTTTTAGTGCCTTTTTAGAGAGGGGTTTTATCCAATGAATTTGCAACTTGTATATACCCAGGTGATTTTGGACCTCTATCAGGGAAACTGTCAGTCATAGAATGTGTGTTGAGATTCCATAAACCCTCACATTATTCCCTAGATATCATTTATTATTGAAATTTTAGAGGGTGTAAATTTTATTTTGACTGTAAAAACTATAACTGAGTTATAGTGGTATCTTTTTTTCATCTCGTTTTATGTTGAGGTGTTAGAGTGTGCTTTGGTTTTGGAGAGCTTAATGGCTAAGATGTCAAAGTCTGATAATATTTACAACAGATGCCATAAAGTTAAGACCTTAATTTCATGTAGTCAATGAAATTCTTAGAGAAACATAAGATTGAGTGGATTCCTAATATAGTTTTAGGATATAGGTACAGAATCATAGTTATCTCATAGTGGTTCTAGTTAGCAATAGGAGAGGTAGTTTTTGTTATACAATGTATAAGGAAATGTATGTAAGACTATTTGACCCATCATATAGCAAACATGAAGTCAGTTGATAGGAATTAAAAGTAGAATTATTGTTTTAAGGTAGGTATACATGGTGGAATATGTGGTAATGGGGATATGAGAGTTATGGGTGGTGGATAATGTTATGATCTGTTACCACTGCAACCACCATTAGGTGGTCTACTTGTGCCTCAAGGGGCTGGTAGTTTGGGATGTAGAAAACTATAGGTAGTGGAGGATTATAACCTAAAGTAATTGGGTATGATCCAAGGTACAATATATGTATTATATATTATTGTTTTATTATTGATAGATATAAAAATGACACATTCATTTCTTGACACATCCCTTGTATGGGACTTAGATATTCCATTTTGGCCATTAGCTCAACCTTTGTGATTAGAGGCCCCAACTAGGGGAGATTCAACAATCACATGATTCTATCGATAGTTTGGCATGACTATCAGAAGATATTATTCCATTTAGGATCTCATTTTAGTGAAAATGATACCATATGTTGTTAATATTCGTATGGATTAAGTCTCTTTTGTTGATAAAAAACTAACAATTTCAAGAATATGATGTAGTTTTTCTGATATATGGGATTATAATATACTATATTAGTGATAAAGAATATCAGTCACAATTTGGTTGGATAGTATTCCGGAGGATATAACTAATTTTTCATCAGTTTCCTAGTATGAACTTTAGAGGTCTTGTTGTTGTGAGAATTTCGTTTCCTATAGTTAAAGAGGAGTATGAGGATTTCTTCCTTTAGTACATGTTCGGATTAATTCCCCATTGTGAGATTAACTTCTGTATAGACCTACATCAAGGGAATATATTGTTATCTATGCCAAAATACTGGATGGTCCTCATTGATATTTGGGAGATAAAGGTGAAGTTGGAAGATCTGTATCGAAATTAATTTGTTAGACCCAATGTAACCCCACGAAAATCGTCAATGCTATTCATCAAGAAGGTAGATGAGAGACCATGGTTATTCTTGTATTAACATCATATAAATCAGGTGACTATAGAGAATAAGTATCTAATATCAAGAATTTTATGATCTCTTTGACTAGTTTAAAGGGGTTAAATGGTTCTCAAAGATTGAACATAGGCCAGGTTATCACTAGCTATGAGTCCAAGAGGAGAATGTTCCAAATATGGATATATGATGTCACTACAATCACTATGATTACTTGGTGATTACCTTCAGTACAAATTAATACCCAATAGTGTTCATGGAATTCGTGAACTAGATAATTGATCCCTTATTATATACATTTGTGGTGGTATTTATAGACAGAATCCCCATGTACTGGACATTAGAAGAGAATTTGAAACATTAGAGGATGTTAATTGACATTTTATGATAGAACTGACTTTATCTGAATCTCTCAAAATGTTAGTTCTAGATTTGTGAGGTACACTTTTTGGGACATGTCAACATAGATGAGGGATTATTATAAGACATATAAAAGATTGAGGTATTGTTTTCTTGGGATCCACCCAAGGGCGCGAATGTGGTCAAGATATTAATTTGATTGTTAGGAAATTATTGAAGATTTGTGTCAAAGTTCTCAAGGGTTTTGACACCTTTGACTTACCTGACTCGAATGGGGAAGCCACTCATGTGGTTTGAGAAGTGTTATTAGGCTTTTTAGGAGTTTCGGTATAGGTTTATGAACACACCTATATTAATAGTTTTATAGGAGGGAGTTGAGTACATGATGTTTTACAATGACTCTAGATATGGACTTGGATGTGTTCTATTGTGGATCCATATGATTTTTTCAAACAAGTCTCAATAGTTGATCCCATAAGAGTAGAATTATGCACTCACTATCTAGATATAGAAGTAGTGGTGGTCTCCCTGAAATCAGGACAGAACTATCTTATGAGAGAGAAATTAATCATCCATTATCACTATAAGATTATTAGGTAATGTTCTCATAGAAATAACATAACTTAAGGTATAGATAATTACTATAGTTCTGATAGAACAATGACATTGAGATGGTGTATACTCCCTGAAAAGAAAATGTGGTGGAATATTCTCTTAGTAGGAAATATTATACGCAATTACTGGGTGATGTAATAGAGTAGTTTTCCTCCTTTAAATTGAACCTTATGAATGATGGTAGAAAAAATTATCATCTATTGATTTTGGTTACCCCAAAGCTTCTTCAATTAGTTAGGGAATAAAAAATCATTGATATTGATTGTGTGATCATTCTTGATTAGATATTCACATGAAATTCTCCTCATGGATTTTAAAAATGTAGGGAGCAGACCATCCTTTTTTGAGGATAGAAGATGATGTAAGTCATAATGTAAGAGGAGGACCTAATATATCTTCATACATCCTACATAACAGTACATCCAAGAGAGACAATGTTATACTTAGACATTCGGTATCAGTTTTGGTCTCCAGGGATGAAGAGGAATATTGTTGATTTTATCTCGTAATTTCTCACATAACAACATGTGATGTTTGAGAACCAAGTTCAAACAGGCTTCTCTCAACCTCTTCCAGTTCTCGATTGCTAGTGGGATAGTATATACCTAAATTTTTTTGATGGGAATTCTTTGATTAGATAGAGGAATAAATACTATCATGGTGATCTTAAACCAACTCACCAATCCATCCCACTTCATATCCATCTAAGAGATATATTTAGTTGAGAGTTTTTGATGCCTTTATATGAAAAAGATAATATAAATTCACAGAGTCTCCTCAATGATATTTTCATACTATGATGCTTGCTTAAAATCGTGAATATTCAGAGGATTAAATGAGGCTTTCAGGACACAATTTATGTTGATCATGACATTCAACCCCCAGATAGGTGACCAAATAGGGTAGACTATCCAAGTCTATGAGAACACACACAAAAATAGTATATTAGTAAAAGTTCTTTAGAGGGGGATATGCACCAACCCTTCTAATCGTCGAATTTAGAGGGGCTTCAGAACCCCCTCTAAATGTTGTATCATTATTTGTTAATATTTTTTTTTGGATTTTAGAGGCGGTTATGTCAAAACCACCACTAATTTTATAATTAGTGACACTATATGTTAGTTTGTATTTTAGAGGTACTATATATATGTGTTTGGATATTATAGGGGTTTTAACCCCCTCTAATATAAAAACTAAGAGGGGTTTAGCAACCACTACTAATCCCTTAGTTCAGATGGGGTTTTGAACACATATAATTTATGAAATTAAAGGGGGTTGTGAACCCCCTCTAATCTATGAAATTATAGGATGTTGTATACCCCCTCTAATCTAGTACATTAGTGGTTTTTTTGAACCCCCTCTAATATTTCATATTAGAGGGGGTTTTGAACCCCCTATAATTAAAGAAATTATAGTGGTTCATAAACCACCACTAATCCATTTGATTTGAGGGTTTTTTGAACCCAACTTATATTTTTATTTTTAAAATAAATCTCATATAAATTCAAATTTTATTGTATATATGTGTGTGTGTGAATGTGTGTTTATATATATTACATAATCGCATTATATAAATTTATTTAAATTCATTATAAACACCCATATATTAAGACATTATGTAAATATATTAAATAAAAACTTATACATATAAAAAATGTATACATAAGAAAATCTAGGTATACATAATTTAAATGTAATTATAAATATATTTATAAAAATATATAAAATTTAATAATGGTTTTATAAATACAATACATTTATATTTTGACTTATATTATACATATATTATATTAACATCTTTTTCTTGTATATTTATTTATAAATACATTTATATTATATTTTGTTTACAAATATATATAATATAGGAAAAATTATATTTATATATATATATATATATATATTGTTCCTATTATATATTTATATTATATATTTATATTATATTATAAAAATTTTATTATATATAAATATATATATATATATATTATAATTTATATAAATATATATATATTAGTATAACATGTTAATTATAAATTAATTTAGTATATATATCATTTAATTATATTATATATTTCCAATTATATGAATGTATATAATTTTGTGTGTGTATATATGTGTATACATTATATAATATAAATGTATATAATTACATACATAAGTATATAATATAAATGTATTTAATATATTATACACATAATATAAATCATAAAATATATAAATTTATAGTATTTATAAAACTATCATATAATTTTTATAGTTTAAAAATATATATATGTAACAATAATAATTAATAATATTATTGTTATAGACACACATGTATATATAAGTATATAAAAATAATTATATATATATATTAAAATTTTATTTTATTGATAAATATTATATAAATACATAAATACGCATACACACAAATATAAATGTATAAATATATATTTATATATGTAAGTATAATTATTTATATATGTAAATATAATTAATTATTTATATTATATATAAATATTATACACAAATATATTATATATACCCAAATATATCATTTATCAATATTTATATACACAAATATATATATATATATATATATTTAAATAAAAATAACTTAATAAATATACATAAATATAATATATTGTATATAATAAATCAAAAGCCATCTAGGTTTTTTGGTTAAGGAGCCACGTTGAATTGAAGGCAGTACAGGGTTCGAGTCCTCCCGACGTCAGATTTTTCAGCCATCTACTTACATCCATGTGGGCATGCACATGGGTGCTGGTGTGTCTATAGGGGGCATCGGCCTATGTTTGGGTGGTGTCGGGGTATTGTTGGGGCCTGTCTCATGTCTGGATAGGTGTCGGGGTGGTGTCTCTCAGCGTTTTTGGAGGGTCTGGGGTGTCCCAACGGTGACGGTGGGTTGTCGGGGGTGTGTCTGGGGAGTTAGTGTGTCTAGGGGTGTTTGATGGGGTTTTTATGGGGTTGTGGGGGTGGGGTGAGAGGGGCGTTCCAATTGAAAAAAATCAATATTAGGGGTGGTTGTATAGCTGCCCCTAAATTGAATGATTGGGATTCAACTAGAAGCTGTTCTAATCACCCCTAAATTGAATCATTAAATTAGTGGTGGTTGGAACTGCCCCTAAATAGCTTGGATACGGTGAATTCTGGGTGAGATTAGATTCGGTTAAAAGCCCCAAAAATCGATCCGCTACTAGAAATATTACCATTTTACAAGGGCTTTCTGAGAACCGCCTCTAATCGGAGTAGGCATACACATTAGCTGAGGTTTTGGGTAATCACTGCTAAAGTGCTTAGAAGCGGTTATAACTCCTTATATGTGAAAAAACTCCTAATCACCTAAATTTTTTAATGACATTGTTCATTATTTTTGTATTCAATTTTGAATACAGTTGGGAGGATCACCTACCCTTGGTGGAGTATTCATATAACAATAGTTACCAATCCGCCATTATTATAGAACCATTCAAGGCCATATATTAGAAACCATATAGTTCACCATTGTGTTGGAAATATCTTGGAGAGGCAAAAATAATGTTCCCAGAGTGGGTGAAATCAATTAAAAAGAAGTTGAATATCATCCAAGAATGATTGAGTACTGCCCTGAGTAGTCATAAGTCCAATGTGAACTGCTGGTGGATTCCGATGGAGTTTTATAAGGGATACTATATTTTCATGAAAGTCTCATCACTAAGGGACCATGATGGTTTATATGAGGTGGTAAAATATCTTAAAGGGATATTTTTATTTTATAGATACTGAATAGATTCAATGAGGTGGCGTACCACTTTGTCATACCACTATAGTTAGACTGGGTGCACCATATCTTCCAAATTTCATATTTGAGGAGATATGTACACAACTCGTTATATGTTATTGAATAGAGAGGGATGGAAATTTAGGATGGATCTACCTTATTAGAGTACCTTGTTATGATCTAGGATATGAAGGGTAAGATCAATCATGGGTGAGTGATTCCCTTAGTGTTCATTCCGTGGAAGAACGAGTACCCCTAGGAGAGTTCGTAGGAGTTGGCGAACTAGATGTGATCTTAGTTCCCTCACCTTTTGATTAGTTTCTTCATTTTTTTGGATATACATACCTAATATGGGGAGAATAAAATGATTTTTTTGTATATAATTAATGCTTTGTAATATTTCAAATGATATTTTTGGAGTAAGGCACTAAGTCGAAATGTAATTCTTGGTACTATGAAGGTTGTTGGTGGAATAAGTTTTTTTGGACATTTTGGTTCAACAAGACCAGCCCCACACCCTACTATAAGATTTTATGATCCTATGTAATTCCTTTTAGGCCCTGGTCAAAGAAAAATGTCCCATCTAGGGCTTTCTCTTGAGTGTGGATCACTAGAGGAGCTCCTAATCACCATGGCCAAATCAACCTCACAATGCCCATGGTTGAGGAAATGGTGATGAAAAATGGTCAAACTTTTGGCCAATTACCATGGATCATCTCTATATATGGTGACCTATATTAGTGTTTTCAATATATCCTTGGTCGTTGTGGAGGCCATGTTGATGACTCATATGAAATTCACAATAACTAATTTGGACTCTAGTCGTATGTGTAGTTATAAATTTTAATAGAAACACATTAGGTATTCACTATGGGTAGATTTAATGAATTCATAGTCATCACTTCCCCTATAAATTAATATTCTCTATTTCTCTTGGAAATACATCAGATATTGGTGATTTCCCAAAGCTCTATAAGAATTAATGTGAGAAAGAAATTCTCTATTCCTGTTGTTACCAAGGGAGGTTTGTCTAACATAGATAAAAGAAAAAAGCTAGGTAGACTGAGTATTGTTCACAATGGTCAAGAAATATGTACTTTAGGATCCTTAGAGTCAGTAGTGGGCATAACATGTTCTTACCATTCAACACTTTCAAATATTTTCCCCTCCAACATCCAGTCCAACCCGAGATAGGGGTTTTATTTTAATGGATTATTCCTCATTCATGATTTCAATAATGATACACAAATAAATTTTATTATAAATTAATTCACGGATCATTATTATTGATTTTAAAATTTATTATTTCATTTTCTTAGAATTATGGATTTTATATTTATTTTAGATTATTTTTTTATCCACCCAATCATTCAGATTCCCTAGAAGATGGAAAAATTAACCTGGAATTCGTTTGAGGACCAATATTTTGTTTTGTGTCTTTGTCCCCCCATTATTCATTAATTAGTGGTTCTTAATTATACGATGACTTAAATATATATGGGAACCCATTTATTGTGATTTAATTGATGTTTTGTATATTTTATATGAAGGCTCAGTGTTGGGATCATAGTAATGATAGAGGCATAGAGGTGATGACAAAAATCATATGGCGGTGAATGTAAGAGTGGGTTTGATATCAATGAGATTAAGGTACTTATTATGATAGTGTAAAGTCATGTAACTTCTAATAAAATTTCCTCCATGATTTAACCATTGGTTATTAATCCAAAAAATTACACATAACCAGAGCTTTTTGACCAAGACCCATAATGGAAGCAAAGGATACAACATCATGGTTGAGATGCATGAAATATTTATTATTTCTAGAAAAATTTGAACTATATGGTTTGAAGTAAAAAATAACACACATTGTGTGGACACATTATTATGGAGACCATATTTCCATGATAAGAAAAAATATCACATGATAATTTGCTTTGTCCATATTTCATGTGACTCCTTGGTCAACATTATTATTATCATGAATGTTTTCCCTCAATCCAATTTATTTTAGTGTAATACCCTAAATTCCATTCATTTGAGAGTATATTATGAAAACCCATACTATGTATAGGTTGAGTGATACCTTATGTGGGCTATTTCCAGATGGAGTAGAGTTTCCCTCCGCATAGCTGGGGTGTGATCCTATATCTCATTCTTATCTCGATTTAGTTCGGTATCCAGGGACTAACATAATTTTTGTTTGATCTAATTCATAGTTTATTTTTCTATATAAGGTTAGTATAGAAACTCATGATTATCATATATGTATATTACATTATTTTAGATGAATATTAAGCACACTAAAAATGTACATGATTGAGGACCATAAATGTTTAGTGTCTTTAGAAGCATGGAAACATAATATTCTAACTTGAAGAAATATATACAACATATCCCTAAAATATATTATCCCTTAGTACTTCTATTTAAAACCTTTCTTCATAACAGGGGGAAAGAAAACATAATAATGGGTGAGCATAGATATCCAGTAAGGGTAAAAAAGAGAGATATGTAAGCATAATAATGTGCATATGATTATGTGAACAATATCATGACATTTTAAGATCATACTATATATAAAAAATATCATAATCAAGAGTAATTTCATAAATAATGGTATTTCATAAGGCGTGAATTAGAATGTAACCAATAGCTTAATCCATTAAAGCATACTATATGAATAGAAAATGGAATTATGGTAGACAAATAAGTATATAAAATTATTTCCATAGTAGTCATGACTTATTACCAAGGCCATCTCAGTGTAATGGGTTCACTCCCTAATCTATCTTTGATGTCAAGGTTCATTACCAAGACCAAATTAACAGAAAAACTCTTTTATGGAATCGAGTTCACTCCCCATTCCAATCATGTCTATCTCATGATATATAAATATTTACCCAATTCTTGGAGGGAGATATAGGATCTACCCATCTCATAATGAATTCAAACATATGTGTGCCACATGATCATAAATATTTATCACATCATAACCCATGAAATTAAATAGGAATAATAAACATTTAATCATATTAAAACATATTGAAAATAGAAAATTCTTAAAATCATTTCATCAAATCAAAACCCGTAAAAAGAACTGAGTTTCATAATCATATAACCTATGAGATATAAATATGATTTTAAAAAAACTTATCATCATTAACATAAATCATTCAAATAATTACTTGTAATGGTTTACATGGATTATATCCCCAGTAAAGCATAACAAATATCAAAGGATGTCATCTTAGTTAGAGAAGGATTTTGATAGATAACATAGATAATTTCTCAATGAAAATAACCATTATTTTAAAAAAAATTACTCAAAAAACAATTTCAAAATCATTTATTTAAAACAACTTTTTGAAAATTTGAAGTATGCAATAAAAAATATTTAAAAATTTTCTTGACGAAAACATCCTTTCCAATTAGAAAAAACTCTTTTTAAGTCATATAGAATTTTTGAAACCTTTTTCATTGAAAATAATATTGAAAAATAATAAAGGAAAATTTTCAAATCAATTAAAAAAATTTATGCATAAAATATTTTTGAAAATATTTTTCTTTGAAAATAATCTTAAAAAGGTATAAAGGGAGCAATTAAAATCATTTAAAATACTGTTTAAAAATAAAACGTGTTTTGAAACCTTTTTATTTAAAAATAACTATGAAAAATTATAAAAGATGATTTGAAATTTTTTTAAAACATTTTTTAAATATAAAACATTCTTGAGAACCTTTTTCTTTGAAAATAACCTTTAAAACATATAAAATAAGCTCTTGAAATTATATAAAACCATCTTTAAACATAAAACATTTTTGAAACAATTTTTATTAAAAACAATATTTTAAAAATTATAAAATAATATTTTAAAATCATTTAAATACATTTTATTTTATAATTATATTTAAATATAATTTAAAAAAATTAAATCCATATTTAAGAAAACATAGTTTTCGAATAAAATTGATTTCTGACCTAAGATATAAATAAAGCCTTATTTTATTAAAAAATTCAAAATAATCATAAGTACTAAAGAGAGGGAAATTTTCACCATTACATGAATATATCCTGAATATATATAGGTTAAGATAATTCATGATATTTCTTTAGATATGGATCTCAATATTTCTCTAATAGAAGCATAATTGTAAACAATCATGATAAACAATGTGATTGTAGAAATAAAATCTCACCACTTTCATAACTTTGACTCATAATCCCCATGAAATAATTACGTTAAATAAAGCGTAAAATATCATAAAATAATTATATTAATTATATAATGTATTTAAGGATAGTATATACACCTTGTACACGATTATTGGTTTGTGACATAACATGTGTGTCAAAGAAGAAAAATTCAGACAACATTATGTCACCAATTTGGTAACTTTTGAACCGTATACCCCAGAAAATAGAAGTAATAAAATTGATATTTAAATACAAATAAATTTAAGTACAATAACAATATATAAAATTAATTGGGAGTATGTAAAAATCACAAAATAAATGTGTGGTGATAACATAAAAGTCTCATGGAAATAAAAGTGAGACTAAAAATCCCATTACTACTTGAGTAACTTTTGGATTGTCAGATCCATGAAAGAATAAAATAAATTAAAACTTTTAAAATAATTAAATAAATTAATTTCATGATATAACATGTCAAAGGGCATTATATTAAGAACACAATAAGAATAAGTGGGGAATATAGTATATATCACATAGAAATAAAAGTGAGGTGAGGAAAGCCTTACCTTATTTATTGAATTTCTTCAAACATGTTGAAAACTCCAATTTAATAAACATAAGTTTATTATAAATCTATAATAGATACCTATTATTATATATCATACCATATATGATTCTATTATGAATTTATTTTACCCATTTATCAACAATTTCATGTTAAAGTTATATTTCGGGTAATAATCGCTTTATTTTTCATATATGTTTTGAATTTCTATTCTCGATCCTCTTCATTATATCGCGCTTTAAATATTTATTTAATTTAAAACAATATATTATGTATAATTTTATTTATTATAATATATAAAATATTGAAATTGAAAATTAGATACACTATTCATGGAGACGGTAGACCGTACATACACATAAATGTTGTTTCCGTTTTCTTGTTTTATTGAAAGAAAGAAAGTAAAATAAATATATGTATATTTATATTTTATAATTATTTAATAATTATTATTTAATATATATCACATGTATATTTCAAATCCATCTGTAACACATTTCATGTAAAGTGTGAATGAATCCCATGACTTTGAGAAGGAGGTAGTCAACAAGTCCAAAACGATGTTATCATATTCTCATAAAATATAATGAATGAATTTATGTGTTATATAATAATTATGGATACATAAATACATCATAAATATCATAAATATCAAAAAAATATTAATTACATCATTACTACCAAACAAGAGAGTTTACAATGAATGAATGGACGACATCAGTTTGCTAGGCGGCAGTCCTTCATACACATGAACGAGGAATGCATATACTATTTGATGGAAGTGTGGGTGAGTGTAGGTAATACCATTTAACATTAAAAAATATTAGTATATTTATGATACCAAGGTTATTATATATTCATGTAATAATAATAACTGAGTGGGTGGATAAAGAAATAAAGCACAAGTGCTTGTTGAAGGATGTTACCTTTTATTTTGGTAACACCTTTTGGTTTGCACTAATTGGATTCATTAGTGGGATTTTTTTAACAAAGGGAGACTTATAGGATTAAGGGAAGGAATTTGGGATCTTATTTTTTTTTTCAGGTTCTTATGAGTCAAATGGATTTATTTGTGTTAATAAGTGAGGGGGTGAGTACCCTTTTATAGTGGGGAAGGTGTGACATTATTATAAATACAAAGAGGAAAACACTATAGAGAGGTCTGTTATACCTCATGTTTCTATAAAAATTATCCATTTTTTATAAAATTAAGTTTATTGTAGAAATATTTTAATAAAATTTCTTTTACTCTTGTGTCTAAGTTATTTTTCTCCTTAAGATAAAGTTTAACAACTAAGTAAACTCATTTCTACCTTAATCATTATAATTAATTTTAATTAATTTAACTAATACTTTTAGTAAAAAACTAAGTTTAACTTAATATAAATTATAAAATATATTGATTAAAAATATGGAACTAGTTTTTCCAAATTATTCACATATAAGTACATGAAATTAATTTAAAATTATTCCTTTACACAGGATGAGAAAACCAGTTTTTAGGTGAAAATATTCAAATGTTTGGAATGTTTTTATATCCAATTTAAATGTGAAATTGATTCCAATGACATAAATGTATTAATATATATATAATTTAACTAAATAAAAATTAATTCCAATATAAAATATAAATCAACTATATAAATAAATTTGACTAAATTGAGTTTTCTAATAAAATTCAGTGTTTTTCACTATTCACCAAAAAATGATTCTTTTTAGAAAATAAAATAAATTCACCCAATATAAAATTTTGTATTCCAATTTAAAATATAAAGATTATTTGTTAAAATAAAAATTATCAAACTTTAAAATATAATTTTTTTTAAAAAAATCTTCCATTAATAGGTGGTAAAACTACCTTTTAGAATAATACAACATTTTATGCTTAAAATGGATTTTTTTATTATTTTATGCCTGTAAAATTTATTTGATGATTATAATATTTTTATTGAATTTATAATATTTAAATTTCATTTTTATCCCTCAGTAATATATATTAATTTAATTTATTAAGATAAAATTCCTTTGTGGGCATAAAGATAGTTTTTGTTTTCAAAAAAACACACCCTTAATTTTCAATTGGTTTTTATTTTAATTTATTATTAATTGATAACCAAAGAATTAATTTTATAAACATTTTTAAACCATAGTTTCATAATTTATTTAATATTATTAATAATATCTATGTGAAAACTATAACAATATTTTAATAATAATATTAATAGTATATTATATTTTAGTAAAAATCAGTCTTTTATGCAACACAAGCTATCAAAGGGGCTCAACATTGTGTGAAACACAATCCAAACATAGTGTTTCATATAGTTAAAGGTAAAATTTATGTAATGTGAAACACAATAAAAACTTACTTTGTTCATATAACACAATCTATATTCACTGGTTGATGAAATGTAGAATAAAGAAAACATTAAATTTATTTGAAAATAATATTTCAAAAAACCTTCGGGTGTTACATTATACTAATAATAAAATGAATTTATCCATTGAAATTAATCTAGTTCATTAATGTTTTTATACCTTAAATTTACTTTAATATAAATCCACATCATAAAATTTAATACTAAAACATTGTTTAAAAATAATTGTTGGAAACATAATAGTTACCGAGAGTAAAACACAACTTCATATCCACATAAATGATGATTTAGACATGGAAGAAAAGATTAAATATTTATCGGAATTGATAGAGATTATATGTCCTAAAAAATTAGGTGATCCATATAAATTTAAAATTAATGAAACCATAAACCAAATAGGAATGATTAGGTCATTGATATCATAAAAAATTATGATAAAAGACAATATTTTATTTCAAGATCATTTTCAAAAAATTAAATAATTTTCCTGAGAAGTTATACCTAATTTATTTCATTCCATTAGCATAATATCACCATTTGGTTATACCTGGATAAAATTCCACTTCACATATTACTCAAATAATTGAATATGAGTTCATTATGGATGAAGAAATAATTGTTAATATGATTCCTAAATATAATGATAGTTCATTAAATCTTTCACAACAAAATGGTTAGCACAGGTAATCATTATTCTAGAATCCGCATTTGGCATTTTAATAATTAATCTATTAACCTTAGCTAAAGTTTAACGTAATAAATTCCATAAATGGTTGAACACATAACTAATTATAAACATTAAAGTACACAACTTTATAAATAAGGTCACTAAATTTCTTAAAATAAGTTCAACATTGATCCCCATTATATCTTAAAGTAGCTCTTGGTTTTCACATACCAAACATGTGAATAAATTCATCATATATTCCCTTATAACATGGTAATTACTTGAATTACCGAAAATACATTTGGGAAACATGCATGATTATTTATTCCAAATATTATTGGATATATTCCTTAAATTAGAAAATATCATAAACTCCATCGATGAGAGAAAAAACCAATTTCTTAGTAAATCATTAATCTATTTTAAATGTATTCAGTACTATCAAAGAAACATTATTCTGATCCAATATATCATTAACTAAACTAAAAACCATTTTCTCAACATCCGTAAAATGTTAAGGGTTACATTACATTAATAATGTGATTTCCATGAATATCATATTTTCATTAAATAAATTTTCTATTCCATCAAAACCATTCAACATATTATGGTATATTCATTGAAAAAAAATTATTTTAAAATTCTTATATATTTCACAATTCATATATCTGAAATATTGAATCTAAGTACATAAAAAATTTAATTTTTTCTACTTTATCCTTAATTCGTTAAAAATTCTTCCTTATATTGTTCCTTAATACCTCTTTTATTTCACATTTCACTTGTAGTCTCATCGTCATCAACAATATAACTATTACTCACAACATGTTTTTGATTCTCTTCATCATCTTTCAACTTAGGATATCAGGTTTCATAATTCACATTCATTCCCCATTTAAAGCATTCAACTGTCAATTATGTATTAGGGAGGCCATTATTCTTATTTATTTCATTATCCAAATTTTTTATTTTCCATTTTCAGTTAATTTATTTATTTATTTATTTTACACAATAAAAAAATATACTTGTTCCTCTAAGACACTCACTTGGGTGCTTCTTACAACATTTAAAAAAATTGAAATAACATTCATCTACTTTCTCCATTACCCTAACTCTCAGAAAATGCTTTTCTTCTATTCTTGGGTGAGTATGAGAGTTGGTTAAGGTACACATTGTTAATCATGTTCCTTGAAAATTGATTAGGAATAATCAAAACGTAATTTAATTTAGTGATCATCTCATTTTATAACTCATTAGAATTTTTTTGTCACATTCAATGTTAACCCAATTCCTTTTGGTTCCTACTATTGGATTAAACTAGAAATCATAGCGTGAGAAACACTTATCATAACTGAAAACCGCATAATCATGAAACATTACTTATTGGATGTCTAAATCATGAAACCTATTTTTAAATATATGAAAAAAAGTCATGTACTTAAAGTCATCACTAGAAATATCCTTATAAATATCCCTAAGGATCACATATGTGTTTTTAATTATAGTTTCTAAAGGTTGAATAATTCTTTCCTTTGATACCAACTATAGATATAAAAACCCTACACTTTATTTCACATTAAATACATTATTTGTAACATAAAAGTACATATTAGAAAACCATAAAGAATGATAAGTCTAGTATATTTGAGACATAGGTTCAAAAAATAACATCTTGAACATGGGATACAATAACATTATTGAAAACATCCTTGATATGGTCATAATATTCCAACAAACTTAAAACTGCATGGTATATCCTGGGGAAAATCATAAGAAAGGGGTGAGATGTAAATCCCAATAAAGAAAATAAACACGGCATAATTGGAAGAAGATAATATATGTTATATAATAGAAATATAAATGGAAAATAAAAGTACTTAGAATAATAAGGCATGATATAATAGGATAATCATAAAATGGGAAATGTGAAAATAACATACAACATGACATAAGCACAGGCCAAGGATCACTCCACATAGAAGATCATGAGTCAAGGATAATTGAACATAGAGGATCATGATTCATGGAAATCTTCCAAGACCATTTCACATGATGTATCATGATACTAAACACTACCCAATTCATTGGAGTGCTACCATGGTTCACTGTTTATAATCATTTCATTCTCACGGTTATTTGATCCACATAGATCACACAACATGGATTCATTAGATACAATAATATATTCCATGATCAATTAATTTGGAATACATACATGCATGTCCCTCATTAATAGGAATATGTTCATAAAGGTGAATTACCTTGATATAAAAAATGGGTATGGTACAACACAATTATTTTTTCATGGAAAATCACGGTGATATTTTGACAGCATAACAATGTTACACAAAAATTCATCAAAATAGTTGATGAAAGATAAATTGGTCTATCATAATTTTAATATCAAATTGGTAGTAATATGGACTTGTACATAAATATCTCGATATTATAAATTTGGAAATAAAAGGCATAAGATAATGAAGAAACTTGATTAGGGAAAAGAATCCTTACAAAATTTCAACATGGTAATAGGAGTACCTAAAGGATAATGGGAGGATTAATGAGAGTGAAAGGAAGATATAACCATTTATAAATAAAATTTATAGTAATATTATAAATGAAAATCATATCCCAACATATGAAATGTAACGCCCCGACCCCAGCTACCCAGAGTCGGTGCATTACTTCGTAACATTGGCATGATCACAAAAGATCAAGTCTCGAAAGACCGATTAGTTTAGTAGCCTTGGAAACACAAGATACATTCATAATTCTTTCATTACATCAAAAATTAAACAAACTACAATAACATGGTCTTCATAGTCCACACTCATATCCCTTTCTGACTACCCCTGTAGGTCATTCATAAAATACTTCTTCACATCCTGGAAAAATATTAAAACATTGAAAGGGGTGAGCTCAGATGCTCAGTAAGGTTAACAATATAGCGGAAGCTTTCATAAATAAACATTAACATTTAAGGCAATGTATAACTAAATCAAAAGCCTTTTAAACTTGAACTTCAACATAATATGACAAAACTAAAATGAGATAATGCCATTCACTTCTTCACATGGATATTCTACTGGTCGAATAATCACATGCAATATCAATAACCACTTTCATAATGATGGAATGCATAATGCCAGACATTCTGAAACATTTTGTCAAGGCCTCGGCCAAGAAGTCTAAAATTATTAAGGCCTCGGCCAAAACCATAAATCAAATTGGGAAAGGGCCTTGGCCAATTCCACGTCTAGTTGTCTCATGAGACCTACCGATGCATCGAGGAGTTATAGCGGGCTCCACCCGTCACTTATTAAGTCCAATACATTCCTCATATGAATAGGTTTAAACATAACATAAATATTCATATTAAAACTAGCATATGAAGCGTCAAAAATTTCTCCATAAACTATGGATGGTATAAAAATAACACATCCACAGTAAAATATTTCACAAAATGTTCAATGGAAGTTTTGTATCATAAATCAATTTCAATTAAACTTAAAACCCATCAAAGGATGTTGACATGGATGAAATCAAAGCTATTTGAGAGAAATATCTCTTTTTTTTGAAATCATTTAAAAGTCCCATAATTATAAAATAATACATTTACTTTGAAAATATTCTTATAAGCTTGTAAGGGAAGCTTCGACGAAGTTATAATGGCGGAAAATAGCCGCACCCGCCGTATAAGTTAAAAAAACATTCTTACCTTAAATTTGTCAAAAAGGTCAAAAAGTACATTGTTTGGAAAACAACAGTAAGATTACTTTCAAAAACGTATAAGGGTATAAATGAATTTAACCCATTTTCCATTTAATAGTAAAAATGTTTTGAAAGACTTTTTTAAGAACCATGGATGTGGATGATAACGAGGTCCCAGTAGATAATTATTTATAAACAACCTTGGATAATGAAGAGGTTGTGAAGTAAACCCTTACCTTGTACTTTTCCTTGGTTGGGGTTGGTAAACCTACTGTATAATGGTGAAATAATTGTTATTAAATTATACAAGAATCATATACATTCATATGATATCATATATGATCTTTTAACATTGCATTGTTAACAATATCTTAGATTTATCGTCGTTTTGGGTGTTAACTTGATCATTTTCTTTTATATGTTTTGTTACGTAAGTCGTGTTTTTCATGGATAGGTTGTATCTTATTCATATCTAGAATGATATCATGTCCTTAAAAATTATTTTTATATCATCAAATGATAATTATACTTGAATGGATACGACGGAGAATGAATCTCATCGAGTTCGTGGAGACGGTAGTCCGTACGTACGCACGGGCGACAATATCATTATTTTGATATTAAAATAATATATAATTGGATAATATATAATATATACAGAATCATTATCATGTTATATTTATTATTTACATGAATTACATATCATTATTATACCCATCTAAATAATAATTTATTGAATAACAATTACACCACGACGTGGAGACGGTAAGCCGTACGTACGCACGTATGGTGACATGTCATTCAAATGATGGGTAGAATACTGAATATGGTTGTTCCATATTTATAATAACATCACAGTATATATAAGATACTGGAGTTATAAGTTTATAATTGAAATAATAAACAAAGAGGGAGGTGAAGAAGAAAGAAACTTGAAAGAGGGTGATGAAAACGTTACCTCTTCTTCGGGTTCTTCCTTTTGATATGATCAAAATGACTCCTTAGGATGGATTTATGACTAAAGTAAAGCTTCTAGGATTAAGGGAGAGAAGTTGGGAGAGTATTGGGGCAGAGGTTGGCCGAACCAAATGGCTTGAAAGTGTGAATAAGGTGGTAGAGGTGGGGGCCTTTTATAAGAGGAGAGGAGGGGCTCTTTTGGAAAGATTAAAATGTTACATTATTATACAATGATTTTCGGATTCTAAAGGTCCCACACATATATAATTCATGTATAAGGTGATAAGGGTTAGAAATATCCTCATACAATAGGCTTTGGACAAGTTTAAGCCTTGTATTTTGCATTATCTTCTCATTTTATTTAAATCGTTAAATAATGAGGTCATCGCTGCATCATCATGATGTCATAAATAATTTAATTTATTTAATGTCTAAAAATTATAAAACAAATACTATGATGTAGGAAATCTTTTTATCTTTCCAATGACTATTTATAGTCAAAATTATGACTTGTATAACCCCATGTAAAAAAGTGTTTTAGTAAAACATTTCATGTTTGTGTCATTTTTTACTTTAACATTAAATAAAAGGTATTTATGTCATTTTCCAACTAAAGTGGATCCATGGGGTGCCCAAGTTGACCCATGGATTGTCTTGGTCGTCCATGACACATCCAATTAGGGTAGGACATGTTTCAAGCTCATCTCATATTAATAAAACATTATTTTTACCTTAAACTACACTAATTACCTCTAATCGTGATTAAGAACTTAAAAGTTACTATTCGCCAAAAATTATTTTAATCTCATTGAACCACATTTTACTTATTAATGACAACCATGTATGTAGGATTTTTAAGAATAAAATCACAGAGGTGGTAATATTTCATTTAAACAAAAAATCAGTTATTTAACTACCACTTAGTGGTTTCACTATTCATCAAAAATTGAAGTTTTTCAGAACAATGCCAAAATTTCACCCTAAGCTATAATTGATATTCCGAAT
Organism: Viscum album; assembly: GCA_963277665.1. Taxonomy (NCBI): domain Eukaryota; kingdom Viridiplantae; phylum Streptophyta; class Magnoliopsida; order Santalales; family Viscaceae; genus Viscum; species Viscum album. The sequence continues at coordinate 711,255 of CAUJRU010000262.1, read as the reverse complement.
TCAAAAATGACGTCTATTTTACAAAATTCCAAACATATAAGTTGAATTAATTAATTTTATAATTAAATCCCGCTGTCACAACAAATAGCGTGTTTTTAAGAAACAATTTATATCAAAAGATTGGCAATTGTTTATGTCTAATTTCAATGTTAAATTAATTATAATGACCACCATTGGATAAAATGGTAAAAATATATTCCAATTATACTTTAAAACCACTAAATAGTATAATTTATCACTATAAATTATTTTGATTAAAAAAGTTGTTTTTATGTATTTTTCACTATTCATAAAAAATTAGAAGTTCTTAGAAAAATATCAAAAATTCAACATAAGCTAATTTCGATATTCCGAATAAAAAAATGAAGTCCATTTTGATAAATAAAATTTATCAAATTTCAAAATGTTGGTATTACTATTCACAACGGCTAGTTTAATTAGTTGTGGTGTGTGTTAGAGCTCGAGGTTGCGTACAACACACGCTATTGCATTATTCGAAGGGAAACGTACCGTGGAAGCTTGGGGTGTTACATGAAAATGGAATTTATGATGCATAATATAAAAGAAGTTCGTGAATGGAAATGATAAAAGAGAAATACCTTACATGATTGTGTAACTCCAAAGGATTGGGAGGGGCTTCTTTAAATCTTTTTTTAACCTTTGATGGACTCTAGGGAGTAGAGGTAAGAGTGTTTCCATGCTAAAAGGAGTTATAGTGAAGATAAATGGGAACCTGGGTGGGTTTATGTAGGAAAATAGGTGGATTTCTTAATTATTTTGGTTTTAGACACTACATAATAAAATATTTAAAACCAAAAACCATACCATGGATTTTAACCCATGGTTTCTTTAAATGGGGAGTGTTTTACATTATTTTTTAAGGCTAAGGGCCTTATATAATAAAATAAATCCCTTTATTATGTCGAGTTGAGTCACACTCTCAATGAAGTGACTTAAATTTTAAAATATATTATAAGTCTTGGAGGATTCATTAAGGCTGTATAAAATAATTAAAATAAACATAATATTACATTATTTAAAAAGGAAAACATATATTTTTTAAATTATACCTTTAATAGTGTTTATTACATCAATATTGGTGCATCGTGATGTCATAAAGCACACTGCATATTTATATGGTATTTGTGTTTTACCTAAAAATTTGACTAATAAAATTACAAAAAATTCACTATTATATAATTTTTATGTCTTGATTTGAAAACTAATATTCTTTTTATTTAACTAATAATCTAAATATTTGAATTTTCACTTTTCAAATAAAAACTTACATTTATTAAAAATGATGGGATTCTAACAATGACATTTTTTAAACTTATAAAAAATTTACATTTGAATTTATAAAAATTAAATGATAATTTATAATCAATAATTGTTATTTAATGATCACATTTTTTTAAAATATTATTTATTTAAAAAATCCAAAAATCTAAAAATTCATCAATTGAATTTGAATATTAACAAAAATACAATTTCTATTTATTGAATCAAAAATTAAAATCATTTATAAAGTGACAATAATTGGATTAAAATATATTCATTATTATATAAACAATAATGTAAATATTCCAATTGATAGGTTCTTGATACATATTCCTTTAATTCACCAATACATTCCCTAAGAGTAAGGTGCATAATGGCGAGGATTTCACGGGGCTGTTCGATTAACATGGCTTGGGCAATGATCTGGATGATCTTGATCTTCTCTAGCAAACCGTTTCACTCATGCTTATGTTTTGGATCTCGTCTTTATACCGGTCTATGTAAAATCTCAAATATTCTATATCCCTCAAAAGCACCAATAAATGGGCTTCATATGGTACAATGTTACTATTTTAGGCCATCACGTCATTTTTCTGTGTCAAATAGATTTGTTAAAACCCTATATTTATACTATTCATGTGATCACTATTCAATGACTATATTATCAATGGTAAATATATTTAATGATCATGTAAAATCGTATTGGATGAAACAAAATATGTTCATGTGTTTTCCATAACCATAATAAATTTAATTAAATAAAAAGTTGAATTTTATTAATAGAAGTTAGGATCTTTAAAATATTCCCCCCTTTAGAAATTTCACCCTTGAAATTTTATTTTCCAAAAACTAATACATATGAGGGTAAATCTAATTCATCACCTCCACCATTTCTGACTTTTCTTGTTTAAACAAGTGGTTTCTCCCAATATATTGAGGAGGGTAATTGTCTTATTTTGTAAAATATTTTCTCTACAATCTAAGTTGTTCACCAGTTTTGCTTCATAGGAAAGATAATTATCCAATAGTACCACCTCTAGATTGAGTACATATGGGGGCATGATTTGTAATTTCTCAAGAGGGATACATGGAATACATCATGAACATGACTCAGGTTCGGTGGTATTGAAAGTCGACATGCCACTGCTCTGATGCGATCAAGGATCTCAAAAGGGATGATGTAATTTGGAGTAAGATTAAAATTCTTCCCAAATTTCATCACACTCTTACATGGAGATATTCATAGGAATACCTTTTCTCCCAAATAAAAATCTAGGTCTCATTGATGATTTTTAGCTTATCTCTTATGTCAACTCTGAGAAGCCTTTTTTGTGATGCTGAATGGTCTTAACATTATCCACTATTTCTTCAACCATTTTAAAACCTATATGTTTTTTTACTGAAATTCATACCAACATGATGTTGTTTCACCCATCTTCTCATAAAGGCCTTTATTAGGAGACATTTGGAGTGTCATGTGGAAACTGTTTTTGTAAGAGAAATCAGCCAGAGGGAAATATTGGTCACATCCTCCTTTAAAGTCAATTGGGAATTCTCTAAAAATTTCCTCAAGTGTCTACATTGTCTACTCAGATTGGACATTAGTTTGAGGGTGATAAGTCATATTGATGTTTAGAACAGTGTTTAGATCATGTTGTATTCTATTCCAAAAACATTGTGGTGAATATACAACTCGATCAGATACAATCAATTAGGGTACGCCATATAGCCTCATGACTTCTCTGATGTGTATTTTTGTCGGTTGATCTAGTGAGAAATCCTCTTTAATTGTAATTAAGTGTGATGTATTTGTAAGAAGATCGACAACAACCCATATAGAATTTTTCTTTTTGGTGTCTTTAGAAGTACGATGACAAAGTCAATGGTGATATTTTCCCATTTCTACATAGGTATGGGCAATGGTTGCATCATCACCTTGAACATCTTGATTTTATCCTTCACTTTATGACATACCAGAAACTTTGATGAATATTCAGTGATCTTCTTCTTCATGATATCCCACCAATAGTGATCTCCAAGATCTTATCACATCTTTGTGTTTCCTAGGTTAATATAGAAAGGAGAAGTATATTAATAACCCAATAGTTCATTATTTTACTTACGATTTTATGGAACCCATAGTCTTGACCCAAATCTCACAATTACATCAGCAATAACATTAATCTATTTGTATTTTCCTTTTCTTATAGATTTCATTATCTTCTAAATTAATATATCATCTTTTTTATCATCCTTTAACCTTTTATGAAAATATGGTTGAGAAATCATTTGAGAAAGGATTTATGATGTTCCTTTATTTATGATTCCCATGTATATCATCTTAAAATCCAAGAAGATCAGATCTTTCTTAATTCTCATCAATGACAGCATTGTGGGGGTTGTTCTACATAGAGCATCCACTACCTTATTTTCTTTACCAGGATAGTAATGGATTGAGAAATTATAATACATGATGAGGTATGACCATATTATCTAGTAAATATTCAGTAATTTCTAAGTGAATATATATATCTATGACTATTGTGATCCATAAATATTTCACAATTCTTTCCAATGAAATAAAGTTACCAAATTTTTAAATTTAAGATCACCATTCCCAAATCCAGATCATGTGTGGGATAGTTCTCATTATTTTTTAACAACATTAAAGTATAGGCTATTAATTTTACATTTTTCATCAACCCACAACCTAATACCTTCTTTGAATAATTGTTTAAAATAATTAATGGTTCCCTACATATGGGTAGTTTAAACATAGGGGCATTGATAAGACCCATTTTTACTCAATGAAACTTTATTTTTGTTCATAATTCCACAGAAATTTGATTCCCTTATGAGTTATCTGGGTAAAAGGATTTGAAAATTGTGAAAAATTTCTCACAAATTGGGGATAATATCAAACTAACCCAATGAAACTATAGATACCTATCACATATATTGGCCTCGACCATCCTTTAATTACTTTCATTTTTAAAAGATCCAAAAGCATCCCATTGATTTTGATTATATTCCCCAAGAATGATTCTGAATTCGCCTAGAACTTACTCTTGTTGTACTTTTCATAGAGATTATTCTTTTTCTAGGTCTTTAGAACATCAGCCAGATGATACCCATAGTCCTTTTTTTTGTTTTGGAATATGTTAGAATATCCTCTAGAAAGACTACCATGAATTTGTTGAGATAATATCTAAATAATCTATTCATAAATACATTGAAAATTGTTGGAGGATTAGTGAGTTGAAATGGAATCAATATAAACTCATAGTACCTATACCATATATGAAAAGTAATCTTGGGGATATCTTCCTTCTTCACCCTAACTTGGTAATATCCCAACCGTAGATCTACCTTGGGAAGTATTTTGCTCCATGTAGCTGATCATAAAAGTCATCAATCCATAGAAAAGGACACTTGTTCTTTATTGTTGTCTTGTTGAGCTCATGATAATCAATGGAAAGGCACACTGACCCATCTTTATTCTTAAGTAAGAGGATGGGTGAACCCCATGGTGAAGGACTTAGGCATAAGAATCCTTTGTCCAGATTCTCCTATAGTTAGTTTTTTTGTTCCTAAAGTTCCATAACATCCATTCTATATGGATTCTTGGATACTAGCAATGCTCTAGGTATAAGCACAATTGAAAATTTTACCTCTCAACTAGGAGGAAGTCTGGAAATTCCATGGGAAGCACATTAACAAATTCACTCACAACAGGAATGTCTTTGAGGAAGATCTTTTTTTAGAATATATCATTTTAGCTATACACACTTTCTCATAGGGAAATACAATCAATGACTATAATTTCATAAAATTCAACCAAAGTGTGTACTAAAAGGATCACTGAGAAGTTCATCCCACAAGCATTTCCCGGGGGAGTTATATACTTGGAAAGTATAAATTCTCATTTTTTCTATTTTCACTGGCCTCTCTACATTCATGATTTTTGTTGCTGTTTGAATAGTTATACTAAACATTCATGATATGTAGTAATGTGTATAACTATGTTTGATAACCCAAAAATTCACTTTTTGATTTTGGTTCTACTTTATCCAATATAAACTTAAGGAGTATTATCAAAAATAATTAAACACATATAGGGTAATCCATTGAAATTAAAGGGATAACATATAAATTAAAATTATCTCCTCAAGTTATGAGTTTCTAGGCTTTAATATATTTTATCCATGAGATATTTCCTAACATATATTCTTATGGGATTTTTTTCCTTCCCTTAGTAATTGTTCGTAATGAGATTACGAATTAACCAAAGCAGATCCCCTATTAATGTCAAACCAGGTGTATAGTAAGGCCCATTTTCATGTACCAAATTACCGTGAGTTAGGCCTGAAACATCTTGTTATAGATGTTACCACTATGTACATTTATTCAATAACCATGTCCACTTGTACTATCCAGACATGGATTTATTTGTTTGATAAAAAACATACTCTATACTAATAAAAATTTAGCGATGTTTTCCTATACATTGTATTATCCATAAGGAATTATCTATAGTTTTATAATTTAAAATCTTTCACAAGTTTTTTCTAATCCTAATCCCAAAAAACTAAACCTTTCTTTTGATACCAATTTTATCAACCCTTATCTTTATTACAGATCAAATAATTGATTTATTGCATAAAATTACACATTACATAACCCAAAATATTGATAAGACTAGTGTATTTTGTAATTGGGTACAAAAAATATCATCTTGAACATGGGGTTCAAGAACATAATTTAAAACATCCATGATATGATCATAATATTCCAAGGAAATTAAAATTTCATCGGATATCCTGGGGACAAACATAAGATAGAGGTGAGCTATAAAGCCCAAGAAGAGAAATAAATAATGAATAAAATGAATAAGATAATAGATGTTATACAATAGGCATATCAATGGATAATACATGGATGATTAATAATACAGAATGATGTAGCATGATAATCATAACATGTGAAATGTGGAAACAACATACAACATGACATAAGCATGAGTCGAGGATCATTTCACATAAATGAGTATTAGTCATGGATCATTACACATGTAGGTTCATGCATAAAGGATATATTATAATTCTATTTCACATGACATTTCATGATACCAATCATTACCCAATTCATTGGTGTGCTATCAGGTAGTACCCTTTATAATCATTTCATTCTCATGCTTAAGTATTTTATATAGACCATACCACATGGATTCATTAAACATAATAATTTATTCCAAGATCAAGTTATTTGGATTAAATACATATAAGTCCCTAATAAATACGTGTATATGCATAAAGTTGAATACCCTTGATATAAAAATGTGTACTGTATTCCCTACACAATTATTTTATCATGGAAAATAATGGTGAAATTTTGACCGCAAAACGAAGTTACTTAAAAATTCATAAAATTTATTAATGACAGAGAAAGGGGTGTCTCGTGATTTTTAAATAAAATGGAATTTAATATGGATGTGTCAAAACAAGTCCCAATATTAGAAATTTGTAAATAAAAGGCATAAGATAATGAAGAAACATGAATAGGGAAAATAATCCTTAAGAACTATTGGCATGGTAATGGGTGTCCATAAACGGTCACGGATGGTATAATAAGAGTGAAAGAAAGTTATCATAATTTATATATAGAATTTAAATTAATGGAAATATGGGAAATCATATCCCAATATATAAAAATGGAATTTATGAAGGATAATAGAAAATAAGTTCTTGTATGGAAATGATAACAGTGAAATACCTTACTTGAGTGTGTGCCCCCAAACGCTTGGGAGGGGCTTCTTGAAAGCTTGGGGTAACCTTGGGAGGACCCTAGGGATTAGGGATAATATTGTTGTCATGCTCCAAGTATTTTTAGTTAAAAGAAATGGGATCTTGGGTGGGTTTTTATAGGAAAAGAGGGGTATTTATTTATTATTTTGTTTTTGGACACAATATAATAAAATATTCAAAACCACAAAACATCACATTGTTTTTCACATGGTTTATACCAAAGGGGAGTGTTTTATGTTTTTTTATATGGCCAATTCCCAAAGATATTAATATAATTTTCTTTCTTATGCGGAGTTGAGTCACACTATTAATGAAATGAATTTAAAATCATAAAATATATTTTATGTTTTGGAGGATTTATTAAGGAATTAATGAATAAGTCAAATAAAAATAAAATTACATTATTTTAAAAGGAAAAATACATTTTTATGAGTATACATTTTATAGTATTTATTACATCATTATTGTTTCATTATGATTTCATAAAATAGACCATATATCCATACGGTATTTACCAAAACATTTGACTATATCAAAAAAAATATGAAAAACTAACCATTAAGTAATTTTGAAATTTGGATTTAAAAAATAATATTATTTTTATCTAAATAATTTTGAACAAATATTAATTTTCACTTTTAAAATAAAAACTAACATTTATAAAAGATGACGTGTTTTTGATAATAATTTTTTAACCCTTATAAAAATTATTTTTGACATCATAAATATTATATGATAATTTATATTAAATAAAATTTATTTAATGATAATATTTTATAAAAATATTATTTATTTCAAAAGTCCATTTATTCATAAATTCATTCGTTGATTTTGAATGTTAACCAAAAATACAATTTGGTCTTTACTATATCAAAAATAATAATCATTTATAATATAACAACAATAAGAAGATAATATATTTATTGTTCTATAAAAAATAATGTTAATATTCATATTTCTTGGGTCTTGATACATATCACTTTAAAACACCATCACACGCCATAAGAGTAAGGTGTGTGATGGTTGGGATTTCATGGGTCTATTTGGTGAATATCGTTTGGGTGTGATCTCGATGTTCTTGAACTTCTCTCGCAAACGGTTTCACTCATACTTAAGTTGTTTTATATCATATTGGGATTGGTCTAGGGAAAGTCCTAGAAATCTTATCTCCCTCTAAATCTCCTATAAAATGGATTTATAGGGTATTATCCTACTGGTTGAGGCCATCAATTCCTTTTTCTATTTCAAATAGATATTTTAGAACCCTATATTTATATAAGTCATGTGATCACTGTTCAATGGATATATTATCAATATTAAATAAACTTAAAGTTCATTTAAAATACTATTAGATAAAAAATAATGTCATATGTTTTCTATAATAACAAGTTATTTAATTAAATGAAATTGGGTAATTTTATTCATATCAGTTCAGGTCATTACAATAGAGACCAAGGATTAACATACATGGTTATTACATAATTTAAGATTAATATAAAGCACAATAAAAAATTAAATTCACTAGGAACATAATAGTTTAATGAATTTGGAAACATGAAAAAAATTATCTTATCATGGTGAAATATATTCAAAATATCCCTTAACGATATTCCATTTTATTAATTATACTCAAAACATTATTCCTTACCTAGGGAAAGGATACATAAGAAAGGATGAGCTCAGATGATGAATATGGGTAAAAATGGATATATATATATATATATTAGCATAATCACGATCATAATGGTATGAGAACAAACTCATAACCTTTATATCAATGATCATAATCAAGAGTCATGAAAGAAATATTGGAAATTGATAAGACATGATTCTTAAGGGAATTATGAGAAAAAGCTATAAATATATATAATTGGAATAATACAAGGAATTGTGGAATAAAAATAATAATATAAAAGGATTTTGATAGTAGTCAAGGATTATTACTAAGGCAATATTAGTTGAATGAGCTCCCCCCTGGACCATCTTAGTAGTCATGTTTCACTCCCAAGACCATTTTAGAAGGAAAATTCCTTTATTAATCCAAGGTCACTCCCTATTCCATCCATGTATATCTCATGAGATATAAATATTTACCCAATTCAATTTAGGGTGATATAGGTCCCACCCGTCTCATAGTGAATCCATACCTACACATTTCATAAGAAAATAAACATTAATCATATTGTAACCCATGAAACTAAAAGGGTATCATAATCATGTTATCTTATCATAACCACTGAAAAAGATACATATTTCATAATTATTCCATCAAAGCTAAAATAATTAAAATAAGCGGGTTTCAAAACAATATAACTCATAGAATAGAAAAAAAATTTCTAAAAAAAATTTCATCATAATCATAAATCATTCAAATAAATAGTAATAATTGTATCCTTGGATCATATCCCTAATAAAGAATTACCTATATCAACATGTGTCATCTTAGATGGAGAAGGATTTTTAATGATCAGTTGGGGAATTTCAAAAGCAAAATAACCATTCTTAGAAAACCATTTTATTAGTCCTCAAACATTTTCAAAATTCTTTTCTCGTAAAAACACATTGAAAACATAAGATGTAAGATTTAAAGACAATTTAAAACATTTCTTGAGGAAAATATCGTTTCCGCTTTAAATAAAACTTTTTTAAATCATAGAATGTTTTGGAAATTTTTTTATTGGAAAATATTATTTAAAAATTATAATGGAATATTTGAAAATAATTTAAAGTACTTTTGAAACAATTTTTTTTATATAGCCTTTTTATTTGAAAAAAATATTTGAAAACATATAAATTATGCTTTGTAAATCATTTAAAATAATTTTTTAAAAATAATTTTTTAAAAAAATAAATTGTTCCTTGAAAATAACCTTGAAAACATATAAAGGAAGATTTGAAATTCACTTAAAACACTTTTTTGACATAAAACATATTTGGAAATATTTTTCTTTTAAAATAACCTAGAAATGATACAAAATAAGCTCTCAAAATCATTTAAAACAGCATTTATACATAAAAATTTTTTGAACAAGTTTTTATTGGAAAATATATTTAAAAAAATAAAAATGAGGATTTTAAATAACTAAAATCCATTTAATTTTAAAATAATCTTGAATTTTTTTTAAACATTTTTAAAATCAATTTTTTTAAAACATGATTTTGGGAGAAAATAATTTCAACCGAAGTGAGAAATTAAGACATATTTTCTTAATTATATTAAGTACCAAATATTGATGAAATGTAACCATTAAGTGATGATATCGTGAATAACCATAGGAGAATAAAATTCATTATAATTCTTGAGATATGGATCATATAATTTCATCAATGGAAGTATAATCGTAAATAATCCCAATAAACAATTAGAATGTAGCAATAAACTCCTACCACTTTGGTATCATTGAATCATAATCCCTATTAAATAATAACATTACACAGATTTTTAAAATATTATTAAAATAATTGTATTCCTTATATAACTCATCAAAGATAATTATATACTCCTTCTAAAATAATATAGGTGCATAATATAACATGTGTCTCAATGAAGGAAAATTGAGACAAAATTACCATATTGAATTGGTAACATTTGAACCATATGAACCATGAAATACTGTTAAAAAATGGATATGTAAATACCCATAAATTTAATGACTAAAATCATATAATACATTCATGGGTAGTATATACACCACACAAAAGAAACAAGTTGTGAATAAGGAATATGTCTCATGGAAATAAAAATGAGACTTGAAATCACCTTACTACATGAGTTAGTTTTGAATCAGGAGACCCATGAAATAATAGAAATAGTTAAAACATTTAATATAACTAAATAATGGTAATTAATTATTTAAAATTTTATAGGTAAGTATATACACCACACAACAAGAATAATTAGTGAATATAGCATATATAACACAGAAATAAAAATGGGATGAGAAAACACTTACCTTAAGTCTTGGCTTTCATCGTACAGGTTAGCAGATCATATATAATAAATATATTATTTTTATAAATCTAAAAAATAAAAATATTATAATATATCGTACCATATATTATTTTATTATGACTCTATATTACCCATTTATTAACAAATGTTAAAGTTACGTTTTGAGTAATACCCTCTTTGTTTTTTATATATATTTTGAGTTGTTATTCATGTACCTCTCACTTAGATCATAATTTACTTATTTAAATAATTATAAAAATGATAAAAATGTAATATATATTCATTATTTATTTATTTATAATATTATACAAAATATATAAATAGAAAATGAGATACACCTTTCATGGAGACAATAGGTTGTACATACACATGAACATTGTTCCCGTTCTATTATCGTATTAAATGAAAGAATGTATGTGATATATATATATATTATAATTATAGAAGAATTATTATGTCATATATATATATAATATTTTTATTAATCCCATCCTTAATACAATCCATGTAAAGTGTAAACCAATCACATCACTTTGAGGAGGTGGTAGTCCAAACACCCACAAACGATGTTATCGTATTCTCAGAAAATGAAAAGCATGAATGTTTGTGTTATATAATAATTTAATACATATAAAGACTTAATAAATATATTACATATCATGTAAAAACAATAAGTACATAATTATTCCAAGCCGTGAGATGTGCTAATAGAAGAACGAATGACATCAGTTCATGAGGTTGTAGTTCGTCGTACACACGTTTGATGATTTTATATTCCATTTGATAGAAGTGTCTATTAGTATAGACAATAAAATTAAAAAAAACAACATTTAATTATATTTATTATACTTAGGTTATTAAATAATAATATAATAACAATAATTGAGGTGGAGTAGAAAGAAATAAAACAAAAGTTCTTGTTGAAGGATGTTACGTCTTCTTTGGCAACTCTTTTTGGTTTACACCAAAGGGATTCCTTTGTTGGATTTATAACAATATAGAGTATTATAGGATGAATTTAGTGATTTTAGAACATATTTTGTCATTTTTTGTTGAGAAAAATGTTTTGAGATCTATGAATAAGTGAGGGGGTGAGTGCCCTTTTATAGTGGTGGAGGAGTGACATTCTTGTAATTAAAAGTAGGAAAACACTATTGAGAGGTCTCCCTTATATCACGTGCCTCTAATAATGGACCAATTTACATAAAAGTAATTATATGGTCTAAATATTTACATTAAATTGACTTTGGACAAGGTTTTAGGTTATTTGGTCCCTTAAGATAATGTTTAATCATTAAGTAAACTTGTTTTTACGTTAGTCGTTGTAATTAATTTCAGTAATATTTTTAGTCAAAAACTAGGTTGAAATTATTATAAATTATAAATTATTATTATTCCAAATATGGAATAAAATTTTTCAAATTATAAAAAATGAATTTTAAGATTTCAATTTAAAATTAAATCCATAAATAGGATAAGACAACGAGTTTTTAATGTGAAAATGATCAAAAGATTGAAATGTTTTTATATCCAATTTCAATGTAAAATTGATTAAAATGACCTAAATTGTATTAATATTTGTATAATTGACAAAAATATACTTTAAAAACAATTTAAAATATAATTTAACTATATAAATAAGTTTGAAAAAATGTAGATTCATTTAATATTCAGTATTTTTCAGTATTCATCAAAAAATAATGCTTCTCAAAAAAATCCAAAAATTAACCCAAAGTGAAATTTTATATTAATATTTCAGAAGTTTTGTTTTTTTTCAAATAATAATTTTAAAATGTTCAAATTTTTATTTAAAACATGTTTTCCATTAAATGGTGGTGAAACATTATTTTAGAATATTGTAGCTTTTTATGCCTAAAACTGAATTTGTTCTAATTTTGTGAATATAAAACTTATTGAATGAATATAAATTAATTTGTTTTAATTTAGAATATATTAATTTTATTAATATATCTCAATAATATATATTAATTAAATTTATTAAGGTAAAATGACTTTGGGGCCATAAAATGATTTTTTTTCATAAAAACACATCCTTTATATTCAATTGGTTTTGCTTTTTATTTATAATTAAATCGTAACCAACGAATTAATTTTCTAAAAATGTGTAAGACCTATTTTATAATTTTTTAAATTCTTATTCTTAATGGATATGTGATAAATATAACAATATTTTAAGAATAATATTATTAGTATATTGTAGTTCGGTAAAACTCGATCATGCGTTTAACGCATGTTATCAAAGGAGGTCAACATTATGTCTAACATAAGACAAATCCAGTGTTTCGTGTAGCGCAATCTGAAATTCGTGTAGCATAAAACACAATACAAATAGTGGGTTTTCATATAAATAATGATATATTCATTGTTTCATGAAATGAAAAAAAACAAAAATGTATAAATTAATTCCAAAAAATATCTCACCAAATATAAAGGTGTCATAGTCAGGTATCATCCATAGTCCCTAGGCATGACCCCCTACATGAATTGTAATGCCCCAACCCTAGTTACATAGAGTTGGTGTATTATTACATAACATTGGAATCATATAAGGAAATCATGTCCCGAAAGACCGATCAGTTTATCAGCCTTTGAAATACTAGATACATTCATAAGTTTTACATTATATTATAAAATGAAAAACTACAACACCATTGTACACACTCATATCCCCTCATACTATCCCTATAGGTTAGTCATAAAATACTTCTTCGTATCCTGGAAAAAAATAAAACATAGAAAGGGGTGATCTCAAATGCTCAGTAAGGATAATAATATAGGGGAAACATTCATAAATAAGCATAAACATTTCAGGCAATGAATAAGACTAAAAAAGATTTTTAAACATGAACTTCAGCCTACAATGTCAAAGATAGAATCAAATAATCCAATTTTCTTAATCAAATGGATATTCTACTAGTCTAATAATCACTTTTAATATCAATAGCCACTTTCATAATGATGGAATGCATAATACCAGACTTCATAATCAAATAGTCAAGGCCTTGTGCCAAGACTAAAAATAAGATTTTATCAAGGCCTTGTGCCAAGACACTAGTTTGTCTCATGATACCTAATGATGCATCTAGGAGCTATAGAGGGCTCCACCCATCACATACTAAGTCCAGTGCATTCCTCATATGAAAAGGTTTAAACATAACATAAACATTCGTATTAAAACTAGAATACGAAATGTCAATACATTATCTATAAACCGTGAATGGTGTAAAAATAACACATTCATATTCAAACATTTCAAAAAACCTTTAATACAATATGGAAGTTTTGTATCATAATAAATCAACTTCAAATAAGCTTAAAATCCATCAGAGGATGCTGACATAGATGAAATCAAAACCTTTTTTAGAGAAACATCTCTTTCTATTTTTAAATAATTTAAAATTCATATAATTATAATAGAAAACATTTATTTTGTAAATATTATTATAATATTGTAGGGGAATAATTGACGATGTTATAAAGGAGGAAAATATCCACACCCTCCGTATACGTTAAAAAAACATTCTTACTTTATTTTTTTCGAAAATGTAATAAAGTACCTTGTTTGGAAAATGACGGAAATATTACTTTCAAAACATATAAGGTCAAATAAGGTTATAAATAACATTAAACCATTTTCTAGTAAATAGTATAAATGTTTTGAAATACATATTTAAGAATCATGGATGTGGATGATAAAGGGATCCCAGTAGATAATTACGTATAAACAACCTCAGATAATGAAGAGATTGCAAAATTAACCCTTAACTTGTTCTTTTCCTCAGTGAAGGGTAGGTTAAACTCCTATATAATGATTAAATAATTGTTATTAAATTATAAAATAACCATATAAATTAATATTATATCATATATGATCTTCTAATATTGCTTTGTTAATGGAATTTTAGTAGTATCATCATTTCGGGTGTTAACTAGTCCGTTTTCCGCTATATGCTTTGTTATGTAAGTAATGTTTGTTATGGATATTATGTAAATTATTCATATTAAGAATGATATTATGTATTTAATTTTTTTAATCATCAAATGAAAATTAGTCTTGAATGGACTTGATGAGGAATGAATCAAATCACGTTCATGAAGACAGTAATCCAAATGTACGCATGAGTGATAATATCATTATTTTGATATTAAAATAATATATAGTTGGATGGTATATCATATATACAGAATCATTATAATGTTATATTTATTATTTACATCAATTTTATGTCATTATTATACCCATCCAAATAATAATGTATTTAATAACAACGAAAGCACAACGTGGAGACGGTAAGCCGTACGTACACACATATGGTGACATGTCATTCAAAGGAAGGATAAAATAATTAATATGGTTGTACCATATCAATAATAACATCACATAATATTGAATATATTGGGGTTATTATTTTATAATGGAAACAACTAAGAAATAAGGAGTGGAAGAAGAAAGGAACTTGAAAGAGGTGATTAACTATTTACCTCTTCTTAGGGTTCTTCTTTTTGATTTGACCAAAAGGGATCCATAGGTTGGATTTATGTCTAAATTAATGCCTCTAGTATGAATGGAGGAAATCTGAGAGGATATTTTAGTATGTTTTGTCTGAGCCTAATGGATTTGAAGGTGTGAATTTGAGAGAAGGGGAAGTGCTCTTTTATAAGAAAGGTGAGGGACATCTTAGGAAAAGATAGAAATATTATTTTATAATAAAATCATTTTCGGTTTCAAATTTCTCAAAAATTATTTATTTAGATGATAATGTGGGGATGGGTTGAAAACCACTCATCCAATATGTTTTATATAGGTTTGGGTCACTATATTAACCATATATTCTATATTTTACTCTTAGATAATTAGTTTGACATTTACCACGTCTCTTTGTATTTTTATATTATATGGCTAATAAACTTACTATAAACTTCCAAGAGAACCTAATGTTTTTAATTAATGAAATATATAATATTATTTATGAACTTTGGCTGAACCTTATATTTTTTGGAATATAATATCAATTAATAATATAATATTTGTTTTAAAAACTCTTTGCTGTCAATTTTGACACTATTTTCTATTTTGTTTTTGTTAAATTTAATAAATCATTATTACTTTGAATAAAATTAATTTAATCAATCATAACATGTCACATTAATCTATAAAATTATTTGATGACATCAAAACTTTCGAATTATATTTATTTTAACATCTATAATACCATTTATTTGATTCTTTGATTAATAAGGAAAATACTGCATCATCATTGTGTCATAAATAAATTTAATTATTCAACCTCTAAAAATTATAAATAAAATACCATTATGTAGGAAATTGTTATATATTTCTATTTAATATTTATAGTCACAGTGATAACATATATATATCCCTATTCAGAAATTGTTTTACTAAAAGATATATGCTTATGTCTTTTTTTTGTATTTATTGTAACTTAATTTATATAAAGTGTCATTATCATTTACAAGGGGCTCCATGTGGTCTCAGAGTCGACCCAAGGATTCCCATGGTCCGAAATGTATCATAAACTAGGGTTAGAACATGTCTTAGGGTAATTAATATTATTATAATATTATTTTTTACCCTTATTTACCGAATTGACCTTTTAAACATGGTTATATAAAATATTTACCGATGTAATTATTCAACAATGTCAAAAAATAAAAGTTACATATTTACACAATTTGAACCTCCTGATTCTAAATATGGAATCTATTTTTAAAATTCAAAACACAGAAGTGGAAGAAATTAATTCTTGTTGTCAAAATAAAAAAGTGTTTTTTAAGAAATAATAACTATCAAAAGATTGACAATTGCTTATTTACAGTTTAAATGTGAAATTACATACAATGACCAAAATTGGATTAATTAGTAAAAATATAATCTAGTTATACTTTAAAACCACTCAATATTATAAATTATCACTATAAATTATTTTGATTAAAAATGTTTTTTAATTAAAATTTAGAATTTTTCACTATTCATCAAAAATTGAATGTTTTCAGAAAAATACCCAAAATTTACCCTGAGCTAATTTCGATATTATAAACCCAAAAATGAAATCCATTTTGAAATTTAAAAAAGAAAAAATTTTAAAGAGTGGGTATTACTATTCATAACAGTTAGTTTGATTAGTCGCGATGTGTTAGAATCTCGAAGTTGTGTACAACGCAAGCTATTGCATTATTAAAAGGAAACGTATCGTGGATGATTCGGGTGTTACATTATCCCCTCCTTAAAATAATTGCATCCTCAAAATTTCTAGAATATTACTGCATGAAAAAGATTCAGGTGGTTCTTTATCATAAGTTCCTCAGGTTCCCACATTGCCTATTCCATCTTATGGTCTCTGCATAAATCTTTTACTAGAAGAGTCGTCTAGTTTCATAACACTTGTTCTCTTTTATCAAGAATGTTGACAGGATATTCTCAATAAGATAGATCGGGTTGTAGTTTTAATTCCTTATAGGTATGTACATGTGTTGGGTCAGGCATGTATTTTCTCAACCGTGATATGTGGAAAACATCATGATCTTTGGAGAGACTTGGTGGCATTACCAAATGGTAAGCTACAACCCCAATTAGTTCTAGAATTTTGAAAGGTCCGATGTACCTGGGACTCAATTTACCCTTCTTACAGAAACTTGTAACACCCTTCCATGGAGATACCTTCAAGAAAACATGATCTCCTACCTCAAATTCCAAATCCTTCCTTCAATTATCAGCTTAGCTCTTCTTCCTACATTGAGATGCTTTGATGTGGGATTGGATTACCTTAAACTTTTCCATCATTTCCTCAACAAGTTCTAGGCCAATGATTTTCCTTTCACCAAAATCATCCCAAAAAGTTGGTGTATGAAATCTCTTTCCGTATAACGCTTCAAATGGTGCCATCTGAATACTTTAATGGAAGATATTGTTATAAGAAATTTCTACCAGAGGTAAATATTGATCCCACATACCTTGAAAGTCAAGTGAAAAAGATCTCAACATGTCTTCTAAGGTTTGAATAGTCCATTCTAATTTTCCATCGGGTTGAGGGTGGTAGGCAGTGCTCAAACGAAGTTCAGTATCCATGGCATTCTGAAGTCTTTTCCAGAATATACAGTCTTGCTAAACGTTAAAGTGGTAAATCTTCTCTGATAGAAAGAAAATGTGATGACTTGGTAATACGATCAACAATTACCCCTATTGCGTTGTTCCTTCTAGGAGTCTTTGGTAGTCCCATGAAAAAGTATATCATAATATTATCCCATTTCCACTCTGGTATGGGAAGAGGTTTCATAAATCCTCCAGGTCGTTGCCTTCCAACTTTCACTTGTCGAAAACCCATACATCTTTATACAAAATCAGTGTTATCTCTCTTCATGTTGTCCCACCAAAAATGTTCCCTCAAATCTATATACATTTTGGTGCTCCTAGGGTGTATAGAGAAATTGGAGCTATGAGCATCATCCCAAAATTCTGTTTTTAAATTAGGTATATCGAGAAGAAAAAGTCTCTTCCCAAATTTCAAAATTCCATTTTCATATAGGAAGTCACTCAATGTCTTGTTATTCACAGCTTTAATCATCTTTTGAAACTCCTCATTAGCAGCCTAAGAAATTTTTATACTTTCTAGTAAAGATGTTTTGTCAAACATTTGAAAAAGGATTGATGTTTCACCTTCCATGGTTATTCCCATATCCATCTTTACTAAATCCGTGTATATAGGATCCTTTTCAACTCTCATCTTGTTCACAACTCCATTATCCTTTCTACTCAAAGCATCGGCCACCTTATTTTCCTTCCCCGGGTGGTAGTGTATAGTGAAATTATTATCCTTGAGTAGTTCAAGACATCGCCTTTTCCTCATGTTGAGTTCTTTTTGTGAGAAAATATACATTAAAATCTTGTGATCAGTATATATCTCACATTTTCACCATATAGATAATGTTTCTATGTCTTCAAAGCAAAGATTTCAGCTGCTAACTCAAAATCATGAGTATGATAGTTTTGTTCATGAATTCTTAGCTTTCTTGATGCATAGGTAATAACCCTATTATTTTGCATAAGGACACAAACAAGTCATTTTTTTGAAGCATCACTATAAATATCAAACCCATCATTCCCCGATGGTAGAGTCAATATAGGATAATTGAATAATCTTATCTTCATTTATTCAAAAAATTCTTCGCACTCTTTTTTCAAAACAAATTTAACCCCTTTACGTGTGAGGTTGGTTATTGGGATATCCAATCGGGCAAAATTCTGGATGAAATGGCAATAATAACCTAAAAAACCAATAAAATTATGTACCTCCGTTATACTCATTGGTGTTGGACATTATTGGATTGAATTGGTCTTTGAAGGATCAACATATATTCCATACTTAGAGACAATATGGCCAATAAAAAAAATTCTCTTGAAGCCAGAATTCAATCTTGCTAAACTTACCATATAATTCATTTCTTCTAAGAGTCTTCAGGATAATGCACGTGTGATTTTCATTATCTTATTAGCTTTTGGAATATACCAAGATATCATCAATAAATACCACTACAAAGTCATCAAGATATTCCTTGAAAACCCTATTCATTATATCCATAAAGACAGAGGGTGCATTAGTCAATCCAAAAGGAATTAATGTAAACTCGTAATGCCCGTACCTAGTTCAAAATGCTGTCTTTGAAATGTCTTCCTTCTTCACACACAACTGATGGTATCCAGATTGAATGTCAATCTTCGAAAAATATTGAGCTCCTTGAAGTCGGTCAAATAAATCATCAATGCAAGGTTGGAGATACTTTTTATTTACTGTTATAGCACTGATTTTCTGGTAGTCAATTCACAACCTCATAGATCCATATTTCTTCTTAACAAAATGTACAGGGGCTCCCCATGGAGAAAAACTAGGGAGAATAAATTCCTTGTTACTCAATTCCTCAATTTGTTTCATTAGTTACACTAATTCCACAGTGGCCATTCTATAAGGGGTCTTCGATATGGGCCTTAAACTAGAAATTAAATCAATGGAAAACTTAATTCCTCGTTCTGGAGTATGTCTAGGTAAATCTTCTAGAAACACATCAACATATTTATGCAGAATAGGTACATCTTCTATTTAACATTGTTTTCCTCACCCACAGTTATTTCATTCTTCTCCTCCCTAATAATTGAATTTAGTTGAGCTACTGGGGGTGGATCTAGATAAGAATCAGGTGGACGATTATTATCTAATGATAATGTTTTCCTTATCATCGTCATCAAAAATCATAACCTTCTTATTCTTACACTAAATTTCTTTCATCATGGTATGAAAGCCAATCTATACCGATAATTATATCAAATTCAATCATGGGTATAGCGACGAGATAATAATATAATGAACATTTATATGCCCCAATGGGGACTGATTCACAAATATTTGTTGCAATGATACATCCTATTAGACTACAGACTGACAACACACTTGTCAAATCAATTGGAAATATCTAATTTTCTTTCAAACTAGGATGACATGAAACAATTCGATGATCTAGAATCAAATAAAGCACTTTCTAAAGTTGAGGAAACCATTAAATTACCTGCGACCACATATTTCGAAACTTCAACCTCAGCAGTAGAGATAACATAATCTTGTCCTTGATTCCATGGCCTTTTCTGAGGTAAGATTCCTTGGAGCTTGGGACATTCATTTGCATGATGCCCCCTTTCTCTACAATTTTAGCATTCAAAATTGATATAATCTTTCTTCCCCTTGAAATCAAAAGTTTGGAGGCCTTTTTCACCACACATGTAATAGACTCACATTCCCTTTAGACAAGTACCAGGGTGTTTCTTCTCACATTTACTGTAGGATGGATATTCAACTTTTCCCTTCTTCCCCTTATTTCCATTTCTAGAGTGTTCATCAAATTTATTCTTCTCTTGCTTTGCTTTAAAGTCGTAATACTTAGAGAATTTTTTTTCGATCTTGATAGCACGTGAGAAAATATCATCATACGACGAGAAGGATTGTGAGACTAATTCTCATGGAGAAATGGTTTTAACCCATCAAAGAAACGATCAATATTACTTCTTAGGTTATATATATAATCTGCTGCATGCCTTGCTGACCTTGTAAAGTTAGCTTCATACTTTGCGAAATTCTCATACTCTTTTTTCCTCTGACTCAGAAATTTTCTTTCCATATCCTCTTAATGGTCATGAGGAATGTTTTTTTTCTATGAAAATCACTTTAAACTCTCTCCATTACATATTTGATACATTATCATCTTCCTTTATGTTTTGAATCAATGACCACCATTGATATGCATCTCTAGTGAGGCGATAAACTGACAGGACAACATTTTCCCTTTCTCTACTCCCCAAGTCATGGAATATTTTCTCTAAAAAATTTATCCATTTCTCAGATACTAATGTATTTGTACTCTCATTTAATTTTAGTTTTTGTTGCCTCATGAAGAGATCTAACATTAATCCCCCACGCTACGGATCAAGGTGCTTCATACAGGTAAGGTTATTATTCAGAACCTGAGTGAGTTGTCCCAGTCTAGTGATAAAGTGATCAGCAGCAGTTGCATCACCAACTCCACTATAATTATCTTGAGTAGGACGGAAATCCCTACATGGATTTCATGCATTGATACAATTTCCATTCCTTCCACTAGGCTCCATTTCTAAACAATGTCATAAACTAGATTATTTTATGAATCGAAATACATAATTCCATACTTGTAAAACACATAACATGAATTGAAAAGTTTATGGTTAATATACATAATCATAAAAAATGTTTCTTGGAGGATATATATACTCATAAACCAATCATAATGGTTTTTAAATAAAATGAGAATTATCCTAATCATATTCTTTGAGAGAGTCGTAACCAAGAGTGCAGTAAGGCCTATTATTGTGCACTAGTTCTTGTTCGAGTCTAGCTCAATGTGGTGTTTTTGGGTTTTACCCCTAGGTACATCTGTTCCAGAGCCTCCTCTACTTACTCGTATCCATATAGGGATGTATTTCTTGGAAAAATCATAAAATCTATACAATACAAAAATTCTATGAAGTTCTTCTATACTAATCCTCAATGTCTATCTTATGGTAATGTGGTCTAATCAGAGTTTATCTAAATCTAGATTCCATGGTTTTTACTAAACTTCCTCTGATACCAACTATAATGCCCTGACCCTAGTTACCTAGAGTAGCTGCATTATTACAGAACATTGGCATGATATAGGGAATTCATGTCCCAAAATACCGATCAGTTTGGTAGCGTTGGAAATACTAGATACTTTCATAAGTTTTACATTACATTATAAAATTAAAAACTACAACAAAATTGTTTCCATATTCCATAATAATATCCCCTCATACAATCCCTACAGGTCTGTCATAATATACTTCTTCACTTCTTGGGAAAAATAAAACATATAAAGTGGTGAGATCAGATGCTCAGTAAGGATAACAATATAGCAGAAACATTCATAAATTAGCATAAACAATTAAGTAAATGTATAAGACTAAAAAAAGCCTTTTAAACTTGAACATCAGCATAATATTGAAAATATAAAATCAAATAACTCCATTTACTTATTCACATTGATATTCTACTAGTCGAATAATCACATGAAATATCAATAGACACTTTCATAATGATGGAATGCATAATGGCAGACTTCACAACCACATCGTCAAGGCCTTGTGCCAAGACTAAAAATAAAATTTTGTCATGGCCTTGTGCTAATACAGTAGTTTGTCTCATGAGACCTACTGATTCATCAAGGAGCTATAGCGGGCTCCACCGATCACAAACTAAGTCCAATGCATTCCTCATATGAAAAGGTTTAAACATAACATAAACATTCATATTAAAACTAGCATATGAAATGTCAATACCTTATACATAAACCATGAATGGTGTAAAAATAACACATCCACAGTCAAACATATCCCAAAAACGTCAATAAAATATGCATGTTTTGTATCATAATAAATCAACTTCAAATAAGCTTAAAATCCATCAAAAGATGCTGACATAGATGAAATCAAAAACCTTTTTTTAGAGAAATATCTATTTCTATTTTGAAATCATTTAAAATTAATATAATTATAAATTAAAACATTTATTTTGGAAATATTCTTATAATCTTGTAAGGGAAGCTTCAATGATGTTATAATGGTGGAAAATAGCCGCACCTGCTGTATAAGTTAAAAAAACATTCTTACCTTAATTTTGTCGAAAAGGTCATAAAGTACCTTCTTTAGAAAATGACAAAAAAAATTCCATTCAGAACATGTGAGGTCAAATAAGGATAAAAATGACTTTAACCCATTGTCTAGTAAATATTAGAAATGTTTTGAAATACATTTTGAAGAATCATGGATGTCGATGATAAAGAGATCCCAGTAGATAATTACGTAGAAACAACCTCAGATAATGAATAGATTGTAAAATAAAACCCTACCATGTTCTTTCCCTTAGTTGAGGGTAGGATAACCTCTTGTATAATGGTGAAATAATTTTTATTAAATTATACAATAATCATATACATTAATATGATATCATATATGATCTTGTATCATAACTTTGTTAATGGTATTTCAGTAGTATCATCGTTTTGGGTGTTAACAGATTCTTTTTCCTTTATATGATTTTCTACATAAGTAGTGTTGGTTATGGATATGATTTATATTATTAATATTCAGAATGATATTATTTCTTTAAAAATTATTTTCAATCATCAAATTAAAATTAGTCTTGAATGGATACGACGGGGAATGAATCTCATCGTGTTCGTGGAGACAGTAATTCGTACGTATGAACGAGCGACAATATCATTCTTTTGATATTAAAATAATATTTAATTGGATGTTATATCATATATACAGAATCATTATCGTGTTATATTTATTATGTACATCAATTATACATCATTATTATACCCATCCAAATAATAATGTATTGAATAACAACTACACCACAACGTTGAGACAGTAAGCCGTACATACGCAAATATGGTGACATGTCATTCAAATGATGGATAAAATAATGAATATGGTTTTACCATATTTATAATAACATCATTTTATTTAGAATATACTGGAGTAATTATTTTGTAATCGAAATATAAATAAAGAGGAAGTGGAAGAAGAAATGAACTTGAAAGAGGTGTTGAAATATTTACCTCTTCTTCAGGTTCTTCCTTTTGATTTGACCAAATGGGCTCCTTAGGATGGATTTGTTACTAACGCAAGGTCTGTAGTATGAAGGTAGGAAAATTTATAGGATATTTCAGTAGAGTTTTTCCGATCCTAATGGATTTGAAGGTATGAATTTGAGAGAAGGTGAAGGGCTCTTTTATAAGAGGGGTGAAGGGGCACCTTAGGAAAATATTGAAATATTTTTTTATAATAAATTAATTTTCAGATTATACTAGCTCAAAAATGATTTATTTCGAGGATAAGGTGGGTATGAGTTTAAAACCACTTGAAAATTTTGTTTTAGACAGGTTTTGGTCACTATATTAACCTTATCTATAGATTTAACTCTTAGTTAATAGGTTTGACATTTACCATGTCTCTTTATATTTTTATATTATATGGTTAATAAACATAATATAAACCTATAATAGAACCTCAAGTGGTTCATTAATGACATATATAATATTATTTAAGAGTATTGACCGATCCTTATATTTTTAGGAATAAAATAACAATTAATAATATAATATTTGTTTTAAAAACTCTTTTATGTCAATTTTGACACTATTTGCTATTTTGTTTTTTTTAAATTCATTGAAGCATTATTAATTTGAAAAAAATTCATTTAATCAATCCTAAAATGTCACATTAACCTACAAAAATCGTTTATGTCATCAAAACGTTCAAATAATATTTATTTTAACATCTATAATACCATTTATTTGATTCTTTCATTAATACGGAAAATACTGCATCATCATTGTGTCATAAATAAATTTAATTATTCAATGTCTAAAAATTATAAATAAAATACCATTGTGTATATAATATTGTTATCTTTCTAATGAATATTTATAGAATAATAGATAAAATATATATCGTAAGGTAAAAATTGTTTTACTAAAAGATATATGCTTATGTCTTTTTTTGTATTTACTTTAACTTAATTAATATAAAGTGCCATTATCACTAACAGGTGGCTTCATGTGGTCCGGAAATCGACCCAAGTATGCCCATGGTCATAAATGTATCATCCAATAGGGTTAGAACATGTGTTAGGGTAATTTAATATTATTATAATATTATTTGTTTACCCTTATTTACCTGATTTACCCTTTAACCATGGTAATAAAATATTTACTAAAGTAATTATTCAAAATGCCTAAAAATAAAAGTTACCTATTTACACAATTTGAAACTACTTATTGTAAATATGATATCCATTTTTATAAATTCAAAACATAGAAGTGGCATAAATTAATTCTAGTTGTCAAAACAAAAAAGCGTGTTTTTTTATGAAATAATAACTATCAAAAGATCGACACTTGGTTAGGTTAAATTCAAATGTGAAATTATGTACAATGACCAACAATGGAATAAACGATAAATATATAATCTAATTTTACTTAAAAACCAAACAATGTAATAGTTTAGCACTGTAAATTATTTTGATTAAAATATTTTTTAATTAAAAATTAGTATTTTTACAATTCATAAAAAACTGAATGTTTTCATAAAAATAAAAAAAATTCATACTAAGATAATTTCAATATTCCGAACCAAAAAATGAAGTCCATTTTGAATGATAAAATTGATAAAATTTCAAAAAGTGGGTATTACTATTCATAACGACTAGTTTGATTGGGCACGATGTGTTAAAATCTTGATTTGCATACAATACAAGCTATTGCATTATTTAAATGAAAACGTATCATGGAAGCTTGGGTTGTTACATTTATATATACTTATTTTGAGTGTCTTCATTGTTGGAAACACCCATGGAATGAGTTCCCACATAAAATCTTTACCATAGGGCTTCGAGAATAATCCACAGGCTGGTAGTGAAGACAAACCTCACAATGAGACTTGGAGTCTTATATTGAGTAAATCAAGGTTTATCTTATTTATTCCCCTTGATTTTTTAATTTAGAGATGAAACCATAATTAATGATCTGTGATTTTTGGTTTTGGGGTATCCTATTTTGTATGATTATAGTCACCCCTACATGGGATCTTCCGTATATGTCAGGTATTATGTAGATGAAATTCCATTCATTGGAGTCCTAGGTGGACTATGAGAATGTGGATCTTTGTGGCGATATTCTTATCATAGCTAGATCCCAGATTTATTGTTTTGTAGCAGTTTCATTTTGTTAGTAGGTTAAGCTTCATTATAGTTTTGATGTCTTATTTTTTCCTTTGTATCTTACCATACTCTTTTTCACTCTTTGGTGTGGGATTATACTATATGCATGAATTTATAGTATACATTATTTAAAATTATACATTATACTGATTATTGGAGATATGTGCATGTGCACATGTACTTTTGGTTATGGACTTATATCTGTGTGACATGCATACTCGAATCTAGTCACCAACCCCTGTCCTATTAGAGGTGGGATTGGGGTGTCACTCTCAACTTTCCTTGAGCCTAGAAGGACTTAGTGGCTTGGTCCATGACACAAGACCACTTATACAATGTGGTATTATCATATGAATATCTCTAAATGTAATTTACATTTCTTGGAATAAAAAATTCAAGTCTTGGGGAACATATATGACTATTTATGAATGATACCAAATGAGATGGTTGATGATTTTTTTTATTGAATTAGTATTCTTATTGATGATATGAATAATCCTATGGAAATTATTGATGAGGAATTATTTTAAAAAGAATCCTCAGAAAAATATCAAGAGCTAACATCGGAAAACATTCATAGAAAAATTATTAATTTTGAGATGAGGAACAATAACAATGAACCAATTCTAGATGAAGAACCTCAACAGATAATATTCAAGGATATTATGAACTCTCAATCAAAAAAACCCTAGGATAAAGATGTTGATTAAATAATTTCATTTTTTCCTCTAATCTCAAAAGGGTAAAAGGGAAGTTAAAG
Organism: Viscum album; assembly: GCA_963277665.1. Lineage (NCBI taxonomy): Eukaryota > Viridiplantae > Streptophyta > Magnoliopsida > Santalales > Viscaceae > Viscum > Viscum album. The sequence continues at coordinate 684,093 of CAUJRU010000262.1, read as the reverse complement.
GGAAAGCTAGAACTAAATTATTTATAATGTAAAATAGTTGATCATCTTTAAACTAGTAATCCCAATAAATATTACGATGATGATGAAAAATAAGAATCCAAAATAAATCCATTCAAAGGTAGAAACAGCTAGTTGAAATTGAAGTAGAAATTTCCGAAGAAAAAGAATCTTATATCTAATGAAGGCTAATCTAACCTCTTTTTTTCATCTGAAACATAATGATTTAAAAGATGCTACTAGAGAATAATGTTGGTTCAATGAGATGAATGATGAGCTTGACCAAATTTAAAGGAACCAAACATTGGAGGTTGGTAAAAGGATACGATACTAAGATGTGATCAAAACCTAGTAGGTCTTTTAAAAAAACTCCTTGAATATGATAAGGTTGATAAGAACTAGTTTTGACTATTTTAAAAATGATATTCCCAAATATAAGACATTAATATGGATGAAACCTTTTGATGTGGCCTTATTTTTACATAGATTTGCACATCTTATTACTTAATTTTTAATGATTTAATCAATTATTTAATCACATAATGCAAAATATTTACACTTTTGTATTTTTATAAATAAATTTTTCAAATATTCATTTTCGATAACATATTATGAAATTATGGACCCTTAAATAGTTGATTTATACCTTCTTTTTTTTAATATAATTAATTTTCAATTTTTTTATTTAACATATATTATTTTTATTTTATTTAATTTTTCATTATTAACAATTATTGAGTTTACTAATTAATTTAATTTTAATTTTTATGTTTATACAACTTAGTTATGGCTTTCCAGACTACCGGTAGGTAAGCTACTGATAGCAGGGTTATATTTGCCCTATCGGTAGCCAGGTGACCGGTACTGTCTAACGGTGACCTGATTTCGTTTTTGCTTACTGGTAGCCTGTTTTGAGATGTAACTATGACCTTGTTTATATCGGTAACCTTTGTCACTGCTACTATTTCCTATCGGTAGATCTCATGTGAGTATAATGATAACTCTATTTTTATGCCTTATAGGTAACCTTTAAACTACCGGTGAGCCCTTTAATTTTATTAGTAGTGGTGAGTATTTAGTTTGTTTAAATTAACTCTGCTTGACTTCTTAATAGTTAATTTTTTTAAACAATTATTTACTCTTTCTAATTCTATTTAATTAACTTAGAATTTATTTTAATAATTAATCTTTTAACTAAGTTACATTAGAATAGGTTAATTATATTAATTAATTTGTTTAGAGGCCCAGCCAATCACTTAAGTAAATAATTTGTGTTATTTTATTTAATTAAAGTAGTTTGCCTTTAATTTTATTAGGTCAAATAGTTAATTAATTATTTAATAGTTTCTAAACTTTAATTTTATTATTTTATGTATGTATATTGGTTATTAATTCATTTTTATTTGGTTTTAGACTACCCGTGAGGTAGACAAGCTCTTACGGTGACTTATTGGGTCACCAATGCTTTTTATTTATATCTGATGCTATTATTTAATTAATTTTTATATTAATTTTAATTTATGTCTTTTATAATCTTAGTTTATTAATTATTCAGATAATAAATTAAGAGTTGTCAATTAATTATTTTAATGTTTAATGTTTAATAAAAATATTGTTTTAAATTAATGGTGTTTAGTTGTCTTTTTATTAATTATTTTTAATCTTTTATTTAGCTTACTGAAGATTTAATTATATGTTTAATTTATTTGTGTTTATTTACTTTTAATATTTTTCTAATGGTGATCCCTTTTTTTCATATCGGTGACCTTGCTCACCACTACGTCCATTATTTTTTTATTCTATCCGTAGATCTTTCTCTCCCCGCACCTCGCTGTTACTTCGTTGTATCACTGACCTTCAATTTAATTTTACCGGTGACCCTTCATTATATACCGGTGACCTTATCGGTACCAGTAACTTCTTATATTAATTATAGCATTGACACCGTTTTATTTTAATTTTATTTTTAGCGGTGACCTCATTTTTTATTCTGCAACAGTGAGCTGTTTATTTTCATTCTTTCGTTAACAATGACTTCTTTATTTATTTTCACCGATGACTTTTGATGTCTCTGTATCAGTAGCTCCCTCACCGATACACCTCCCGCCTCACTATTAAATTTTCCATATCGGTATCTCTTTTTCTTATTCTATCAGTGACCTCTATATTAATCTACCAGTGACTATTTATTTTGTTCTACTTGTGACCCACACCACTTCCTTTTCCTCAACACTACTCAATTCTACTTTCCACTCCACCGATGCATTTATTTCAACCTCAATGTTACCCAGTTTTCTACCTCACCGATAGATTACTTCCACTTTCCTCACCATTTTACCCTTTCCTGTTTCTCGCTGTTATCCATTCCTCACCATCAGTCCTTCCTCCAACTCTTTCACCATTCACACTACCATGAGCATGAAACTCTACTTTCCTATGATTTAACCACACTTACATCGACAATTCTTTCACGTTGCAACCTTAACCCTTATTCACCATCACAGACTCAGACCAGAATTTTCATATAAGACTCAATTAACAGATGTTTTGAGAAATCAGATTCAAAATCAACCAGATTTTGAACTAATAACTGAAGCCTTGACATGGAGGCTGAAATGTTGTGTCTCAAGATGCCTATGGGTGAAAATCGCGCTAATGGAAGTGCACAGCCACTGGAGGATGAAGTGCCGTGACCGTTGCTCATGCACAGGTGAAGAAGGGAAGTCGTGCCGCGTTGGTGCCGCCGTGAGCTGGTTTTCTGCTGTTGGAGTGTCGCGCCAAAGCTGCCGGTACTGATAGAGAAGGAGGGGTCCGCTAGTGCTGCTCTTTGTATCCAGAGAATATGGAGCCAGGTCTGCCGCCTGCAGTCATGCCGCACCACCCGCGAGAGCGAAAGCCTGCACTGCTAGACTGCATCGCCGCTGCTTCCCTACTCGGAGAAGAGGAGACCTGCGCAACACCTATCCTGGAGAAAGACAAACCCTTCCTGGTACCGGGTTCGAAGGAGGAAGAAACCCTCCCCCTTTGCGCCAATGTGGGTGGATGGGGAAGATAAAAAAATGAATAAAAAAATATAATAATTAAAGTAAAATAAAATAATAGTAAAAAATAAAAGGAAAACAAAGTAAAAGTTAAAGTAAAGTAAACTTTTAAATTTTAAATTAATATAATTAAATTTATAAAAGTTACGATTTAAAACAATTATAATTTTAATAAAAAAAATTATAAATTAAATTATAAAACTAAATTAATAATAAGTATTAATAATTAATTAATTTTCTATTAATTGTTTAAATTTATAATTAATAATAATTATAAATAGACTATAAAATTTTCTAATTAAATTGAATATATTTAAAACTTAAGCTTTAATTCTAATAACTAAATTAAAACTAATAAATTAAAAATCAATCGAGCAACTAAACTACTTAAATAGTAATAATTAAATTATTAATACAATCCATATTTTTAAATTTCTAATTAATTTTTTATTTATGTTGTTAAATTTTAATGATTTTGTTAAGTATGTTTAACTAAAAAATTAGTACTTAATATTTATGTTTAATAATTTAATTAACTCAGTAGTGTTTGATAAAAATGTTATATAAAAATAATAATAATCAATTAATATATTTATTAATTAACTTAAGATAAATTGTTACAAGTAATTTAATACTTAACTGAAAAAAAATCATTTTTCATTATTTACAATTGAAATTATTTATTTTTAACTTTGCAGGTTCCTTCAAGATGCGGAAACACATCCATGTGCTTCCGACTGACTCATCCGAATTTAGTTAGGAGGGTAATTCTAGTGCGGCGTGCTTGTCGTGAAAAAACTCACTTTTTGCAGTGCATGGGAGAAGAACTTTTGATGATAGTGGAAGACATGTGGTGACATGCAGCAGTTGATAGTTGATATTTAAAGCTGAGAAAATAGCACACAAGGGGGGAGGATTCATTGACTTTGGAGACACACTCATTCGACAAATACGCCAGTCTCAAAGTAGAGAAGAGGACTCAGGGCACTTCTTGGAGAACCATCCTTTGGAGATCCGAGGCCCAGGAGCAATAATTCATGCGAGCAGAGAGAGATTTCTTCCTCTATTTTATTCAAAATATCTCCTCTATATTTTAATGACTTAAAATTTTGAGATAGTGATAATATACATATTTTCTAGCTAAATCATATATTTCGGGGATAAATCATTGTTCCACTAGTTATCTTTCAACTTCCATTTTCACATAATCATTTCAATGAATTCAGTATCGTTTGACGAGATTGATGTTGAGTTCATTCAATTGCTTTTCACCACTAGAAAATAATTTTTAAAACCCCACAACCAAATCAGAGAGATTGATCGTGGAAACAACTTTAAAAAATAATCAATTCACAAATGCTTCAGGACTTACGGCGAGTTCGTCCTGTTTTCATTTTATTTTCGAACATTTCACAGCTGATTTGTTTTCGAGTGGAAAACTCCAAAATCAATCAGTCTGTGTGACTTAGCTCTTGGCGAGGGAGACAAGTCACTCTTTTTATGGTGGTGCAAGGCAATAAATTTAAAGTGATTTGGAAAACCTATTAAACCAGTAGAATGGAGACTTTTCCCCGAGCAATTTACTTGATTGTTCACTATAAACATTTTATATCTCTGTTTACCACTTTTCTTAGTCTGTTTCTTTTTTCATAATAGTTTAGAAAAAAAATGAAAAACTCAAAATAATTGTAGTGTTTCATTTGTGCACAATTAAAAAAATTAAACATAGAAAATCTATCCCACTGTTGACAACAGTGGGGTATTTTTGTAAGTTTTTAGAAGAATAATGATCAAATTCGCCTTCTCTGTGGGTTCGATCCTGCTTGCCACATATACTGTAGTTAGTAGGAATATAAATATTAAACTTTGAATGGAATCAACGATGGTTCAGGTAATGTTTTTGGCATCATTCCCGGGGAAGGCATGTGCCATTTCTTTTAAAAAAAATACAAAAAACATATAAAAAACAACAAAAAATTAGAAATACTAATTAAAACTGTAAAAAAATCTGCTTCATTTACGACTGTATTACTACTGTTTCTTTTATTGTTGAACTCTTGTTAGTTCTACTTTTGTGCTATTTTGAACTGTTTTACACTTTTCTTGAGCACAAGAGAATTAATTTTTACATTAGAGCCACTGAACTTTGAACTAGACGAACATTTAGCTGCACCTAAAAAACATTGTAATGGAGAATCAGGATAATAGAGTTGATCAAAACATGAATGTGCCACAGCCTGTAGTTACACCCCTTCAGCTATCTAGACTTAGGGAATTTCAAATTCCAATTGTATCAAGTAACCAATCTTGCTTTAGGTTGACCCCTAGGTCTAGGAATTATGAAATTAAGTAGTCTCACCTTTCTCAACTTCCTTCATTCAATGGTCTTCCAAGAGAGGATGCGCTTGAGTTCATTAGAGAGTTCTATAGTTCAGTACAACAAATACCTTTGAGAGATATTTATGAGGAGGAGTTGAGATTGAGGTTTTTTCCATATTGTCTGAAGGGGAAGGTTAGTACTTGGTTTCAAAACATAGATGATGAAATTTTTGAGACCTGGGAAGAGGTGTTTACTGCCTTTATATCAAAATTATATCCTAGGAATACCACCTCTTAGATTAGGCACAAAATTACTGGGTTTTTCCAGGATGGGGGAGAGTTATTTCATGAGGCATGGTATAGGTTTAGAAGTCTCCTTAGACAAAGTCCCAATTATCAGTTTTCTAACCATATACTCATAGAAACCTTCTATAATGCTCTCAACCATTACAACCAAAATTTTGTAGACCAATTCTATGGGGATGACATTTATGAATCCACTTCTGATGAGATGAAACTTGTGTATGAAAAGCTTGGTAAAAAATCTCAACACAAGTGCTCTTGGAAGAGGGTTGTCCATAAAGGTGAAGTTAATCCTCATGTTGTTTTTGTTAGTGATACAGTCTTAAGGGAGTAATGTAATCATTGTGGGATGTTCGGTCACACTCATACATGTTGTCCTAATTTTGATCTCATGGTCCAGTTTGATGAGAGTGCCAAATTTGTAGATTTTAGATCTAGGGAAAAAGGTACAAATGCTTAATTCTCTAATCAGTATATGTCTGGTTATCAAAATCACCCAAACTTGTCCTAGAAAGAACAATGTGTTATAAAACATACAATGGTCTCTAACTACCAATCACACCCTAAAATTTATAACTCAAACCAATATGGGGATAAATATTCTAATTCTCAAGGGGAGTTAATGGGGCTGTTACAACAAGTTTTGGGACAAATCATTTCATTTAGGAATGATAGAGATGGTAATATTATCAATTTAGAACATCAAATTTTTCATATGGCTAAGGATGAAACAAACATGGGAAAGGGAAAGCTGCCCAACACTTCAATTCTTAATCCAAGAGAGAATATTATGGCTGTTACCACTAGATTTGGACTTCAAACCCAAGAAAAAGTAATGAAACACTCTAGGAAAATTAAATCTGATGAAAAAACTGAATCTGGAAAGAGAAATATGCTTGAAACAGAATTTGGGAATCTGGAAAGCTTTGTTCAACCTGAACAGAATGTTAAATTTTTACCTGAAAAAGATCAAGAACCTTGGAAAATGAAGTGGGAGTTAATTAAAGAAGAAAATAAAAACAATGGAATTGAGGGGAAGGATAATAATCAACCTATTCTTAAAAATTATACCCCTCCCATTCCCTTCCCTGAAAGAGTGAATAAGAATGATGAACCTGATTATTTTAGTTTTCTAAAATAGATTCGAAACTTTAGTATCAACATGCCATTTTTAGAAACTTTAGATAAAATTCCTTCATATATTGCTTTTACCAAAAAGTTTCTGAAACATAAAAATGATTGGAAGAATTTGAACAAAGTTAATCTCAATGAGGAGTGTAGTGCGATCTTGTTAAAGAAGTTGCCTCCAAAATTGAAAGATCCTGGAAGCTTCATTATTCAATGAAAAATAGGAGAAAGTGATCAACTTAATTTTTTGTGTGACTTAGGAGACAGAATCAATATTATGCCTTACTCCATTTTTAGAAGGTTGGGTCTCAGGGATTTCCAACCAACTTTTTTTTTCTTCAACTTGATGACAGGTCACTCAAACACCATTCAGGGAGGGTGGATGATCTATTAGTGAGTGTAGGAAAACTTACACTACCCACATACTTCCTTATCTTAGATATGGAGTGTGATGAGAAAGTCCGAATCATCTTAGGGAGACCCTTCCTTGCAATAGCTGGTGCTGTCATTAATGTGTCCAAGGGGAAGCTCACTCTTCAAGCCATTAATGATGTGGAGTATTTTTTAGTGTTTGAAAAACCTTAACATGTGATTGGTTGTGATTTGATATATGTTACTGAGAATCAATGTTTTAAAATTGAGGTTCGATCTAAGTATGGTTCTTTTCCTCTTGAGGTCACAGAGATTTTGATTCCCAAGCCTATTGAAACTTTTATTCAAGCTTTTATTCCTGTCCCACTCCCTCCTCTAGATAAAAGAAATCTTTCTTTAGAACTAATTCAAGAGAGTGAGTCACAATCTAGCCCTGAACTGTCTCAAACTATTTTTGAATGTTTTCCTTATGAAGACAACTGTCTAAGGGTTTCTGATGTCGGAGAAAGTTCTAGTCTGAGTCCTAATGAAAAACTAAATGGTACCCATTTTGAGAAATTGTATTTTCTTGGAACATTCTTTCTTGATTAGTTTGATGTTGTTTGTGATGACTTCCAACCTGAACTTGAATGATTCACATCATTTGCGTCGTCTGTGGACATGGGGTACCACCTACTGGAACCGGAATATGATTCCTTCTTCCGAGTGTTTTCTGAACTATCCTTTTTGCAAGCTATGCTAGGAATATTCGTTGAAAATACTAAAGAGTTTGCTGATTGTTTTTCTTCTAATCTGGTTTGGAGTTGACCTCTACGTGTGGAAAAAGCCATGTCAGTTTTACTGGTCAAATTGGCGTTTTTCTTATGAAGATGTGGAATATTTTTGAAGCTGATCAAGTGGTCTTTAGAGCCCAAAATGGGCTGGATAGAATATTAGCAACTGTTTCATTGAAAGAACTTTTGATAATATTTTTTGATAATGTTGGTGAGAATGTATTGGTCGATCCTATTTTTGAATATTTAGATAATAATGAAGTTCACATAATTAATAATTCATTTCCATTAAATGATCATGGATATAAATTTCTAGGGAAGTTGAGTTTGGCTGGGGACTATAAACCTAGTGCTGCATGGGAGGCCACCCATGGTCTTGTTTTGTTAATAAATAAAAAATTGTAATTAAATAAAGTCTTGTGAAAGACTTTAAATTCAGTGCTCCCACTAATAGAAATACAGGTATTTGCGATGGGTCATTTGCGATGGGATCCCGTCTCAAATGACCCATTGCTAAAAATGGCGTCGCAACTATTTTTTTAGCGACGGGCTCGTCGCCAAAAAATGTATTTGCGACGGAAAATGTGCCCATCGCAAATAGATTTCTGGTTTTTATTAAAAACAAATATTTGCGACAGGCCCGTAGCAAATACTTCTTTGCGACGAGAATATATTCCCTTCCCAAATAATAATTAAAAAAGTCAAAAAAATTTAAAAAAATTATCTATTAATATTTAAATATATTAATCAATTTATATTGATATAAATATAATATTTATTTTATAAATATATTTTTGAATGGATATATAGAAATATAATATTAATTTATAAGATATTTAATAAAAGAGGATTATAAAATAAATTAAAAAAATATTTTTAATTAGTAATTATGTAATTTTCATCAATTAATAGTCTTTCAATAACTCTTTGGATATAAAAAAATAAAAAAATTAATGAAAGGTCAAAAATAAGTTGAAAAATAAACCCAAACTTCAAAAATCCATAACTTTTGATCCGGGACTCCGTTTGAGCTCTACAACATATCAAATCGAAGCCTGCGACGAGCTCTATACCCCATTGGACGTGTTATACCCGTCCATGGTTTTTTCAAGGCCAAAAACGGCCAAGAAGGCCTCCAAAACCGAGTTTTTAGTCTGGGTACCCCTGTTTTTTACCATTCAAAAGCTATAACTTCTGATCCCGATGTCCGATAAACCTGTAACATATATCATATCGAAGATAATTTCATGTTCTTCGATTTGAATGATTGTAAAGCTGAAATGGACTCCTGGATTAGAAGTTATGGTCATTTTAACATTCAAACGACTATAAATTCCGATCTGGATGTCTGTTTGGCCAGTACTGCATATCATATTGAAGATAATTTCATGTTCTTCGATTTGACTGGTTGTGGAGTTGAAACGGACTTACGGATTAGAAGTCATAGTTATTTTAACATTCTTGATGGATTTTCACCCCCTCATTTCTATGTATTCATTCATAACTATACACATATATATCTGTGTGTGTGTGTGTCTTGTATATATGAATTTATTTATTTATCTATAAATACACATAAAAAACATATTTTATAAATTTATTTAAAACTAAGTTTATGAATATATATTAATATACAAATAAATATACGAATAAAAATTTATAACTACATATATATATATATATAAATAGATATAAATATATATTAATATACGAATAAATATATATTTTAATATATGAATATATATATATATTCATATAACCAAATAAATTTATATTAATATAAATCTATATTAAAATACGAATAAATATAACTATATATATAGATAGATCATTAAATTTATAAAAAAATAAAATGGCTTAGATGTAAAGGATAATGCGCGCATGGGGGAGGTTTATTAATAATTATTTGTAATTATTAGTAATTATTAGTAATTATTCGTATTTTTTCTTATTTTTCGTAATTGTTCCTAATTATTTCCTAATTGTTCTTAATTATTCTAAATTATTACTAATTATTACTATTTATTACTAATTATTACTATTTATCCCTAATTATTAGTATTTATTACTAATTATTAGTATTTATTCATAATTATGACTAATTATTAATAATTATTCCTAATTATGACTAATTATTAATAATTATTCCTAATTATGACTAATTATTATTAATTATTCCTATTTATTATTAATTATTTCTAATTATTATTAATTATTCCTAATTACCATTAACTATGAACAATGAATACTAATAATTTAAATTTATTAAATAGCAAAACAATCTAAACATAATTAAATTACAACTAATTAAGAATAATTAAAACTAATAAAAAATTAAAAATAAATATTCAATTAAAATGAACATAAATACCTTTAAAATTGATCCAACGTTGATCTATGATAGTTGTTTAAGACTTCAATATCAACTCCGGAAATAAAAATTAAACTTAAAAACTGTGAACTCTAAAAATAGAGTTTTGAGAGAAGTAGAAGATAGAGTTTGAGAATGAATGAAAAAAATGGATGGGGGTAATTATAGGCTAGCTTATTTTCGACGGGAATATTTGCGACGGTACCCATCACAAATACTTTATCCAGTATTTATCATGGTCAATGGTTAAAAAGTTATTTGCGAAGGGACCCGTCGCAAATAATAACCTGCCGACATAATATTTGCGATGGGGGTATATTCCCGTTTTAAATATTTTTTACCGCCGCCAGTTATTTGCGACGGGTGGTAACCCCCCATCGCAAATATCTTTCCCGCGGTTTGGCGCATATTGCATGCCAATCCTTTTGCGACAGGTGAGCTTTCCCCGTCGCAAATAACTACTTATTTGCGATGGGAAAATGCCCCCATCACAAATAAGTTGTTAATGGGAATATTTGCGATGGGATTTATCCCCGTCACAAATAACTCGTCGCAAAAACCCATTTTTCCCGTAGTGTCCTTTGGATTCAACCCATATTCTTTCTTTGTTTTCATTTTTGTTTTGTTCTTGTTTTACTTTCAATAAAGTGATGCTCTGTTGTTTTATATATGCTCTATCCCTGTTGGATTTTTGTTCCTGGTTTTCATACTTTGTGTTATTAGGTTGGTGCTGCTATGTAATAATGGAGTGGAATTCCCATGATCATATCTGGACAGGAATTTAGTTAGGGAAGTATTTCAAATTTCTCCATTTATTTCTGATCCTGTTTTTGTTAATAAAATTCTTCTTACTACAAAAGTTCTACTTACTACAAATGTTCTGCTTGTTTAATAAATTCTGCTATATGTGTATTAAAATTTCTGTTGCATGGCTTGAATTGTGAAAATTTTCTGCTGTATGTCGCTCTATAAATATAAAATAATCTGCATGTACTTCACTACTGTAAATTGAATTTCATTGTCATTAAAACTTTTTCACTGCTTGAAATTAAGTGTGTGGGGGTACTTGCTATTGGTCTTTTGAATCTGATTATTCTATAGGGTGTTTAGCATGGACTTTGTGTGCTTTATTGAATATATAACTAAATTAATTTTGCTAAACATGCTTTCATCCCTATCCATTGTGTACCCACACCTTACATGATATATCTTGAGCTAAAATGAAAAATATTTATTCACTGGCCATCAATGTTAATGTTTATACTTTCTAATGAACCTGCTGATTATTTATTCATTGTGGAAAACAACATTTTTGAACTTCATTGAGACCCTTTATACATGTCATATATCTACTAAATAGAAAATTGATTTTGAAACCTTAATTGATTAATTGTTCTTCTCCATATTTAAAATTCAACTTTGGGGACAAAGTTGGGTTTTAAGTGTGGGGGAGGGGGTGAATTATTGACTGTGCTTAAATGTGTTTTATTGAAATCCCATCAATTCCCACTGCAAATCACACTTTTTGTTAAAAAATGGATATTTTCTTTTCAAAATCCTTGCAGAATTTTAGGCTTTACATTTTTCTCAACTGGGTCTTGCCTTAAGGAAAGATCCTTGCTAGTAGTTAAGGACTGCTTTGAATATGAAATTGATGATAATGGATGATTTCTGAGTGGTTTTACTTAGTGATTTAATAGTAATTTGGTTTAGTAACATCTTTTGGAAGTGATATGGGTACCATTTTACTGGAGCAATGATCATAACCCTTGGAACTGGGAGTTTGATTCTAATTCAAGGGGCCGCATTCATATTTTATTTATTCTAAGTAATTGCTTTAATGATCCAATGTTAATGAATTTTATATAAATCTTTTGAAACTGGAGTAATTTGGGCATCTGGGATCCCATGGTGAGACTCTGAGACCTTAGATGCTGGGTGCGTTTCTATTTACTAAAATCTCTATGTACACCTTGAATAAGTTCATACTGCACAGTGCTTAGCACAATGATACATGGCCTGGAAAAAATAAATAAAGTGTCTAGGGTCAAAAATGAACTCATTAAGGAGAGGGGAATGATGAGCGCCAGATAAAGAAGGGATCAAATGGTTTATATGGAAATCACTTATGTTGTATCTTTAAGGTGATTCACAGAAAAAAATTAATTATTTTTGGAAGCTAGGTGAAAAAGTCAAAGTACAAAGTTCCATGGTTTAGATCATAATTCCATTGAAATTTTATCTCCTATAACTTTTGAAATTAGAGCCTGAGATTGGATTAAAGTGAATCATTAAGTTGAATCACATATTAGGCATGACATCTTCTTCAATGGATGGTCATTGTGTTCTTAATTACCCTTGAGTATTTGTTATAAGCAAGATTCATATGATTAATTCATTTTCTAAAATCCTACTGTTATGTTTTGTCCTATGTTTTGAGTGCTGGACATTAACATTTTGAGCAAAAATGATAACACTTTACTGCTTTTAAAGAAAATAAAACATGGGATTGTTTGAGGGAAAACAATGCTTATGTGTGGGGGAATATGATGTGGCCTTATTTTTACATAGATTTTCCACATCTTTTTACTTAATTTTTAATGATTTAATAAATTATTTAATCACTAATTGCTAAATATTTTCACTTTTGTATTTTTATAATTAAATTTGTCAAATATTCATTTTTTATAACATATTATGTAATTATGGACCCTTAAATAGTTGATTTATACCTTCTTTGTTTTTAATATAATTAATTTTCAATTTTTTTATTTAACCTATATATTTTTTATTTTATTTAATTTTTCATTGTTAACAATTATTGAGTTTACTAATTAATTTACTTTTAATTTTTATGTTTATACAACTTAGTTACGGCTTTCCAGACAACTGGTAGGTAAGCCACCAATAGCAGGGTTACATTTTCCCTATCGGTAGCCAGGTTACCAGTACTGTCTAATGGTGACTTGCTTTCTTTTTCATTACCGATAGCCTATTTTGAGATGCAACCGTGACCTTGTTTATATCGGTAACCTTTTTCACCTCTACTCTTTCCTGTCGGTAGATCTCATATGAGTATAATGGTAATATTATTTTTATGTTCTATCGGTAGCCTTTAAACTACCGGTGAGCCCTTTAATTTAATTAGTAACGGTGAGTATTTAGTTTGTTTAAATTATTTCTGCTTGACTTTTTAATAGTTAATTTTTATTTTAAACAATTTTCTATTCATTGTAATTCTATTTAATTAACTTAGAATTTATTTTAATAAATAATCTTTTAACTTAGTTACATTAGAATAGGTTAATTATATTAATTAATTTGTTTAGATGCTCTGCCAATCACTTAAGAAAATAATTTGTGTTGTTTAATTTAATTAAAGTAGCTCGCCATTAATTTTATTAGTTCAAATAGTTAATTAATTATTTAATAGTTTTTAAACTTTAATTTTTTTTTATTTTATGTATGTAGATTGGTTATCAATTCATTTTCATTTGGTTTTATACTACCGGTGAGGTAGACGAGCTTGTATGGTGACTTATTGGGTAACCAATGCTTTTTATTTATATCTGCTGCTATTCTTTAATTATTTTTTATAGTTATTTTAATTTAAGCCTTTTATAATCTTAGTTTATTAATTATTTAGATAATAAAATAAGAGTTTTAAATTAATTATTTATTGTTTAAAGTTTAATAAAAAGCTTGTTTTAAATTAATGGTGTTTAGTTGTCTTTTTAATTAATTATTTTTAATCTTTTATTTAGCATATTGCATATTTAATTAGTTGTTTAATTTATTTTTGTTTATTTAATTCTAATATTTTTCTAATGGTGACCCCTTTTTATTTCATATCGGTGACCTTGATCACTGCTGCTTACCTTTATTTTTTTTATTCTATCGGTAGCTCTTTCTCTCCCTGCTCCTCGTTGTTACTTCGCTGTATCGGTGACATTAAATTTTATTTTACTGGTGACCCTTTATTATATACCGGTGACCTTATTGGTACTGGTAACTTCTTCTATTAAATATAGTGGTGACACCCTTTTATTTTAATTCTATTTTTAGTGGTGACCTCGTTTCTTATTCGGCAATAATGACCCTTTTATTTTCATTCTTTCATTAATGGTGACACCCTTTTATTTATTTTCACTGATGAATTTTTATTTCTCTGTATCAGTACCTCCCTCACTGATACACATCCCTCCTCACTGTTACCTTTTCCATATTGGTAGCTCTTTTTCTTATTCTATCAGTGACCTCTATCTTAATCTATAGGTGACTATTTTTTTTGTTCGACCGGTGACCCACGCCACTTCCTTTTCCTCACCGCTACTCAATTCTACTTTCCACTCCACCGATGCATTTATTTCTACCTAAAAGTTACCTAGTTTTCTACCTCACTAATAGATTACATCCACTTTCCCCACCATTTTACCCTTTCCTCTTTCTCACTGTCATCCATTCCTCACCATCAGTCCCTCCTCCAGCTCTTTCACCATTCACACTACCAAGAACTTGAACCTCATCTTTCCTCTGATTTATCCACTATTACATGGACGATTCATTCACTTTGAAACCTTAACCCCAATTCGCCATCACAGACTCGGACCAGAATTTTCATATAAGACTCAATCAACAGATGTTTGGCAAAATCAGATTCAAAATCAACCAGATTTTGAACTAAGAACTGAAGCCTTGACATGGAGGCTGAAATGATGTGTCTCAAGATTCCTATGGGGGAAAATCGCGCTACTGGAAGTGCACAGCTGCTGTAGGATGAAGAGCTGTGATCGTTGCTCGCACACAGGTGAAAAAGGGAAGTTGCGCCGCGTTGGGGCCGCCGTGAGCTGGTTTGCCGCGGCTGGAGTGCCACGCCAAAGCTGTCGGTACTGCTAGAGAAGGAGGGGTCCTCTAGCGCTGCTCTGTGTAGCAGGAGAAGATGAAGACAGGTCTACCTCCTGGAGTCTTGCCACACCACCCACGAGATCCAAATCCGGCGCCGCTGGACCGCATCGCCACTGCTACCCTGCTCGGAGAAGAGGAGACATGCGCATGACCTTCCCTGGAGGAAGACAAACCCTTCCTGGCATCGGGTTCAACGGAGGAAGAAACCCTGCCCCTTTGCGCCAATTTGGGGGGAGGGGGAAGATACATAAAATGAATAAAAAATAATAATAATGAAAGTAAAATAAAAGAAAAGTAAAAAGAAAAAGAAAAAAAAGTTGAAGTTAATGTAAAGTAAACTTTTAAAAGTAAAATTAATATAATTAAATTTATAAAATTTATGATTTAAAATAATTATAATTTTAATAAACAAATAAAATATATATTAGATTATAAAACTAACTTAATAATAAGTATTAATATTTAATTAATTTATTATTAATAGTGTAAATTTATAATAAATAATAATTATAAATAAATAATAAAATTTTCTAATTAATTTCAATATATTTAAAATTTAAGCTTTAATTATAATAACTAAATTAAAATTACTAAATAAAAAATCAATCGAGCAACATAACTTCTTAAATAGTAATAATTAAATTATTAAAACAATCTACATTATTAAATTTCTAATTACTTTTTTATTTATGCTGTTAAATTTTAATGATTTAGTTAAATATGATTAAGTAAAAAAATTATTACTTAGTATTTATATTTAATAATTTAATTAACTCAATATCATTTGATAAAAATGTCATATAAAAATAATAATCATCAATTAAGATATTTATTAATTAACTTAAGATAACTTGTTATGAGTAAATCAACACTTAACTTTAAAAAAATAACCATTTTTCATTCTTTTCAATTGAATTTATTTATTTTTAACTTTGCAGGTTCATTCAAGAGGTGGAAACACATCCAAGTTCTTCCAAATGACTCATCTGTACTGTTTTATGAGGGTAATTCTAGCACGATGTGCTTATCGCGAAAAAACGCACATTTTGCAGTGCGTGGGTGAAGAACTCTTGAAGACGGTGGAAGACGTGTGGTGACATAAAATAGTTGACCATTGATATTTAATGGCGAGAAAACGACAGAAAAGGGGGGGGATTCATTGACTTTGGAGACACACTCATTCAACGAATACACCGGTCTCAGAGCAGAGCAGAGGACTCAGGGCACTTCTCGGAGAACCATCCTTTGGAGATCCGAGGTCCAAGAGTAATAATTCATGCGAGCAGAGGGAGTTTTCTTCCTCTGTTTTATTAAAAATCTCTCTTATGTATTGGAATAACTTTAGTTTTTGAGATAGTGATAATATACATGTTTTCTAGCTAAATCATATAGTTTGGGGATAAATCAAAGTTCCACTAGTTATCTTTTAACTTCTGTTTTCACTTAATCATTTCAATGAATTCAGTATCATTCGGAAAGATTGATGCTGAGTTCATTCAATTGATTTTCACCACTAGAACTTAATTTTTAAAACTCCACAATCAAATTGGATAGATTGATCGTGGAAACATCTTAAAAAAGTAATCAATTCACAAATGCTTCAGGACTTGTGACGTGTTTGTCCTATTCTCATTTTCTTTTCGAACTTTTCACAGCTGATTTGTTTTGAAGTGGAGAACTCCAAAATCAAACAGTATGTGTGACTTAGCTCTTGGAGGGGGACACAAGTCACTCTTTTTATGGTGGTGAAAGTAAATAACTTTAATGTTATTTGAAAAACTTATTTAACCAGTAGAATGGATACTTTTCCCCGAGCAATTTTCTTGATTGTTCACTATCAACATTTTATATCTCTGTTTCTCACTATTCTTATTTTGTTTCTTGTTTCATAATTTTTTTGAAAAAAAAGTTAAAACTCAAAAATATTGTAGTGTTTGATTTGTGCAAAATGAAAAAAAATTAAACATAGAAAATATATCCCACTGCTGACAACAGTGGGGTCTTTTTGTAAGTCTTTTGAAGAATAATGGTCAAATTCGCCTACTATGTGGGTTCGACCCTACTTTCCACATATATTGTAGTTAGTATGAATATAAATATTAAACTATGACTAGCTTCAACAATGGTTTAGGTCATGTTTTGGCTTTTTCAGTATAAATAGTTTATAAACTCTATCAGATGGTTGTGAAATTAACATTTCTAAATAGAATTCTTGAGGAGGAGGTTCACATTAAAAACATGATATTTATTATTTATGAAGATTAAAATACAATTTACTGACTGAAGGAATTATATAGATTAAACTAATAAAAAAGGATTTGGAAGTCATGGCTTGATCAATATCTGAAAAAGATCAGATTTTATATTGGTAGAGTTCATCAAAATCTCGATATAAAGAAGGAATGAAATCAAAGGATATCAGTACTCATTTATATGGATGAAATAATTTCTAGAGGATCAAATAAATAAAAATAGAATTTATTTTTACATTACATGAGATGTGAATTCAATATGTCTTTTATTATATAGATAATATTCTTCCTTGGATTACAGGCGATTCAAGGGAAGAAAAGAACATTTATTTTTGAAAAATATATATGCCAATGTGGTCATCTAAATTTTTTATATATTGTATTTAAGTCCAATTATTACATCTAAGGAGAATTAGATCAAATTTTTAATGGTTAAGGATGGAAAATAGGTTAATGTGGCAGTATATAGGTATCTCATTTGGAGTTTGTTTTGTATTCAATAGCCACTCTTCATATATTATTTTTTCTACTTTCCAAATTTCACACTACCAAAGATAACCTAATGAAAGTAATATGAAAATTTTGAAATTAATTATTTTTTATATTAGTCACATTGTGGATTTTATGATTTTTTATTAAAATATTTAACATAAGTATTTATTGGGTAATATAGATGTAGATTGGGAAGGTTTAGTTGATGAAAGAAATATAATTTATAGAGCTGTATTATGTCATGAAAATTATTTTATCTCTAATTTAAGAAAGATGAAAGAGTGTCTCTTTTTAATAATGAAATAGGGTGAACATGTATTATCCAATTAGTCTTATATTCAGTTGATATGGATGAGAAGAAAAATTAAAAACATATATTTTGAAGTAGTCTCTCATATTCCTATAATGTTTGAAAACTTGATTTCTATAAATCTTAGAAAAAAATAAAATTCATCATTCAAAGACCAAACATATTGAGAAAACCTTTAAATTTTTCAAAGAGAAGTTTTAACAAAGAGTTTTAAAGTAAGATTAAATTTCTAATAAATATAAAATTAATGATATAATGACTACCGATGTACTCAAAATGGATTTATAAAAGCATTAGTTGGATTATAAAATCCCACAGAATCCCTCTAAATAGATGATGAAAGGGCCAGTTAGGATCTATCTGATCAGTATGAGTGAGAGGGGTGAATTATAAGTATTTTGTTTTTATATTTTCATACTCTTTAAGAAACCTTCACCTCCTATAAAAGAGTTTTTAATTGGATTAAATAAGAATATAAGAACTATCCACAATAACACAAGTATTTATAATATTATCTACTCAAAAAGAGTATCTTGTACTTGGAATGGTTTGGAAATAATAATTTACCACAAAATCCTCTATAAAATGATCCATTGTGTTGTTATAGTTCACAGAGAATATCTTTACACTTGTGTCTCTCTATATTAAAGATATAGTGCATATACTCTCCGCATATATAAAAGACGTAACAAAGATTTTATAAAAACTATTTGAAACCTTCACCAATAGGTACAATATGTTTTTTGTGGGTATCTTATACTTTCATAAGTATTTGAAGTATTGAAAAAAATTCATCTTAATTTTATTTCCCAACCGAATAAAATAACTTATTCCTTGTACTTATATATAATCTTTAGTTCATTATAAATTTTGTTTAGTTTCTATATATAATCATGCTTCGAAGAAACTCCATATAGTGACTTATGAAAACAGATACAAATTTCTTATTCCCTACCTACATGTTTAACTATTTACACAATATATTTGTGTTACACCTATTATGAAACTTTTCCCATGGCTTTTATCCGATTCATTCGACATTAACTCCTCAATCAAATTGAAACATCTTCTTCAACTGATAAATTCTCTAGTTAGAAACTTCATAATCAAAATTTGTATTTCATAATTTCATCTGGTATTACCATATAATAATAATTTGGAATTTAAATGCTTTATACATGAATTAATAGTACATATATTCATATTTAACTTGCACAATATTTATATATGTGTGGGTAAGATAAAAGTTAGGTGTCCAATTTATCTTTCCACCTAAATGGAAAACTCATATTTAAAACCCTTTCTCATAAAAATTGACTTGGATGACTATCATGGATTATAGATTATTCGTGAAGATTATCTCAAATTTGAATATCCACAACCATAAAAAAGTTTATATTAACCTATTTAGAATCACATAAATTCATATCATATTATTTAGAACACTAAAATTATTATATTTATATCATAAAATTTAGTTTCTTTTATGAAAGTGTTGCAAATAATTTTGAACTCATAAAAAATTATACCACATAATTGTCTGGTAAAGAATTTATATAATTTATTAAATTTTTGAGACTCCATCCAATTATTCCTACAAAAAAATCATGAGGAACTTCATGGAATCTTTCTAGGACACATCTTTTATCCGTTGACTTGCATTAAAACTCTATTTTTATTGCCTTTATATGCCATAATTTTTTTTATGATCTTCATAGAAAACATTTAGTTGATGTTTTCAACCAAAAATTTATGTATGATGACTGATAGTTATATGTATGATCTTCTGTTCATCAAATGGACTCTGTTCGATTCCATTGTGAGAGATATTATGAAATTCCTTCTATGATTTGAATTCATATGTTTAGAATTCATTTGATTAGGACTTTATCCTATAACATTTCTATAGTATCTAGGAGTAGAAATATATATATATGGGCCATTCCCAATTCATGTTTTTTTGTAGTTAATGATTAATTTTAGATTTACAATGAAAAAAATGTCATGACTAATAGAAATGAATAAAAAATTAATCGATGAGAGATCACAAAAACCATAATTCAAGATCATTTGATATTTTTTATAATTAATTTAATTAATGAAATAATTACCGTGTGATGAAATATTTCTTCATTCATGAATCTGACAAATTAAAGACCCCTAATCCTATTGCCCACATTTAGTGGCTACATCATTACATTGGAACTTTATATAGGGAACCATATCTTGAATCACTGAATATTTTATTATCCTTGGTAAACTAGATACATAATTTAATTTCTCATTACAATTGATAAAATAAAATAAAACAAGTCTTCTCTTTGATAACACCATAGTTAACCTAAGCATATCCCATCATATCAACCAAAAAATACTACCTAGTATCTAGGAAGAAATGAAACATAATAATGGGGAAAGCTCATATTCTCAATAATATCACGTATACAATAAAATATATCATGGATAAATAAGCATAAACAATATGGAAAGGTAAATAACTATAAAAAATTCTATTAAAAATAATAACATGAGAATAATATTCTAGGAATAAAGGATGATCAAATAAGACTTATAAACAATCACATGAGATTATAACTTATCGATCGATATTATAAATATTCTAATAATGATAAGGACAAAAATAAATGAATTCATAATGATGGGAAGCATAATGATGGACATCTCAAAGATACCATCAATTAATCGACCAAAAAAATATGAAAATACATTCATTTCCTTGTTCCATGACATTTGAATAAGTGGGTAAGGCCTCAACCAAAGACATTACTAGTTTGTCTCATGAGACATACCGAGGTATCATGGGGATATTACAGGCCCCTACCATCACTTATTAAGATAAATTCATTGCTTATATAAAAGGGGTGAAACATAAACAACACAAACATTCATATAGATACTAAGATATAAAATGTTAATAATTCCCCCAATAAATAACCATAATCAAATACATTCCTAGGTAATAAGGCCAAGTGTAACAAAATAGTACTTCCCCAATCAAATAGATCAAAAACCATTTGAGAAAAAAGAAAGATGGTATAATCATAACATATCCCTAGTGGAACATATAAAAAATAAGATTATTTTAAATGATTAATTGAAGTACCATATTTAAAAATAAAATATCTAGGAAAAAAACCTCTTCACTTAGAAAAGAACTTATTCTTTAAAAAAACTACGCATTTATGAAGGAAAACAGTTTCTTTAAAAAGTATGTTATAAAATAGTTAACGAAGACTTAATGAAAATATTAGTCATCACAATGGGAAAATTCATTCACGATGTATAAGTTAAAACCCAATTACATTCATATTTTTTAGAAAAGTGTAAAATTACATCGTTCAAAAAATGACAAGAAGGTTCCTTTCAAATTTTTTTATAAAAGTAAACAAGAGTAAAAATAAATTTAAACAATAATAGGAGAGTAGTAAAAATAATATTAATTGTATTTATGGAAGCATTGATATAGAATAAAAATATTACCAAGGAGAGAATTAATCTTAACAATCCAAAAATTGGATGACATTATGAAATAAAACCTTACCACTTGGGTTTCTTTTGAATCATAAGCCCCATAAAAGAAAGAAAATAAAATGAAACATTAAATACCATTAAGTAATAGAGATTCATGATATAATATATCCAAGGGACAATATATACACCATAAAAACAAATAAGTGGTGAACATTTCATATGTAAAATTGATGAAAATGTCAAATGATAAATAAGTGGTGAATATTTCCGACGCCTCTCCTCCCTCTATTCTGTGGCGCTTCAGATATTCCAGGATGTCTCCTCCTCACTCTGACCTTGTCCTCCACCGCTTCTTTCTAGGTTGGATATGGAATTATGGAGGCTCTGAGGTTTTGGATTTAGCATAAAGGAAGTTTTGGATCTCTCAGCGTCACGTCTCTCTTTGTTTAGGGCTTTGGCCCTTTTTTCTATTTATCTTCGTTCTCCCTAAAGTTTCATCCCCTAGGATTATTTCAGTCCTAGCCTCCTTTTGGGTTTGACGTGATGGTGCTTGTTCGGTGGCTTGTTGAGGGAGTCCCTCCATTTTCCCCTCTATGGCATCCAGGACCACTACCCCCTTCTGGTCGGTCGGGTGTGATGGTCCGGATGAGGTTTTGGGTGTGTGGTGGATTGTGGTGGCTAGTTCTTGGTGGCTCCAGCGCGGATGATAGCTCAGTTTTTTTTTCTGATTTCTGCAAGGTGATGACGTCATCTGGTTCTGATGGATTCTTCTAGTAAAGGTTGTGGTATGCTTCGAATGTTTTTCCGATGGTGATGGTTTGACTTCTGCGATTATATCATAATGCCATAGAAGAATGACCACTGGTGGGTTCTCGTCAGCAGTGGTGCTGTCAATTGTGTGATTGACCGTTAGGGGGCCTAGTTCGAGATGTCTTTCTGATATAGTTTTTCGTTTCCCAATACATTTTTATGGTGATAGAACCGATGTCCTTCATGTGGTATGATGATGTTGCCATATTTTTTGAATTTTGAAAATTGCCTTTGATGTTGTGGAGGTGATGATGACTATGCTGGGAAGATGTAAATGAAGATGTGGTTCAGAAGACTCGGGTGGCCTTCAGCTTTATGATCTGGTCATGGTGTTTAATGTGGGCTTGTTTTTTGATGTTTGGAATTTTCTATTTTTAATTTTGAATTTTTCGGGTACCACAATCCCATAATGTGGCTTTTAGAAAATTAAAAATAGATTTGGAGGATTAGGGAGTGGTATTCATGTAATTTCATAAAATATTAAATTAATGTAAATTATTTATCATATCCAAATAGATCCAAATTGATATAATTTGAAGATAAGGGAAATATAAATTGAAATATACTCACCAAATGAAACTTGGACATGTTAGAGATATGTTTTCATGATTATATTTTAGTTTTAACCTCTATTATCCCTTTTGGTAATTAGAGTACTATTATAATTTTCTACTATCTGAGGGTCAATTATATTACTATAAAATTCCAAAAGACCCATAAATGGAAAACTAAAGGAGTAATTAAAAATATTGAATTCATTTCAATGAATATAATACATTAAGGATGTTTATATCATTTAATTAAATATTTTTTATTATAAAATATCATTATTGTCAACTTTTAGAATTATTCATTACTTTGAAATTAATAATATCAATACAAGACTTATAATTTGTGAAAAAAAATTCATTATATACCAAATATGTCATGGTAATCTAGATTTTTTTAAAATGTCATTTATCTAGAATTAAATTACTTTTGATATTTTAAAAATAATTTTTTTTTTCTATTAATTGAATATTTACCACATCAGCGTTATGCAAGCATTTAAAATAATTATTTCTTTAATAAAAAATAAAAATAAATTATCATGATGAAGTTAAATCTTTTGGATTTTAAAATAATATTTATAGTAAAACATACACTCTATATTACCCCCATATTAAAAATATTATAATTATTAAATCAAGAGTGTGATATGTTTGACTTTTCTTGAATTAAAATACAATAAAGGTAGAAGTCTCATTAAAATGGCCATAAAATTCTATATAACAGAATCCTGGATGATTATGAATGAAATTTAATCATCCAATAAGAGTAATTAATTTTAGGGTCATTTTCTAGTCCTTATAATTTAATTTTTAACATTAATTACGCGATTTATTCTTTACTATAATAAGAAACATTATTATGGTTACTGTTCATATTGACCAAAAAATAAAAGGGATCAATTTAATAAATTTGTAACCCTTGAATTAAAATATTTAATTCATTTTTCAAAATCCAAAACATAGAATTAGAATAATTTGATTTAAAATAAAATTGGGAAAAAATCAACGAAAAAGGTTTTTAATAAAAATTCCCTTTTAAGTAAAAGAATTATTTTTATAGGAAATTTAAAAATAAATTTGATTCCAATAAAGACAATTGGATTAGTAATAATAAAATATAACAATTTTTTTATTTTTTTTAAAATAAAATGTAACTTTACAAATCTTTGAGACAAAAAGATAGTTCTAAAAAATAGTATTTTTTATTAATCACTGGAAAATAAATCTTTTTTGAAAAATACACAAATTCCACCCAAATATAGGTTATATCAGTCATATTTAAATAATATTTTATTATAAATTTGAACAATAAATTTGATTCCAATAAAGATAATTGGATTAGTAATAATAAAATATAACAATTTTTTTTATTTTTTTAAAATAAAATGTAACTTTACAAATCGTTGAGACAAAAAGATAGTTCTAAAAAATAGTATTTTCTATTAATCACTGGAAAATAAATCTTTTTAGAAAAATACACAAATTCCACCCAAATATAGGTTATATCAGTCATATTTAAATAATATTTTATTATAATATTTTGTTATTAAAAATCATTTTTCTATGAAAATGTATTTCTAAAGCATAAAATAACTTTACTAAAAATTGAGTACTTATTTCATAAGAATTAATTAATAAATATGTACTCAGTATTTCCTATATATATATATTATTTAGTTAATACTATTCATAACATCTAATTTAATATATAGGTTATATCAGTCATATTTAAATAATATTTTGTATTTCATTGAAGCTTTGTGTTGCATGTTTTATACAATATTGATCATAGTTTTCTTTTTTAAAATAACAGGGTTGCATGCATCACAAGATATAAAGTCAATTAAATTTATGTTAAAAAACATACCATAAAATATTTTGGTGTCACATTACCTTATATTCTTGGAGTTTCATGACATAAACAATACTAAATATGTTGTTCCCTATTTAAAATATTGGAATGTTACATTCAACCCCCTTAAAATAAAGTGCATCCTTGAAATTAAATCTTCATATCAATATTCAAGGGTTTGAAATTTGAAAATACCCTTATTGAAATCCCATATCCTGAGAAGGGTTAACAAAAGATCCTCCTAATATGATAGAAAGGGAAGTGCGAAGGTCATATGGAATAATCATATTACTAGGTTTCCATTTTGGATAACGAAGGTGTGAAGTGAAGATATGGAAATGGAATAAAAGCATAATTCCAAAATAATAATGGAGGGTGATATATTTCATTGATAAGAAGAAACTAAATGATCAATATAAATTCAACAACCATAAAACCATAAATAGTTTATGAGTCAATAGATCTTTGATTCATCAGATATGAAGGTAATTATACATCATATTTGATTGAAAATTCATTTCTTAGATTTGAGGAATGTATTTAACATTTAGACTAAGAATTGAAGTAAAATAGAAACTTGTTATCTTTCTATTTAATAGGAACATTTTTTTCCTTTGGATATACTTCCATCAATTCCTACTTAATCTATTACTCTATGAAATGAATATCTAACATGAATTTTTATTCATGATGCACTAAAATTAACAGTTAACAGATCATTATCTCAATAATGGAATGAAAATTCATTTCTCCAATATATAGATATTTTAATAGATCAAAATGGTTAACATACATTATCCAGCAACTCCCAAAGTTAATATTAATGCATTATATTTATACTTAACCATAAGAATCATCCAAATCACATCATTCAAAATTCTAAGTACAAAATATTTATAACGAAAGTCACTAAATTTACAAAATAAACTTAACACTAGATTTACTATACAACATAATGTAGCTCTTAGTGTCACATACCAAATATGTGAATACCATGATCACTTTAAAACTTCAATGGAAACATAAATCCTTCCAAAAATAAAATCTCTATTTATCAAATATATTCCCTAAAGCCAAACATGTAGTAAACTCCAACAAGGATAACACAAACCATCAAATCATTAATCAATTTCATGGAAACCAATATTATCTAACAAAAATATCTTCATCATTACTTTATCAACATCTACAACACATTAAGGTTTTTCTTCCATCAACCATGTGTTTTAAAAAATGATCCACTTTCCATTAAATATCTTTTCATGTTCATCGATGTCATTAATCATATTCTTTAAAATACTTAAAGAAATAATACTATAGTACAATCCTTATAAATTTAAATTTTCATATAACTATAATTTCATTGATAAAATAATCTTATAAAATTATAATCGAATCCAAATATAAGCAGACTAATCATTCCACTTCATTCATAAACCATTAACTAGGATTCATCACCTTATTCTTTAATACCTCATTCCTTTCATATGTCATTTGTAGTCACTTCATCATTAACAATATAACCATTACTCATACAACCTTGATGATTATATTCATTATATTTCCCCATAGAATATTGATTTTTATAATATCTTTAATTTACACATAAAAAACATTCAACCATCAATAATTCCTTAGGAGGACATTAATATTATCTATTATGTTAATCAAACATTTCATTTTTTTTCTTTTAATTCTTCTTTCTATCCTTATTTTCCACACACACAAAATTTCTTGTTCCTTTGAGACACACTATTGGGTGTCCCGTTCTACATTTCTTTCATAGAATGAAAATAAACCTTTATTCATATATAGTCTCCACTGTCCAAGTTCATAGTGGACTCCATCCCTCTCATCTTTTGTGAGTCCAAGAGTCTATTAGGGTAAAATTTGTTAATCATATATTCTGATAACTGATTTGGAATAATCACGATATTTATCACCCTAGTTATTAGTCAAATTGGATTCTTATAAACACATTTTATATTGCATTCAATATTAAACTAGTTAACTCTCGTTACATCCATTGACTAAAACCAAAGACCATAGTGTGAGAAACACTAATCATATTGGGAAATAACAGTCATTAAAAACCATTTATAGTATATCTAAATCATGATAACCGTTTTTCAATATTTTTGGCGTTATGTTTAACATAGTTTATTCATGGTCATCATCTATACATGTACTTCATGATGGTCCATAAATAAAATGTGAATTAACCAATGCATATCCCCTATGAGTGACAGAAAAGGTGCAAAATAAGGTCCATTATTATGTAATAGGTAATGCTCAAGTCAAGAACGATGTTCCTTTTTCAATATTATTAACCCTAGTTACATTTTTTCAAGAATTACCTCTACTTGTAGTATCGATACATGGATGTAATTGAAGGAATAAAATATAATATCTATCTTACCAAAACTATAGGATATTCTTCCATACTTATCCTCAATGTCTATCATAAGGTCATGTTCCCTAATCAACGTTCTCCTAAATGAAGTTCCTAAGGATTCACCAAAACATCAATTGATACTAAATATAAAGACCCCAATTTTAGTCCCTCATTGTCATTGGGTACTTTATTACATTGGAAATAGATATAGGGAATATTATCTCAAATTAGAAAATTCATTAATAGTCATAGAAAACTAGATAAATAATTGAATTTCACATTACAATTGAATGATTAAAATTAAAAAAATAATTATCATTGAGAACACCACAGTTCCCATTTGAATATCCCTACACATCAATCAGAAAGAACTTCATAATATCTTGGAAAACATTAAACACAAGGATGGATTGAGCTTAGTTGTTCAGTACGGGTACGCATAAGACATAATCTATCATTAATAAAGAAGATTAAAAAATATGGAATGGTAAGTTACTGAAAGACCTGGAATTTAAATAATATCATGGGTATAATATTATAGGAATAAAGGATGATAAGATAAGTCATATAAACAATCCCATGATTTCATAACTTATCCATGGATATTTTACCTAATCAAATAATCACATGAAAATCAATAATTAAATCATAACGATGAAATATGTAATGAACGACATATGCTAAATACCATAAAGGCCCAAATCAATACATTTGAAAATACTATCAAAGCCTTGTGTCATGAAATCTAAATAAATGGGAATGCCTTCGGCCAAAACCCAAGCTCGGTTTTCTCATGAGACCTATCTATGCATTGATGGGCTATATCTTGTTCGACCATTCATTTACTAAGGCCAATGAAATTCTATTTTGAAATGGGTGAAACATAATAAACATAAAAATTATATTAAAACAAATATATTAAATATTAATAATTTCCTCAATCAATAAGAATAATCATAAACTATCTAAAGTAATATAGAGAATTGTATCAAAATAGTAAACCTCAAGTCTAATAGATCATAAAATATCTAGAGAAATAATAATGATGGTATAATAATAACATACCCCAAGTGGAGAATAAGTAAAATCGGGTTTTTTTATTGATGAATTCATATACAATAAAATTAATTTGAAAAAAATTCCCCAGGAAAATATACTTTTTACTTTGAAAATTACTTATTTGGTTTTTAAAAAACTATACCATTATGAAGGAATAAATTCGATTTAAAAATAACTTTGTAAACTTATAAAAGAAGATTCCAAGAAAAGATATCCATGATAGTGGGAAAAGATGTTCATGCTATATAAGTTAAAAATACATTCCTTTCATATATTTATTGGAAAATCAAAAACTATCTATTTTGGAAAACTATAAGAAGATTCCTTTCAAAACATTTTGTAGAAAATAAAGGAAGGACGAAAATGACTTTCCAAAATTAGATGAGTGTATTATAAATAATAGCTTAAATATTTTATAGAGGTGTAGATAATAAAAAATGTTCCCTTGTAGAAAATTAAGCGTAAAAATGATGAATTTTTCTGAGATTCTTAAGTAAACCCTTATCACTTGGGATTCTTTTGAATCCTAAGCATCATGAAATAAATATATTCAAATAAAACATTAAATAAAATTAAGAAAAATATATTCATGATTTCATATATAAAAGTATAATTATATGCAACAAATAAAATAAATAATTGGTGAATATTAAATATTTTTCATATAAGTAAAAGTGAAGAAAAAACCCTTACCTCAGGTTTGATTTCCATTATACATTCTTGAACCACCTCTTCTTCAGAATAATCCCTTTAGATATCTTCTTAATGTTCATAAGGTTACTATTTTATAAGGTATAAAACCTCAATAACTTGGGAAAGTATTTTAATAAGAGGAATGTGAAGGGTTTGGTCAAGATAGAGGGATCAATGAGATGAAAATAAATTAACAACGGGGTTCCCTTTTATAATTGAGGGGATTGATATTCTTAGAATTTCTTAAAATATTAAATTAAGGTAAATTATCAATCATGTAAAAATTGATCCAAATTGATATAATTGGAAGAAAAGTTGAAAATAAATCTAAATATTTGAACTTAATAAAACATGGAAAATATTTAGATATTTTTTCACCCTTATATTTTAGTGTTAACCCCCATTAAGCCTTCTGATAATTACCATACTATTAAAATTCACAGCTCTCTAAGGGTGAGTAATGTTACTTAAAAATGACAAAAGACCCATAAATATAAAATAGTGATTTTCATTATCCATATACCATTTATTTTGATGAATATAGTATTATTAATAATTTTATAACATTTAATAATATATTATTTATTATAAAATATTATTATTGTCAATTTTTAGAACTATTCATTACTTTGACATTAGTAATATCAATAAAAACATAGAATCCAAACCAAATTTTTTATTATATACTTAATATGTCATGATCACCAATAATATTCATGGATGAAAATACTTGTCTTAAATATATTACTTTTAATATTATAAATATCAATTATTTTATGTTTCAATTAGTTGAATAATTAATATATCAATGTTGTATAAGCATTTAGGATAATGTTTTCTTCACCAAAAAATAAAAATGAATTAACATAATGAATATAAATATTTTTTATTTATAAATAATAATTTTAGTCAACCATACCCTCTGGATCAGCCCATATTAAAAATAATATAGTTATTAAAATCAAGTGTGTGGAATGTTTTAATTTTCTTTAAATAAAATACTATAAAGGTCATAGTCTCATCCAAATGGATATAAAATTACTTATTACAAAATAATTGATTAATATGGGAAGAAAAAATCATCTAATAAGACTAAGGAAAGTTTTAAGTTCATCTTATTGTCCTTATAATTATATATATTTTACTTTAATTTCTCGAGTTACCATTTACTATGGTAACAAAAAATACTGAGGTTAATATTTATATTGACCATAAATCAAGGGGACCTTTTTAATAAATTTGAATAAACTAAATATAAATATGGAATCCTATTTTAAAAATTCAATAAAAAAATTGGTATAATTTAATTTTAAATTGAACTGAAAAAACACAATGAAAAATAGATTTTCGGTAAAAGGACCTTTTAAGAATAAGAAATGTTTTCATACCAAAGTAAAATATGAAATTTATTCTAGTAATTTAATTAGATCATTCATATTTTAATACAAATAAATTTATTTTGAATTCTTTTTTAAAATAAATGTAGATTTTCTAATTTTTGAAAAAAAATAGATTTCAAGAGTGGTGAGGGAGGACGATCACTATTCATTCTTGAGAGTGTTCTAAGAGAAGGGATCACACTTGGGCCATGAGAAAAAAATAATATGTTGTTTGTGAAAAAACAAGAAAATGAAAACACCATAAGAAATTAATATGATTGGGATTATATAATACTAGGGTTAGAAAGTAATAATTTCATATACAATATTATTATTTCCCTAGTCTTTCTGGAACCCCATGTCTATGGTAATAATAATAATATTATTATTTATTTATATGCATAAAAATAAAAAATTAATAAAATTAAATTTTTTTCAAATGATATCACTAACCATTAAAATCAGTTCTCCATTCCTCCATAATATATATCGGACCTTGAATAATGACTATTTATTTATTTATTTAATATCACTCTATTATTTTCCAATAAGTAAATAAATATTATATTCACTAAATTAAAAATAAATTTATATTAATATCTTTCTCACAAAATATTATCTCGAATAACGAGTGAAAAAATATATTCAATCAAGTAAATAAGAATAATTATTAAAAAACAAGTCAGAATAATATTTATTCAACATGTTAAATAATAAATAATATTATTATCTAACTGAGGTTCTGGGTACACTTACTAGGTGACCATCTATGAATATTTATCAACATAATTAGGTAATGTAGCACAAAGCTGATTCTTATCTTCTAGAAACCTGCCAAGGAACACATAATGAAATAAGTTAATGCAATAATGAGATAAACCTTCTTATGAAATCTTACTATGTAAAGTAATCCTTGTATCATGATATCTCTAATCTAGAAGGTTGTATATTGGTGACATCAAACTATATTATCTATAGAGACCCATTCTCAACATACAATAATATAACCACAAAATTGAAGTATAATTATTACAGTATATAACAAAACAATGACAATACTATATAGGTATAGTTTCTTTAGAAACTGGGAAACATAAAAATCTGGTTCATAAAATATCTACATTTTTCCTGTTTATTTCATCATAACTAGACTCCTTTCTGGAATATCATACTTAATTCCCTTATTCAAGTAATGGGGAAAAGAAACATATTAAAGGGTTACCTCAAATATTCAGTAAGGGTAAACCTATAAAATAAAAATCGTGTCATATTCATAAGAACATAACATTAAAAAAAATCTTACATATAAAAGATCATAATATCATGTCATGGGATAAATCATAAAAGTGAAATGTAATCCCAATAGTAATAACATAAGACCATGATTTGTTTTGGAATACACTCATAAGCATAGAAAATAATTTCCTATTAATAAAGGCTCGTTTCCAAGACCATCATAGTGGAAAAAGTCAATTACTGAATTGAGTTTACTCCTTGTTCTAACCCAATATCACTAAACAAGATTTACTTTTCATTCCAGCCATGTCTATCTAATGAGATATAAATATTTACCCTATGCATTGGAGGAGGATATAGGTTCCACCAAATTCATAATGAATCCATTCTTATGTGTTCCACAAAAACATAAAAACATTCACCATAGCATAACCCATGAAATCGAATAGGTTTCTTAAACATCATTCTATCATAATTGATATTAAAAAATGGATTTACTAAATAAAATTATTTCATGAACACAATAATATCATAGTAATAACATAGATAGAAACATTAACTAATGTAATCTTAGTTGGAAAATAATTTTTATAAAACACTTGAGTTTTATTCCTAAAAAATACCATTTCTTCTTCAAAAGTGTTTTCTTTTCTCAAAATTTCATGAAATTTTAAAAGAAAAAAATTCATTTGAAAATAAACTTGTAAACATGTTGAGGTTTTTTTCATTTTAATAATGTGTTAGGAACATTTAAAATCCCATTCATTCCATAAAAGTTAAAAAAACATTTTCCTCACACTTTTTCTAGAAAAGTAAAAAAAATACATTCGAGGGTAAAAAAAGGAAGATTCCTTCCAAAACATGTAGTGAAAGTAAAAATGGGTAAAAATTAATTTAAAAATACATAGATGAATAGTAAAAATTTATGGGAATATTATTATAAAGCATGGACATGGATGATAAATATATTCCCAGCAGAAACTTCGGAATAAATAATCATGGATAAAATGAGATTGGAAAAGTTATCCCTTACCTTAGGTCTGATATTCTTCGTATGTATCTGAACCTCTGTTATGATGATTTAAATAACATTACCTATTTATTCAATAATAATAATCATTTTTATTATATCATTTATGATCATATTTGCATATGTTTGTTAGTAACATTTCATTATTACTTGTTATTCAGGTATTAACTACTTTACGATTTTAGATATATTTTGTTGGATAAGATATTATTACACTTTTCAGACATTAATTATATAATTTAATGCATGATATTATTATAATATATATCATATGTATTAATTAAATTCATTTATACAATCATGGTTGAATAATGATTTTGTAGAAGAAATCACATCACACCGTGGGGATGGTAAGTCGTACGTACACACGAGTGATGATATCATTCCCATAATTTCTGAATGGTAATGAAGTGTATGGTGTGTAGTTATTAGTTCTACCATTATACCCATTAAATTATGGTTTTGGTGAAAAATTGATTAACCCGCGATGTGGATGCAGTAAGTCGTACGTACGCACACGCGATGATTTCATTTTTTGTAGGATGGATAGAATGTGAAATTGAGTTGATTCATATTTATAATAACATATCAGTATATTAGTGATATTAGTGTTATTATTTTATAGTGAAAAAACTAAATAAGATGATGTAGAAGAATAAATAAATTTTAAAAAATCGGTAGAAGAGATTACATCTTCCTCGATGTGCCTTCTTTAAATTTCCTCTTAGGGAAATAGAGTTTGCCTTTTGAAAAGACCCAAACCTCCAGAATGTAACTAAGAAACTTTATAAGAGAAATGGTTAGGTGTTTTCAATGTTTGAAGGCTCCAAATATATTTAAGTGGATAGGGAGGAGGTTCCATTTTATAAGAGGGGAGAGATAAATTTTAGGAAACTCTAAAAATATTAATTTATCTTAAATTCAGTTTCGACTAAAAATGATCCAAAACATATTTAATTCCATGATATGATTACCTTGGTTCAAATAACCATCATCAAATTATTTTTATAGAAGTTTAGAATTTTTTATTTCCTTATATTTTTTGTTTAACCCTTATTTTACCATTTTTAATCTTATTGTGATATAATGTTTGTTACACATTGTGGGTTAATATAATTACTATATCATGTCAAACGGCCCAAAAAAATTTATTTATTACATAATTGGACTTATATTAACCATTTTTTAAATCATATATGGTTTGGAATTTAATATCATTTAATAAACTACTTTATGATTTAAGTTATGAATAGTGTCAATTTGAGACACTATTCATACTTGAATTTTTAAAAATTTACAACAACCTTGTTCCCCCAATACTAAGGCATTAAATCAAATATAATATTTCAATATCATCCAAAAAATTAGTGGATGGAATCAAACTAACCAAATTACATTTTTTTGGAATATTTATAAATTCATTTATTTGAATCTTTC
Source organism: Viscum album (assembly GCA_963277665.1). NCBI lineage: Eukaryota > Viridiplantae > Streptophyta > Magnoliopsida > Santalales > Viscaceae > Viscum > Viscum album. The sequence continues at coordinate 649,896 of CAUJRU010000262.1, read as the reverse complement.
ATTAAGGAGGTAATCACTACATCATAATTATTTCGTAAATAAATATATATATCTAATGTTTAAAAATTATAAATAAAATACCATGATATAGGAAATAATTTTATATTTATAATTAATATTTATAGACATGGATATCAGTTATATAACCCTATATGAAAATTGATTTTGTAAAGAAATATTTTTAGGTTATAATTATATTTACTTTAAATTAATTCTTATAAAATGTCATTTTCACATCCATGTGAATCCATGGTGTCCAAACATTGATCAAAGTACGACCATAGTCATATATATCTCATCCAATATAATTAGGAGACGTTTTAGGGTAGTTCTATTTTATTAAATTATTATTTTTTACCCTTATTTACCATATTTACTCTTAAACCCTGGTAAATATAATAATTACTGATCTTACTGTTCATAATGTCCAAAAAATATAAAAGCTACATATTAACTCAATTTATAACTTTTGATTCCTAATATGTAATCCATTTTTTCAAATTAAAAACATAAAAGTTTCAGTAATTAATTTAAAATTAACCCCTTTGTTGAAATGAGAAAAACAGGTTAAAAAGTTAAAACATTGCAAAGGATTGAAATGTTTTTACCTATGATTTTTATGTAAAATTAATAATAATGACCTAAATTATATTAAATGAAAAAAATATATTCTATTTATACTTTAAATCCATTCAATATTATAATCTTACAATATAAATTATCTCAATGAAAAAATTGTTTTTAATTAAAATTTAGCGTATTTTTACTATTCATCAAAACAAGAAAGTTATCAGAAAAATATCAAAAATGTATCCAAAGTAAATTTTTATATCCCACTTAAAAATATCATGTTTATTTTTTCATATATAAATTATAAATTTTTCCAAATTTGAATTTAAAATGGGTTCTCCATTCAATGATGTAAAAATAATCTTAAAAAATGGGTTCTTATACATGAAATTAGGTTTTTTCATACTGTATGGATAAAATATCCATTTGATGAATATAAAAAATATCTCATTAATTTCATTACCAAATGTAATTCACTAAAAAATAAAAATATCTACTTGATTAATATTTTTCATAAAAAAGTAATATCCAATTAATTCATAATGCATCTTCATAAGTTAGTTATAATTATTCATGCTAACCTAACGGCTAGGCTATAACAATAATTTTATATGAAGGGAATCTTCTTGTTCATTTAAACTCATCATTATGTGAAAATAAATATACTGAATAATAAAATTTATTTGATGAAAATATTTCATAAAAACATCTGGGTGTGGCATTCTACCCCACTTAAATAGAATTTCACCTTCAGAATTCATCACCTGGAAATAAACAGACGAGGATACCTCTTCCTCATTATATCACCAAGTTCCCATGTAGCTTCTTCAAATTATTGGTTCCTCCGTAAAACATTAAACAAGAACTTGGTATTGTTTCATAGATCTTTTTCTCTATGATGTAGAATCTCTATCAGTAGTTCTTCATAAGAAAGATCTTGCTTCAGTGGTACAAATTTTGAGCTTAGTACATGTGATGGATTAGATATTTACTTTCTCAGGAGAGATACATGGAACACATCACGAACATGAGAGAGATTCAGTGAAAGAACCAATCAGTAATCTACCTTCCCAACATAGCATAGTATTTCAAAATGGCCGATATACCTAGGGATCAACTTTCCCTTCTTTTCAAATCTCATTACTCTCTTCTAGAGAGATATTCATAAATAAGAACACCCTATCACCCACTTCAAACTCTTGGTATTTTCTTCAGTTGTCTTCATAACTTTTTTGTTGACTCAGAGAGTCTCTTATGTGTTGTTGAATAGATCTAACCATTCTTTGTCATTTCATCAACAAGATCAAGTCCAAATATCTTTATTTCCCCAAATTCATCCCAGAAAGTTGGAGTTATACAATTCTTCACATACAGGGTTTCATAAGGAGCCATCTGAATACTAGAGTGAAAGCTATTATTGTATGAAAATTCCACCAATGGAATGTGTTGATCCCAAACAGCTTTGAAATACATAGAGAATGCTCTCAACATGTCATCTAGAGTTTGAATTGTCTTCTCAGACTGACCATCTATCTGAGGATGATAAGTAGTTCTAAAACCTAACTCTGTATCCAGAGCATACTGAAGGATTCACCAGAACATCAAGGTAATCCTCATAACCTATTCAGATATAATTGAAAATGGTACTCCATTCAATCTTACCACTTCCTTTACATATATTCAGGAAAGATTATCAAGAGATAAATCCTTTATAATATAAATGAAGTGAGCTGACTTCGTAAGATGATCAACTATAACCCCTATAGCATTTTTTTTCTTTGGATGTTTTGGGAAGTCTGGTGGAAAAGTCCATAGTGATGTTTTCACATTACTATTCTAGTATGGGTAGTGTTAGTAACATCCCCTTATACTTCTGTCTCTCAGCATTAACTTGCAGACAAACCAAGTATCGAGATACATATTTAGCGACATCTGTTTTCGTGCCACCCCACCAGATGTACTCTTTCAGGTCCCTGTACATTATTGTGCTTTCAAGCTGAATAGGTAATGAAGATCTATGAGCCTTATCCAATATCTCGTTCTTTAATTATAGTATGGGAGGAACTAAAACCCGGTTTAGGAACCTGATTACTTAATCACAATAAAGTTTTAATTCAGGAATGTTTATCACCTTATTTTGTAACTCTACATCTTTATTTTGTGCCTCTTTATTCTTTACTTGTATTGATGGTTGAAGACTCATTTGTGAAAGATAATATTTATCACATTCTATTAAAATTTCAAGACCCATACTTTAAAAACACATAAATATTGGATATTTTATGATCCTCATCATGGATAAGGTATCATGGTCTTTTCGACTCAAAGAATGTACCACCTTGTTCATTTTTTCAGGGTGATAATGTATAGAGAAGACGTAATCTTTAATCCACTCCAACTATGTTCTTTGATGCATATACATCTCGTTTTGTGTGAAAATATACTTTAAAATTTAATGATTAGTATAACTATCACACCTTTCACCATAAAGATAATGCATCCATATTTTTAATTCAAATATTAATACAGTAAACTCCAAATCATGAGTTGGGTAATTTTTCTCATGGATTTTAAACTGTAATGAGGCATAAGATATCACCATGTCATTTTTCGTGGGAACACACCCCTTCCCCTTCTTGGATTCATCACTATAGATCACAAACCTTTCTCCAAAACAAGGCATTTTGAGAAAAGTTTCACCAACTAACCTTATTTTTTACTCTTTTAAATTCTCTTCGCATTCATCCATCCAAATGAACTTAACTCCTTGACGATTTAACTTGGTGAGTAGATTAGATAGTTGTGAAAAAATAGTAAAAAAACATCAATAATATCCAGCAAAACAATGAAACCCTCAGATCTCAGTTAATGTTTTTGGTCTCAACCATCTTTCAAAAACCCATATTTTTTCTGGATCCACAGATATCCCCTCTCATGAGATTATGTAACCCAAAAATGTAAAATTTTGAATCAATAATTCACACTTGGTAAATTTGGCACAAACCCTCTATTTTCTTAGGGTTTTCTGTAAAATTATCAAGTGATCTTTATGTTCTTCCTTGATCTTTGAATTTACAAGAATATTGTCTATAAAGACTACCAAAAACTGATAAAGATAGTTTCTAAAGACTCCATTCATTAGATCCATGATGATTGTAGGGGAATTAGTAAGACCAAAAGGCATCAATATAAATTCATAGTGTCCACACCTTTTAGGGAATGTTGTCTTTGGTATATCCTCCTTTATTACCATAATTGATGATATCCTGAATGAAGATCAATATCAGAAAAGTATTGAGATCTGCACAGTTGGTCAAATAAGTCATCAATGCATAGGAGATGATATTTTTTCTTGATAGTGAACTTGTTATGTTCTCAATAATCAATGTAAAGTCTCATTAATCCATCTTTCTTCTTAACATAAAAAATAGGTTCTCCCAAAGGTGACGCACTAGGGGGTATGAATTATTTATCAATATTCTATTAAAGTTTATTCTTCAATTCCTATAACTCAATATGGGCCATTCTATAAGGTTTCTTTAAAATAGACATAGCACCTTGTATGAGTTTTATTGAAAACTATACTTCACAATTTTGTGGAAGACCACATAATTCCCCTGGAAAGTCATCATCAAACTCCTATAAAATGGGTGTATTGTTAATCCTGAGTCTCTCCCCAACCATTTGAGTTAAATATCCTTCATTTATGGGAATCAAGACCCATAAGACGGATGAAATTTATACTAAAAGATTATCTTCATCCCTGCATTGATTGATGATCATAGATTGAACTGGAATTTGAAATGTGACTTCCCTTCTTTGAAAATTTATTTAACTCCATATAAAGAAATCCATACCATGATAAGAATCATGTCAAATTCCACTATAGGAAGGATCAGATGTTTCGAGGGAATCAATTTCCCACAAATATCAATTGGAGAAGAATTATAAACTTGTGATGTGACTGTTGTACCATTTAAAGTTGTCACAACTAGCTCAATATTCAATTGTTGAGGTAATATGGTGATACCCTTAGAAAATTCTTTAGTAATAAAAGTGTGGGTGGATCCATAATCAAATAAAACATTTTCTACTTTAGAGTGGATGGTAATTGTACCTTTCACCACTTCATTATCATACTCCATGTTGATGATAGTAATTTAAAGTAACTTTCCTTTGTCTTTGGCCTTATGAGTTTGTTGAAGTAGATCATTCTCAATAGCCCTTGGATTATTTCATTGATTGGAATAATTCCCCATCTCTTTGTACTTTTATCATTGAAGTGTAGGAGGTGTATTTTTTGTAGCCTTTTCTTTGTTCATATCATTATACATATTTTTTTTCCATTACTTCTACATTCAATTACCCGATGACCTTCTTTTCCACATTTAAAAAATTTATTAAATCCCCTCTATGTTTCTTTCCACACATTGAGCATAATGGAAAACTCATCTTCTTTTTCAATGTGGTCATTAGATTTTCCTTTGAATTCCATTTTTCACTTCTTATCAAACCCATTGAATGATGGGTAACTCCAGTCTCCATCTCAACCATGAGAGCACATTAAACAATTTCCTCGTAGCTATTGAAGTCTCTTATGGATAATTCCCTTTGGATAATTGGTTTTATGCCACTAAAGAATCGATCAATCTTACTCTCAGGTTGGATAATAATTCCAGAATCATAGCTTGAGTGTCTTGTAAAATTTTCTTCGTAGGTACCAATGGATTCATCATCATTTTTCCTCACTTCAAGAAACTCCTTATTCATATTTGTTCTAATAAGACAAGGAATATACTTATTGAAAAATAAGTTCTTGAACTCATCATATTACATGGTTTCAATTTCATCTCTTGGCCTCATATTCTCGATAAAATTCCACCATTGGTAAGATTAAGCTTCCAAACAATATACTTCTAAGAATACTTTATCCAGATCAATACATTGAAGAACTTAAAATATCTTTTGAGTAGTACTGATCCATTATTCAGCTACTGATGGATCAGAAGACCCGTTGAATGATGGTGGACACTGCCGCATGAAAGATTTAACAGAATGTTTCTCCCTCATTTACTTGTTTCAAATTTTGGCATGATTCATAGCTTGAGAAAGTTGTGTGAGCATGGATATATGATTTTTTCCTTCCATCTCCAATAACATTTGGTTGCTGAGGGGGGAAATCATTTCATAGTCAATCGCATTCAGTATTAATGTGGTTCCTTCGGGTTCCAGTCATTGACTAAAACCAAGAAGCAAGTATATTGTGAGAAACACTAATAATAATAGGAAAACCACATAATCAAGAATAAATGTTAAATTTAGGATAGTTTAGTTTTTATCCTAGCTTATTCATAGTCATTTATAAAACATTTCGATTGTATCCTATACATAGACATATCATTAAGGATTTCTCATCATAGTTTCCATTGGTTAACTACACCTTTCCACTAATACCAACTATAGAAACCCATTGTTTACATACATTGATATCACCTTAAAATAGATTTATATTTATTACAACATACTAAAAATCCAGGAAAAGACCATATAGGTATAGTTTCTTTAGAAACTGGGAAACATAAATAACTGCTTCATAAAACATCTACACGTCTCATGTTTATTTCATCATAAATAGACTCTTTTTTGGGAAATCATACTTAATACCCTTCTTCATGTCATGGGGGAAAGAAACATATAAAATGGTGGGCTCAAATTCTCAGTGAGGGTAAAAAATGAAATAACAATCATATTATATTCATAATAACATACCATTTGAAAATATTTTCTTTAAAATAAAAGATCATAATAACATGTCATGGGATAAATCATAAAAGTGAAATTTAATCCTAATAGTCATAACATAAGACTATGAAATTTGGTTCTATGCACACATAATCATATAAAATCATTTCATATTAGTCAAGGATCATTTATAAGACTATCATAGCAGACAATTTCTATTACAGAACTAAGTTCACTCCTCGTTCTAGCCCTGTATCACTGAACCAGATTTGTATTCCGTTCCATCCATGTCTATCTCATGAGATATAAATCTTTACCCAAATCATTGGAGGGGGATATAGGTCCCACCCATCTCATAATGAAACCATTCTTATGTGTGCCACAAAAACAAAAAAACATTCACCATAGCATAACCCATGAAATCAAATGGGTTTCTTAAGCATAATTCTATCATAATTGATATTAAACAAATTGATTTCCTAACTAACATTCCATCATAAACACAATTATATCATAGTAATAACAGGGATAGAAACATAAACCTATGTAATCATAGATGCAAAATAATTTTGATAAATCCCTTGAGCTTCATTCTTGAAAAAAATATCCTTTCTTCTTCAAAAATGTTTTCCATTATAAAAAATTCAGTTAATTTTAAAAGAAAATAATTTTGATGAAAATAAACTTGTAAATATAGGGAGGAAGATTCATGGAAATTAGGAGTTATGAAGATGAAAAATCCCATTCATTCCCTATAATTTAAAAAGACATTCTCCTCATACTTTTGCTAGAAAATTAGAAAAAGTACCCCTAATGGTAAATAAAAGGACGATTCATTCAAAACCATGTAGTAAAATTCAAAATGTATAAAAATGACTTAAAATAATCATAAACGAAAAGAAAAAAAATTTATGAGAATTTTTTTATAAAAAATTGACATGGATGATAAATATATTCCCAGTAGATACTTACGAATAAACAATCTCAGATAAAACAAGATTGGAAAAGTTATCTCATATCATTGATCTAATATCCTTAGTATGTATCCGAACCTCATATATAAGTATTTAAATAATGTTACTTATTTATTCCAAAATCATAATCATTTTTATGATAACATTTATGATCATATTTTCATTTATTTGTTAGTAACATTTTATAGTTACTCCTTATTCAGGTATTAATTGCTTTATGTTTTTCTGTATGTTTTGTAGGATCAATTACTATTCCAATTTTTAGGTTATAGTTATATAATTCATATCATTGTTTTATTATAATATATATCATATGTAACATCCCAGTTCCAGCAGCCACCCAAAGGTGCCCCATACCTGGTTGGTTACATGGCCTCAAGCATATTTCCCCAAACGCCAAAGGCTACCGACTAGCAGCGAGGGCCTTGGGTGTGATAGTGGGTAATTGACGACCTCAGTAGAAGAGTACATAATAGAAGAGAAAACAATAAACAATATAGGAAGCATTAAACAATCCATACACAAGTGAACAACAAAAGACTAAATATGATAATCAATAGAAGCATAGATATATATGCATGTACATTTGTCTAGGAAAGCATCCAAACAAGTCACAATGCTTGAAATAAAAGCAATACTAAAATAAGTACAAAAGAAAGATAAACAGATCATCAGTATAACATGCCTACGCATGGTTCAATGCTCTCCCGCTCCACAGCATGTCAAGTACCTGAAGTCAAAGGGTGCTTTCCCTTGTCTATACCTGCAACAATATAGTCTGTTTGGGCCCAAAAGCATGACCCAAACAGGGGGTGAGACTAAACCCTAGTAGGTTACCACCTGAATATCTGTTCCTAATAGTCAGTGAATATATGGAAGGTAAAAGTACAGAAAATAGTAAATAGGAACACGCTGATCAATAAACAATCCACAGTTCCAAAATCATGCAACAACTAACAAACAACAATGCACAACAGGTATCCTTCTAGAAGTACTCACAGTCATTCTCTCTAGTCCTACCTATCAAGTACCAACAAATATTTGGGTAGTGAAATAAGCCTAACCCCACTGTTTTGGTCATACAGAATTATAAAGACTCTCTGAGTTGGCACACACAGTCAACTCCCCTTATAGTATAGGGTAGTCAGGAACTCTCTAAGGAAGCTCACAAAGTCAATTCCTCTTATAGCCCCGTGGTCAAGATCTCTCTAAGGAAGCAGACTTTGTCAATTCCCTTTATATCCTAGGTCATTTATAGACTCTCTGAGAAAGCTCAAACAATCAATCCCTCCTATAGCCTATGGTAATCAGGTGATTCAAGAAAACAAAATAGAGACTCTCTGAGGAAGCTCACATGGTCTATCCCTGTATAGTCTAAAGCAGTCAAGGACTCTCTGAGGAAGCTCTCACGGTCTATCCCCTTCTAGCCCAAATTAATCCTAGGCTCTCTGAGAATGCTCACTCGGTCAACCCCATGTATAGCCTAAATCTCCATGACTCTCTATGGATGCTCACTCGGTCTATCCCCTTATAGTCTACTACACTCGGTTATCTCAGCCCTGTATAGGATAATGGCATAGATATACAATATGTCCAAGGTATACTTACAGAGATACTTTGCTAAACAGTTCTACAGCATATCAAGCATGTCAGAAATACATTTTCCATCCTAAACAACATGCATGGAAACAGACAAAGGAGCCAAGGAAAAACATGGACAAATGGTCATAAACAGAACGTCTGTGGGAAGAACCTCCAAAGCACAGCAGTTCAACCATAATTATATTCAAACATCCTCTATATAGGAATACGAGCACGAAAAACATAAACAAGGGTAAAACGGTAAACACACAATACCTCGTTCAAGTGTATTGGTGAAATTTGCACATAATATTCAAGTAATTTCAACGGAAAGGCACAAACCACCTACCTAGGTTCTAGTAGATCGATATACTTCGACCACTAGGTTTGAAACTCCTTATAACGTCGTATATCTAGTAAAACACATAAAACATTCAACCAACGATAACTTGAGAGAGAGGAAAAATCATGGAACGAAACTCAAGAAGAAGGAAGAGATTACCGCTTCAGTTCTAACGCAATCTATGACAGTCGATTCAGAGAACAGATGGAGGCTCGGGGGCTCGGAGATGTTTCGGAATCGTACGGTTTCTATTAGTCAAACGAGACCTTGAAGAAGACACTTCTGGGGGTTAGATGCGACCCTAGTGCATTTAATGAAAAAAACAAAATACACATCATATACTTTTGGAGTACACAGCGTGTACTCACCTTTTCTGTACTCTGCTTTAAGCGGCCTCCAAACACCCTTTCACGGCCATGTGTGTGGCCCCTACACGGCCAACACATAGCCTTCAGTGGAAAGGAAGTACACAATGTGTACTCATAATGTAAACGTTGTGTACATCAAAAATATCCAGAAACATCCTTTTCTCAAAAACTCCAGAAAAAGGAAAACCATACTTGAAAATAAGGTCCAGGTTCTTACATGCTTCCCCCCTTAATGAATTTAGTCCCTGAATTTCCCCAACGCAGCATAAAAGAAGAAACCCCGAACAGCTCTGACCACTATTCTCATACATCATCCTCCCTCTCCCATGTCTCATCTTTCACTCGTCTGTGTTGCAATAGCAACCATACCAGAGGAACAGAACGACCACATAGAACCTTTTTACTATGATCAACAATCTGAATAAGATGCTCCTCAAAAGATGAATCCACCTCCAACTTGACTTCCTCAGGTTGGAAAGCATGAGACGGGTATGAAAAGTAATGTCGGAGCAATGAAATGTGGAAGAAGTCATGCATAGCCTCGTACCTCTAAGGTAACTGCAATCAATAGGCAACCATACCAACTATCTCCAACACCTCAAACGGCCTGACGTACCTCGGTGAAAGCTTACACTATCTCATAATCCTCTTATGGTCCAACCTCGAAGTGACACGTAGAAAAACCAGATCCCCGACCTTAAACTCTAGAGGTCACCTCCGCTGATCATTATAAGACTTCTTCCAAGACTGTGTAGTATCCATCCTCTTAAAAATTAACTCTATCTGCTCTGTGGTCTCCTGGACAAGAAGGGATCCCAGCAAATCTGCCTCTCTTGCCTCCAGCCAACATAAGGGTGATCAGAATGACCCACCGTAAAAAGCCTCATAAAGTGCCATCTGAATAGTTGCTTGAAAAATATTATTGTAGGAAAACTCCAAAAGAGTTATAAGTTTCTCCCAAGAACCTCCAAAGTCCATAATTTATGCTTGGATAAAATCCTCAAGCACCTGAATTGTTCTCTTGGATTGGCCATCTGTCTGGGGATGGTATGATGTACTCAAAAGAACCTGTGTAGCCAAAGCCTTCTAAAGCCCCTTCAAGACCCGATAATTATAACGTGCATCCCTATCTGAAGCAATGGAGTGTGGAACTCCATGTAGATGTACAATATCTCTGATGTAAAACCACCCCCGCTAATCAACACTGAAGGTCTCCTTGATTGTCAATAAGTGATAAACCTTTGTAAGCCTGTCGATGAAAACCCAAACAATATAATTCCCTCGAGGTGACCTCGGTAAACCGGTCACGAAGTCCATAGTGACATCAATCCACATCTACTCCGGAATGGGTAACTGGTGCAAAAGACCTTCTGGTCGCTGATTCTTCTCTTTCACCTACTGACAAGTGGAACACCTCATGACAAAACCAGCAACATCTCTCTTCATACATATCCACCAATACTAGCAGTGTAGATCACGATAAAACTTGGTGATGCCACGATTAACTTCCCAATCTAAGGAATGAAAATACCGCATCAGCTCCTCACGTATGTCTGAAGGCACCCATACGTGTCCCTGGAACAAAAGATCTCATCCTCGAATTCTGTCCATCCAGGAAGAGGGACCTCTACTGACACACTCTCCCATAAGACTAGCCCTTCGGATTCTGTTAGCTTCCTCATCCGTTCCCGATTGAGAAGAGTAGAGGTAACAGCTACAGAAGATACAAAAGTCTTCCCCTGTTTATCATGAACCACCAAATGCATCTTAGAGAACAGAGTCATAAGCTGCCACTCACTGCTAGCCTCTTGAACTTCCTGTATCTGAGTTCTCTTTCTCAACATGTCTGCCACTGCATTCCCTTTCCCAGGTGTATAGGAAAGCTCAATGTCAAAAGACTAAAGATAATAAACCCACCTGCGATGTCTCAGATTCAAATCACGCTGAGTGAAGATGTACTTCATAATTTTTTGTTCGGTGAAAACCATAAAATGATAATCCAAAAGATAATGTATTCAACAACATAAGTCATGAATAACAACTACCAAATAAAGCTCATGCATCAGGCAATTCCTCTCATGTGGCCTCAACTGCCAAGACCCGTACGCAACGACTCCCTCTCCCGGCATCAGCACTGCTCCCATCCCGATACTTGAAGCATCGCAGTAGACAGTGTAGCTCTTTCCTAGATCTATAAAGACTAGTATCAGTGCTGAAGTCAACCTCTATTTATACTCCTGAAAGGTTGAATCACATGGATATGACCATAAGAACTTCACACCCTTCTTATTCGGACCCATCAGCGGTGCTGCCAAGAACGAAAAGTCCTGTATTGAAGCATCTGTAGTATCCATCCAGCCCTAGGAAACTCCGTACCTCAAAGACATTCTTCGGATTCTCCTTGGAAAATACTTCCCTCACTTTCTCTGGTTCTATTGATACTCCTGTCTCTGAGATAACATGAACCAATAAGTGAATCTAATCCACCAAACAGTGGAATTTCAAGAGCGTAGCATATAACTGATGCTCTATCAGGGTACTCAGAATGATCTTAAGAAGGGTGGCATAGTCATGTCGAGTGTGATAGTACACCAAGATTTCATCCATGAAAACCTCCATGAAGGAATCCATGTATGGATGGAACACTCGGTTCATCAATGCCATGAAAACTGCAGGTGCGTTCGTGAGACCGAACGACATTACTCTATACTCATATAGACCATACCTGCTCTGGAATGCTGTGAGAGGTATACCAGGTGGTCTAACATGAAACTAATGATAACCAAACCTCAATTCGATCTTTGAGAACACCCAGACTCCTCGAAGTTGATTGATGAGATCATCAATCCTAGGCAAGGGATATCGGTTCTTGACCGTCAACTGGTTTTGTTTCCAATAATCCACACAAAGCCTATGGGTGTCTTCTTCCTTCTTCACAAATAGAACATGGGAACCCCAAGGAGAAGTACTAGGTCTAATGAAACCCTTTTCCTGCAACTCCTCCAACTACTTCTTGAGCTCCTTCAACTCAGGTGTGGCCATCCTATAAAGAGGAATGGGCACCGGTGCCACTCATGGCATGAGCTCAACAGAAAAGTATACATCACGCTCCGGAGGAACTCCTGAAAAGTATTCTTGAAATAATTCCCTGAAAAAAACCACCACTGAATGAAAGTCTAACTATGAAGTCCCCTGGTCATACATATATAGACTAGCAATCTGGGTTGTAACTTCTCTTAGCCTGTGATTCTCGGGTCCTGCTCGACTCACCTGGACATCCCACTCACCCCGATGAAGAAATGTTCCACCCTCTGGTGATATAAAACTCACCCTTCTGCAGTATCAGTCGATGACTGCCTAGAAGGGGACTAAACATTCCATTCCAAGAATGACATCATAGCTCTTCATCTATAGGACATAGAGGTCCCATAAGAAGGGACACCCCACAACCTCAAGAGGGCACTCTCTGCACTGATGTACGCTAGATGTCCTCGTTCCTACAGTGTGTCTAGTGTCAACATGTCAGCAAAAGAAATGATATAGAGCCCAATTCGTTCCACAATAGAAACGGAGATAAATATATTGGAATCCCTTGTGTCTAATAGAGAAGATGATAAAACTGAGGTTACTAAGATCATACCTTGAATAGTGGATGGTCTGGAATCCATCTCATGCTAGGTCTGCCCCATTGCAAAATTATGGCCTGCTCCACGGCCCCGTGACCCTACCTGACTGCTCTAAGCTGATCCGCCCTACTCTCACTGATAGACTGACGACTGACCACCCTATCCGCAATGTCCAACTCGTCTTGAATGGCTGGAAGAACTCTAGTTCCCTGACTTGTGAGAAACTGGTGGTGATGATCCCAAACACAGAGTCATAGAAGAACCCCTGTCTCCGGATTCTAGAGTGAAAACCCAACAGAAACTCTAGAGATGGCCCATACTTCCAACAGATCAGCACTCCATCGAGACTCTCGAGCAATAAGGCCTCGTATGCCCGATCCCCCCACACTGGTAGCACACCACGTGGCTACCAGAAGGTACATCCTGCCTAATCTGATCTATTGAGCAGACTCCCTGTGGCACTTCCTACTATCAGGAGGAGGAATAATAACTCTAGATTTCAAACCACCTGGTCACACTACTCCAGAATCCATCAGATTGCGCTCTGTGATCAGCGCATTGTTGATAATAGAGGATATCAAAGTCAACCTGAAGATGTTCACCTGGGAACAGATCTCCTTCCTAAGACCATCCTCAAACTTACTAGATAGAAAAAACTCATCCCCTACTAGGATATGTGTGATATCATGCATCTCCATGAAATTAGATGAATACTCTATCATAGAAAGAGTACTCTACTCTAAGCTCATGAACTCCCGGGCTCGGTTGGCCTTCAAGGTCTTTGGGTAGACGTAATCGTTTAAGATATGCTGAAACTCCTCCCAATCCATATTTAGGCAGCGCCTCGCCTGAGAGATGACATCCCACCTCTTCTTGGAATATTCTCAGAGCATGAAGGTTGTGATATTCACACTCCTCTCTAGTGTTACCTTGAGATGCTTGAAGGTCATCAGTGAGGCATTGAGCCATGACTCTGTAGCCTGAGGTCCTACTTCCCTTGAGAAGGTGGGAAAGTGATGCTGCTGGAAAACCCGCATCAAATCAGCCATCGACAGGGAAGGAGGATGCACTCCCAGGAAGGTATGCATCATCCTTAGAAAATCCCCACTAAACTGCATATCAGCACCTGCAACTGGTATAACTGCTGGTGCCAAGGATGGCATAACTGGAGGATCTGTAGGAAGTCCCTGATCAGCCATATCGGGGGTCTGATCACTGCCCTGCAACTGGCGGTTAACCGGAGGACATCTCAACGACATGACTCTTCAAGTTCAAATGCAAAACATAGATTCAAGATTATCAAAAGTGAAAACTGGAAGGACAATAAGGAAAAAAAGAAAGAATTCATTCAATTTTTTTTCAAAACATGACTACACGGCGTGTACTTTTCCTACACTGCGTGTTCCCTTAAGTCATTCACATGGGCATGTACTTTTGCCGAAACTGGTCATGTAACACCCTAAATACACGGCGTGTTCCCTAAACACATGGCATGTACTTGAGTCCTCTTACCTTCCATAGTCCTTCTACACGGTTAATCCACATAGCTCCTCTAAAGAAAAAACTACACGGCGTTTTCAAGGAAGACATGGTGTGTATTAGACATGCCTTACTTAGCCCGTTTTGTTAGCGACATGTCCTAACACACGGTTGACACTACACGGCGTGTTACCGACGAACACGGCGTGTATGAGAAAGGTAACACCGACCCGTGTTGTTAGTTACACGGTCATCTCTATGGTTAACTATACACGGTGTGTTCCACGGGGACATGGCGTGCACTTGAAGGAATTCCCTGACCCGTGCTATTTGTGACATGGCTGGATACCCAAGTCATACTACATGGTGTGTAAAATTCAGACACGGCGTGTATGTTAAAAGATAACATGACCCGTCTTGTTCGTGACATGGATGGGGGACCTATTTCATACTACACAATGTGCTAAACTAGTACACGACCTGTTTTTATAAGAATTTTCACAACCCCGTGTCTCTGCCCACAAAGACAGTGGCACGACTATAAACTACACGAAAAGTATACATAACGTACACACCGTGTATTCTGGGTTTTTTTGGACAATAGTCTCATAACTGCACTGGAACCTATAAAACACTGAAAAACAAGAGTTAAAGTGCCAAATTAAGATTTGTGAGGGACCATACTCCCCACGAATAAAGGTTTGGATTCTTATACAATTTATAACAAGGCAGAAA
Source organism: Viscum album (assembly GCA_963277665.1). Taxonomy (NCBI): domain Eukaryota; kingdom Viridiplantae; phylum Streptophyta; class Magnoliopsida; order Santalales; family Viscaceae; genus Viscum; species Viscum album. Next base: position 634,478 of record CAUJRU010000262.1, on the reverse strand, counting down.
AGAAATGATCCACCAAATTCAGGTCCATGAGGGCCCATAACACCTCAAAAACCAAATTTTGGCATCCATCTAATCAATGAACTATACAAACAAATTCCCTACCAAACAACATGGATTCTATCAAAGCATCTATCACAACAGCATGCATAATATACACAACGTCTATCACAACAACATGCAATAGCTAATGAATCCTAGATGGCATGGAAAGAATGCATGGAATGTGATTTCTAAAAAGTGCCTATATGATGCATGAGATGGTATACCGTCATCTGATCGGGTTGTGATAGAAGTTGAACCACAATAACAAAAACAGTTCAACACAATTCTTGTGAATCAACCAACAGTGAAATCAAATCAACTGCAAAATTTTCAAACTAGAAAAATTGCAATAAAAAAGGTAGCATGGATATCTCCCTGTACATGGGTTAGCTACTCTTGGGCACATCTTATTACCAAGTACTTATTTCATCCTATCCCCGGCTAAGGCTCCAACAGTATGTCAAGAGAAAACAATTCTTCTGATACCCCTTTGTAACATCCAGGTTCTGGAAGCCACCCAGAGGCGCCCCATACCCAGTTGGTTACATGGCCTCAAGTTTATATCCCCAAACTCCATAGGCTATGAGTGCCTTGGGTGTGATAGTGGGGAAACTATGCCCTCTTTGGAAGAGTATACAGTGGAATAGAAAACAATAAACAATAGCGGAAGAAGTAAACAATCCATACACATGTGAACAGTGAAAGACTAAATATGACAACCAACAAGTGCATATATATATATATATATATATATATTCATGATACATATGTCTAGGAAATCATCCAAACAAGTCACAATGATGGAAATACAAGTAGTACTAAAAACATGTACAAAATAAAGATAAATAGCTCCTCAGAATCACAAGCCTAATCTTGGTCCCATGCTCTCCCGCTCCATAGCAAGTCAAGTACATGAAGTCAAAGGGTGTTTTCCCTTGTCTATACCTGCAATAATATAGTCTGTTTAGACCCAAAATCATGACCCAAATAAGGTGTGATACTGAATCGTAGTATGCAACCACCCGATGATCTGTTCCTAACAGTCAGTGAATATATGGCAGGTAAAATTACAGAAAAAAGTAAACAATAACATGATGATTAATAAACAAACCATAGTTCCAAAGTCAAGAAACAGCTAAAAAACAACAAATCACAACAGGTAACCTTCTGGAAGTACTCAAAGCCATTCCCTCTGGTACTACCTAACAAGTACCAATAACCCTCTAGGAAGTTCACTCAGCCTAACCCCTTTAGTTGGTCATACGGAATTATAAATACTCTCTAAGGAGGAACACGCAGTTAACTCCCCTTATAGTCTAGGGTAGTCAGGAACTCTCTGAGGAAGCTCGCACAATCAATTCCTCTTATAGCCCCAAGTTCAAAGACTCTATGAGGAAGAACACTAGGTTAATTCCCCTTATATCCTAGGTAGTTCATATAATCTTTAAGGAAGCTCACACAGTCAATCCCTCCTATGGCCTATGGTAATCAGGTCATTCAAACAATCAAAATATAGACTCTCTGAGAAAGCTCACACGGTCTATCCACGTATAGTGTAAATCAGTCAAGGAATTTCTGAGGAAGCTCTCAGAGTCTATACCTCTCTTGACTAAAGTAATCCTAGGCTCTCTGAGGAAGCTCACTCGTTCAACCCCCATACAGCCTAAAGCTACTAGACTCTTTGAGGATGCTCATTTGGTCTATCCCTTTATAGTCTACTACACCCGGTTCTCTCACCCCTGTGTCGGATAACAACATAGAAATACAATATGGCCATGGTAGACTGACATAACTACTTGGATAAACAGTTCTACAACATATCAATCATGTCAGAAAAACATTTCTCCATCCTAAAGAACTGGCATGGAAACAGACAAACCATCCAAGGCAAAACAGGACCAAACAGTCATAAATAGAACGTGCGTGTGTAAAACCTCCAAAGCATAGCAGTTCAACCATATTCATATTCAAACATCCTCTATATAGGCATACAATAATGGAAGTCATATAACAAGGGTAAAACTGTAAACACACAATACCCCATTCAAGTGTATTGGTGGAATTTTCACATAATATTCAACTACATTCAACGAAAAGGCACAAACCACCTACCTTGGTGCCATGATATCGATATACTTGAACTAAGAGTCTTGAAACTTCTTATAACGTCATAGATATACGAAAAATCATAAAACATTCAACCCACGATAACATGTGAAAGAGGGAAAATCATGGAATGAAACTCAAGAAGAAGGAAGACCTTACTGATGCGGTTCTAATGCAATCTACGACGGTCGATTCAGAGAACAGACGGAGGCTCAGGGGATCAGAGAAGTTTTGATGCCGTATAGTTTCTCTCAATTGAAGGAGACCTAGAACAAGATGCTTCTGGGGTTAGATGTGACCCCGGTGCATTTAATGAAAAAAAAACAAAATACATGGCATGTAATTTTGGAGTACACGACATGTACTTTCCTTTTATATAATCCGCTTTATGCATCCTCCATACACCCTTACATGGCCGTGTGTGTGTCCCCTACACAGATGGTACATGACCTGTAGCGGAAAGGATGTTCACAGCGTGTACTCATAAATTACACAGCGTGTACTTCAAAAATTTCCAAAAACATCTCTTTTCTCGAAAACTCCCGAAAAAGGGAAAACATTCCTGAAAAGAAGGTCCATTTTCCTAAATCATATTTATACATTTAATTCATGTATATAATCAATTTTTAATGAAGATTATGTAGAATAAATCACATCGCACCATGGAGACGGTAAGCTGTATGTATGCACAAGCAACGATTCTGTTCCCATAATTACTGAATGGTAATAAAGTGGATGGTTCATAGTAACTGATAATTAGTAACATGTTAAAATAATAATATATAGTTTTTAGTTATACCATTACACCCATCCAATTAGGTGGTGGTGAAATACAGATTACACCACGGCATGGAGACCATAAGTCGTACGTACGCACACGCATTTTTTTTTGTTTTTTGCATGATAGATAGAAGGTAAAATTGGGTTGTTTAATATTTATTATAAAATATATGAATATCAGTGATAATAAAGTTATTAAATTATAATGAAACAACTAATTAATATGAATTATATGAAGAAATAAATTTGAAAGAATTGGTAGAATATATTACCACTTCCTCAATGTGCCTCCTTTAAATTTTCTCTTAGGGAACTAGAGTCTGTCTTTTAAAAAGACCATAACCTCTAGAATGTAAATAGAGATGTTTAGAAGAGAAATGGGTTTGGTTTTATTGATTTTTAAAAATCAAAATGGAGTACAAAGGAGAGGGAATGTGTGCCCTTTTATAAGAGTGGAGAGGGGCACTTTAGGAATCTATCAAGATTTTATTTTATTACAAATTTAATTTCGACTAAAAATGGTCCAAATATTATTTAATTAAATTTTAAGACGATGTTGTTTCGAATACCTATCATCCAAGATGTTTTATAATAGTTTATTTTTTATATCCTTGTCGTTGGGGTTTAACCCTTATTTTACCCTTTTAATTTAACCTTGATATCATGTTATTTAGACATTGTGGGTTAAAGTATTTATCATATCATGTAAAACATCCAAAAAAATGTTATTTATGACATATTTGTACTTATATTAACCATTTTTCTAAATCTTATTTTTTTTGAAATAAATATCATTTAATTAACTATTTTATGTTTTAAGCTATGAATTTTTTCATTTTTAGAAACAATTCATACTTGACTTTTTAAAAATTCATAGCAACATGATTAATTCAAAACAAAGGCATTAATTCAAAAATAACATTTCATTATCATCCAAAAAATATGTTTATGAAATCAAAATAATCAAATTACAGTTTTTTAATATTTGTAAGTTCATTTATTTGAATCATTCATTAATGAGGTAATCAATACATCATAAATATGTCATAAATAAATATATTTATCTAATATCTAAAAATTATAAATAAACTACCATGATGTAGGAAATATTTTTAACTTTATAATTAATATTTATATATATTGAGATTAGTTACATAACCCTATGTTAAAATCTATTTAGTAAAATATATATGTTTAGGTTATAATTATCTTTAAATTAAATTAATTATTATAAAATGTCATTTTCACATCCAGGAGAATCCATGGGGTCCCAAAGTCGACCCAAGGATTCACATGGTCTGAGATATCTCATCCAATAGAATTAAGATATATTTTAGGGTAGTTTTATATTATTAATGTATTATTTTTACCCTTATTTACAAGACTTACATTTTAACCATGGTAAATAATATAAATACTTATGTTACTATTCACAATGTCCAAAAATTAAAAAGTAACTATTCGAACAATTTGGGCCTTTTGATTACAAAAATGAAATCCATTTTTCCAAATTCAAAACACATAAGTTGATGTAATTATTTTAAAATTAATCCCTTTGTTGAAATGAGAAAAGGATTTTTTAAAGTTAAAACTTTGCAAAAGATTGAAAGGTTTTTACCTATGAATTTAATGTCAAATTAATTATAATGGAATACATTATATTAAATGGTAAATATATTCTATATTTATACTTTAAAAAGATTAAATATTATAATTTAGCCATATATATTATCTCAACGAAAAAAGTTGATATTAATTAAAATTTACCGTATGTTTACTATTCATAAAAACATTAAATTTATCAGAAAAATATCAGAAATTTATACAAAGTATATTTTTTTATCTCACATAAAAATAATATGTTTATTTTATCATATATAAATTATTAACGCGTCGAAATCTTAATTTAAAATGGGTTCCCCACTCAAAGTTGTAAAATTATCCTTAAAAAAATACAATCGTATACATAAAATAAGGTTTTATTCATTCCTTATGACTAAAATATCCATTTGATGAATATAAAAAATATATCATTAATTTCATTACAAAATTTAATTCACTAAAAAATTAAAATATCTACTACATTTTTATTTTTCATAAATAATTAATATCTAATGAATTCATAATGCATTTTCATCAGTGAGTTATAATTATTCCCACTAACATAACTGCCAGGAAATAACGATAATTTTATTTTAAGTGCATCTCATGGTTTTTTAGACTCACGATTTCCTGAAAGGAAGGCTAGAGAAGAATAAAAATTATTTGAAGAAATTATTTCTGAAAAACATCTAGGTGTTACATGCTCGATGACTCTTTCATTGAATTTTCAAAAATTGAGTGTTCCTACAATACACTATGACCATGGATTTATTTAGTCTATATCATTTTATTCACAGATCAATATATATCAACTTCCATTAATGAACAAAAAGTAAAAATCATTTCTCCCAAAATTCATCAATGAAACATTACTCGTGACACACCAAACGTATCCTACTTCACTGTAAACATATGTTATCATTTTTTTCAATACTTCAAAGTATATGACTCATAATATCAATTAATAATATTATTAATATATATGGATCAATAGACACATCCGTAGATAGGAATACCCAATGACATATATACATGTGGATTTCATACTCACGGGTCTTGTTCTCAAAATCATTTATACAATAAATTATAATGGTTGTACACCATGAGAAGGTTCCTTAATGTTTTATGAGTCTGCACCCTCGAAATCATGTATCATGTTTTACCCATAAATTATTTCTTCTAATTATAGAATATATATATATATAAGAATGATATCATAGAACTTTTTGGTTCTATTCATAGTATAGAACTACTATAACCTTTCAATGTGATATTCGATTTTAGGACATTATCACATACTATTCCAAGAAGAATAAAAATAATGATGTGATAATTAGTTTACAATTATTCAAAACTATGAATACATGTAATTGTAGAGTACATAGAAGTGACATCTAGGGTACCAACTCCAATAGAATCTCACATTCACTAGAGCCAATTCCTAACAAACTATAGTTTGATCATTCTATAATGATACTCATGATTCTACTAAGATAATTTTATAGTCAAGGGATATACCATGTTTTCATCCATTAAAACTCTCCTTAATGCAACTTCACTAATTTGAGAAGAATCCCTCAATAGATGATACTTCATGATTATGTACTTTGTTTGTTGGTATGACCATGGTTCTTTTGAAAGAACCATTACTACTGTATTATCATAATGTAACATGATAATGTATTTACTTGTAGATACCAGATCATTCTCCTTGAGAATGTTTTATAACAAAATGACTTATTTGGCTATATCAAAATCCCCTATATACATGGACACTACTATTGAATTGACATTAACTAGTTGCTATTAATTCTTCCAACTCACGCATCCTCTATTGAGAGTGAAAATATATCTTAAATGCGAATTCATATCATTATAATCTATGTAAAAAATAACATCAATATAACCTATGATGACTAGCTCCTTGCCTCTTCCATATATAATGAATATTTCTTTAGTTCTTCTCAAATACATAAGTATATCATTAAAAGTAGACTAATGTTGTTCACCTATATTATCTTGATATATGCTTACTATAATCAAATCATAGACAACATAAACTCTCTTACATAATGTGGCATACCTTATTTATCATATCATCAAAGTGTATAATATATTACTCATTATATCTTTATCATTTTGTGTATGAGGACACATTTTCTTAGAATGATATATTCCATGTGGAACTAGAACCAATACCATATTATAATATTCCATAAAAAATATATTTAGTATCTAGTTAATTTATGTACCTTTAATTATTCCATGGAGCCTCGTAGATCTATGAAGAATGATCTGGGTCCCTGTAATGTAGGCTCCTTCAACCAAGTCCTTTATATAGAATCATTTCTTTAACCAATCCTAAAAATAATGTAAGACTATTAGGTAGTTTTCAATATGTAAAATGTCATCAACATATAATAATATAATAAGAATCACATTACCACTAAAATTCTTGTAAACACATGGCTCATATTGGTTCTTAAGGAAACCAAATTCTATTATAGCTTCGTCAAACAAATTGTTTCATGACCTGGGTGATTTCATAAATCCATAAATTGATCATTGTAATTTCTATATCATTTTGGAGTTACCTAGATTCAAAAAACCTTCTGGTTATTTTATATGGACATATTCCTAAAGGTTCCCATTAATTAAAAGTATTTTAAAATCCATCTGTCAAATTTCATAGCCATGGTAAGTAGATATAACAATTATAATTATGATGGATTTAAACATGTAATCTAGAGAAAAGGTTTATTTGTAATCAATTCCTTTATGTTGTTTAAATCCTTTAGCCACTAACCTTGTTCTGTAAGTATTTACTTTACCTTCCATGTTAAGTTTTCACTTGAATTCCCATTTTCACCCAATAGGGTTTACATTAATTGTTGATCGACTAGAACCCAACCCTGGTTCTAATACATATAATTTATTTTATAATTAATTGATTCTTTCTATATTTAATCTTCAATTCTATTTACTACCTATTTTTAGGATAGAGTTTCATTATTTTCAATAAATAACGAGACACTATATTTTATGACAAGAAAACCATATCTCTAATTCTCTTACCTAATTGGTGCTCCAATACAATACTTGTTTTTTAGGAACACCTTTTTCCAGAGGGACCTATGGAATCTATTCCGATACCAACTCTTGTGTATTTTTAGAATCAACTTAATCAAAGTCAATCATTTTCCCACTATCCTTCTTGAGGATATTCTCCCTATAAGTAAATATGAATTTTTTGGTGACAACAAATTTCTTATATGAATGGTTGTATAGGCATTTCCCAATTTTTATTTAAGACCCCATAAAAAGATACTCTTTGTGTCCAAGATTGGATTTTTTTTGCCTAAGATATCCTTAAAAACACATCACAACCTAAAACATATGTATGTGAAAAAAATGTTTTTTCCACTCCATAACTCAAATGGAAGTCCATTTTTCTCTTTATTTGGTTCTTAGTTATGTGTGTATTCAAAAATATTTAATACATATCCCCAAAAGGATAATGTAAGATCTCTATGACTCATCATCGACCTTAAAATGTCTAGAAAGGTATGGTTCCTACTTTCACAAAAACCATTCCACTATAGGGTGTAAAGTGGAGTGAGTTGAGAAAGAATCCCAAAAAATCATAAAAATTTGAAAAACTTTTGGTTAAGTTCATTACCACCTCGATGTGATCAACGATTCCTTTTCATCAATACATGTTTATTCTCCACTTTATTCTTGAATTATTTCGATATATAAGAGGACTCATACTTATATCTCATCATGTATACAAATCCATATGTACTCAAGTATTCAATAAAAATTATGAAGTACGAATTCCCACCTCTAGATTCTACTAGAAATGTTTTACACAAATTAGTGTATACCAATCCTAGAAACTCTGTGGCCCTATAAAATTATCCATAGATTAGTGGTTTGGTTATTTTCCTTGGAAAAAATCATGATAAGTATCAAATAGTTTTAGCTTAAAATGTATAAATAACAATTTTGATAGAGCTTTTCCAAATGTGTTTTATTTATATGTTCAAGACAGTTATGCCACTACTTTGTGCTATATGAGTCATGTGAACATGATTCTTTATCAATTTACAATACTTTATTTTTATAATTTATTATATAAATACCATTATTTAAATGTTCCATCAAATAACATATGAAGAATTTATAAAAAATAGTTTTTATTCCTATAATTTTGAACAAAATCATCTAAATATAGGAATAATACATTTGTTATGTTTTTTGTAATAGTAATTACATAATAAAAATAACATTAAACAAATATTACTCACGTTGAAAATAAAATGTGGTTGGATCCAATGCTTACAGAAGCCATCCATACACCATAGACATCCTATAAATCCACGTCCCCTCTAAGAAAATATTGAAATATACATGGTTCCTACTTTTGGATACATATGTGAGCAACAAAAGATGTATCTAATATTAAATTTGCAGATATTTAAATGATTAAAATCAAAAACACATGAACCATTATCTTCCCATTTATTATAGATGCATTTCTTATTCTACTGGCCTTGGTATCCACATACAAAACACACTTCTTTCTTTCCCTTTCCATGCATCTAGATATTCCACTTGTCACCTTCTATTGATAGAGAACCCAATGGTGAGACATCACTCTATACACATCTGTGTCAACATATTTATTTATAATCACATTGGTCTTGGATGATATCATGAAACATTGAACATATATAGAATTATTCAAATGTTTCTCATAGAGAGACAATTCTTCTTCACTATCTGTTTGGTCAGGTGCTTCAGAAATAGGTTCTTCTAGAACAAATTTTTTCCTTTTATTGAATATGATATCTTAATAGTTTAATTTCATTATTTAATGTTAGTGGTGGTGAAGTGATTATTCTTCTAGATAATGGATCATAATGATTGGTTTTAATTCATATTTATTTTCATTTATACAGTAAATAAGACTACAATTTTAGTACTTTATCTAATAAAATTAAATAATGAATATTATATTATATTTATTAATCTCCCACTACTATATTAAAAACCAACACCATGTACCATGGATTTTGTAATATCATGTTTCTTGGACATTATAGTTGAAAGGACCCATATTCCTCTTCTCAAAATGAAATCTTAGGCCTGAGAAGTTATTTAATGGTTTTTAGATTGGCATAAAATTACCAACTACATTAACTCACAATTCCTTGATCTATTGAGTGGAATCCGTAATCTTGAAATCTATAAATAGGATTTTTTTTCAACCTTTTCATCTTAGTTACAGCAATTCATACTTGGGAATCCAACCATTGATGTGAACTAAGTTATGTAAACCTAAAACATTAAGTTATAATTCCTTAATAACTGAAAGAATACTAACTTGGCCCAGTCAGGCACTTTGAACTATGGTTTGATTTTACATTAAGTAGTGGAAGGCTATACCGACTTAGTATATATAATTGAGGTATTTTTATATATACGCATAGATAGATTATTTTATCATTATTAAATGCGTGTTAATATTATGTGTATTTAATTAAGTAATTAAAAATGTTTTCAATAATGTTTATTTATAATAAATTTTATTTTAGTTCTATATTACATGATCATTAATTCATTAATTCATGTGAGATAAAAAAATCCATACTAAAATTAACCCTAAAACTCGACAAAAATAAAATAATAAAGTGGAATGATCATGAAATTTTACTCATGGTTAATCTATCTAGTGGATGATAAACTATTCATCAACCTAGGGGAAAATACATTGAACCATGAAATGGTTCATCATGTATCTTTCCTCCTATCCACCCATGTACCTTCGGGATTGGTTTCACCATAAATCCAATCCTTAATTGCCTCAATTTTGTTGGGAGATTCATCTATTTCATAATATTTTACTCACACATAGGTTAGGGAAACCAAAGGACTGGTTAAGGGGTCCAAAAAAATAAACCATGGGAAAGAAGGACCTTTCATAAGGAGAGGAAGGATGACTCTCCAACCATAAAATTAATTTTATTTATTTAATTAAAAGAAACCAATAACACATAAAGTTTTGTTATATTCCTATGATAATCCACATACATGTAATCAATTACACATTTAATAAAAATAACATTCAATTATAATCATTATTTATTTATGAGAAATCACTTTTAAATAAATTAATAATCTTTTTTAATTCATAAATTATTTTATATTAATTCTCATTCAAACATTATGGAGATTTTCACCCATAAAAAATTTAAACAAATTAAATATGTTTTTTAAAAAATAAAAGTGTACAAAGCATGTACATTTGAGGAAACATGGTGAGTACCCATCCAAACTACCCAACATGTACTATATTTTTATACTATTTACTCATGTGGAATATGAAATAAAATAACTATCACATTATTTCATGGAATTCATGTAGTAAAATAAATTACACACATAACACATGGTATTTATGTAGAATGTTATATTACAATTCATATAGAGTAATGATTGTATTATGACTTATACATCATATGTAGTTCTGAATGCTACACAAAATTTAATTAGATATTTAATATAAATACAACCCATCACATGTAACATACATTGTACAATAAATTACACAGGAAACACATACTGATAAGGTTTGAGTAGTATATTATATTAATATTTAATTTTATTTAATTTGCTAATATACATGGCGTGTAATTTCCACCTACACGATATTTATATTTCTCACTGTCTAACTATGGAACCTGCCTAGGGTCTCAATGTGAAATTGTTCAACTAAAAAAAATAGCGCACATTAAATATACATGTGATACATGGTGTGTGGTCACTTTGTTATGTAGTTACCAGTCACATTGGCCATGTAATAAAAACAAAACCCATCTTTGACTAAAGGACTTCAAATTGTGTACAAATGTTACAAGCCATGTAGTCTCGTTTACCATGCTCCATAATGGCCCAATAATCCCATAATGCATTTAAATGCACAAAAAATGTAATAAATTTACACATCAAGGATTAATTAAAAATTAATTCATGGTGTATTCAAAATAAATAAAAAACATGTTGTAATGGGATACAAAACATATAGTCTTGTGTTTTTTTATCCAAAATCATCAACACCTCTATATGAGTTATTAAAATTTTATTCATTAATAAAATTAATTTGTATTGAATATATTTTTTATAATTAAGAGTAAAGAGATAAGGTCTCATGATTTTGATTAAATAATGATAAAACCAGAATTCAAAACTAATGATAAATTAATAAATCAATCAATGATATTTGAATAATTATAAATAATTATTAAATATATTATTTACATTTAAAGGATCCATGTGCATGAAGAAAACTGGATGAGGAATTCATAACCCATTTTTTATTATAATTGATGATTAATATTATATTTACATCAATGATAAAGATTTTGACCAATAAAATTGAATAAAAAATTAATTGATTTTTAAATAAAGAAAATAGAAAACATGATCATCACATTTTATTTATAATAAATTTATATAATTAAAAATTTACCTTGTGTTGAATTATTTATACATTGATGAATCAAAATATTTATCTACATTATATGGATATTTCTTTTTAGGATTCAAGTGAAGATTCCTTCTAGCTGTAATCCACATGTTCTCCATGAACCTCATAATATTATCTTAGGGATCTTCAGGTTCTAGCATGGTAGATCCTAATGCTTGAGTCATTCATCTTTGATCTCCTCGAGAATAATTTCAAGAATGATTCTCATTGATCTCCCTATAATAGAGATTTTTAGTAGTGGAGGATCACTCTTCATTCTTGACAGTATCCTAGGAGATGTGATCCCTCTAGGCCCTTGAGAGAAATATCTGAATTTCGCTATGCAGAACCCCAAAAATGGAAACCCTATAAATTTTTTTATAATTGGTTATATACGCTATAAGTGTTAGAAAATAATAATTTCATATACACCATTATTATTTCTTTAATCGCTACAAAACCCCATGTCTATAATAATGGTAATCATATTTCTATTATTATTTATTAACATATGAGAAACTCTTGAAATAATTAAATATTAATAATTCAAATAATTTGAATAGATATTACATCCAAATGGAAAATTAAAATATGTCTTCCATTCCTCCACAATATTTGTTAGACCTTGAATAATGATAATTTATTTAAATAATAAATATCATTGTATTATTCACTAGTAAGTACATAAATACTAGGAATGTCTGGGTTTGGTGCGACCAGAACAAAATTTAATAATTAAAAATAAAGTAGAAAGATTATAAACTGTAAGGGTGTTTACATAATCAAGACTGAGTCACCCCCTCATGTCATCCACCGCCAGAGAAATATAAAAATTAGGGGTCTTAAATGACCACATGGTGGTAATTTCCATAACAAATTTATTGGACAAGGAATCAGCCACTTGGTTAGCCTCCCTATATACATGTATGATCATTATGTTGAGATGCATTACCTAATCAAGGAATTAAATCCATTGAGGTTGAAGAATCCATGGAACATCTATAGCCCTTAGCCTATGTTCATTAACTACATGTTCAAAATCTGATTCCATCTATAATACATTCCAACTGTGATCAAAACGTTCTTAAAAATATAAATAATGGCCCACAGCTCAGCTTCATAAGTAATTAATACCCCAAAAAATGATGAAATCATCCATTGACAAAGCTGTGGTGTGTGTGTGAGAGACACAACTACAACCCAATCATTCTGGTGATCCAATCGTTCCTCCTTCAACATTTACTTTAATTCAATAAATAAATAAATATTATATTCACTCAATAGAAAATAAATATTTATTAAATTTTATGCTCATAAAATATTATCTCTAATTACTAGTGATGCAATATATGAAATCAAAAAAACCAGAATAATTACTAAACCACACATAAGAGAAATATTTATTCAACATATTAAATAACAAATAATAATATGTTTAAACTAAGGTTCTGTATACATATATTGTGTGACCCTCTATTTCTCTATCTTTATGGCATTAGGGTAAGTATCCTAAATTACAAGGTTAGTATCAAAAAACACACTAAGTAAACCCTTGAGAAATAAGTTAATTCTATTATAATATAAAACCTCATATGGTTTCTTATGATTTAATATAATCTCTATATCATGATATCTTGAATTAAATAGGCTAGATATTGGTTCCACCAACCTATGTGTTTGATGCCTCTTTATTCAATTTCATAAAATTGAAATTTCCTACATTATCCCATAGAAATTAATTTATTTAGGTTATATAATTTCCAAAAAGGACTAAGATATCAACATCCTTTAAATAGTATAAGGTAAAAAAATTCTCACATTATTCATTAATGAAACATTAATCTTTATGCACTCAACATATCCTACTTCACTGCAGACATATGTCACCATAGTTTTCATCAATAAACTGAAGTACTAGACTCATAATGTCCATTGATAATAATATTAATTTTTAAGGATCCGTACACACATCCGTAGATAGAAACAACTAATGACACATATAAATGTGTATTTCCTACATGCATGTCCCGTCAGCATAATCTACTACACTATAAATCAATAAGGGTTTACACCATGAGAAGGTGCCTCAAGGTCATATGAGTCTCTACCCATGATATTCTGTATCATTTGTCTCTCTCAAATGAATCAATGTAACTATATAATATAAATTTATGAATGTTTTTGTAGCACTAATGTGTTCCCATCGTAGTGGGAACTGCTATGACCTTTATGAGGGACTATTTCTCTTAAGGCATTATCACATACTATGTCATGCCAAAGAAAAATCATGATGTTATATCTAGATCATAAAAATTTCAAAACTATGAATAACAGTAATCATACATAGAAGTTGTTTCTTGGGTACTAACTCCAAAAATTCATAAATAGTTTCCATTTGATCTTCTGAAACAACCATAACATCATAATATATGAATAAAAAATATTCTCAGATAAACCATTATCCATTTATCTCTATATGGTAAACTTCTTTAGGAAAATATAGTATGAACTTTGTAAATAAAAATTATTTTCTCCCTCATTTTATGAATTCTAGGATCATGATTTATTTCATAACTCATGATATTGGAAACATTTATAACCACAAAGAATCTCTATATTTTAAACTCTATAAAAAATGTATTTGATGAACTTTGTATCTAATATAAAATAGACTTTCTACATAAAATCTTTTTCTATGTATCATAGTCTAGAATAGTCCATCAAATGTTTTTTTGGAAAAAACAGTATGTTCTTATCTTTTTGTTCTTTAATTATTTGAATTATTAACAAATTTAGGTGTTTTATATTAATACAACGAATGAAAAAACATGGGGAAAAATTATTTAGAAAACCCAAAATCTTCTAAGCATCTTCCAACTTCTTCAAAACACATCCTAACATGATCATCATAATAATCCCCTTTGTATTTTTTTTAAACTAAGGAATATAAATCAGTACAACCTTGTAAATCATGCAATGGATTACTTATCCAATAATTCTACACCTACATGATCAAAATCTATATAGGAAACAACAATCATTGATAAAAAATACCATGTTTTTTATATGTAAATACATAAGAAACGTTTTATTTAAACATCATAAAAAACTTCTTCATATTTCTCTTGGAAGTTTCTTTAATAAATTATTCCGAATAGTTTTATCACGCAAGAAAAAAATTTATAGCCACTTCAAAAAAATATTAATATAGTCCATATTCACTAAAATCAATGATTAACCCTTTTATGAACACCCACTAAATAAATTCGGTCCCTCAAATGGTAAAACAAATACCAGTGGACATATTTATATTAAAATATTTTCTCCCCATTTATAACACTATCTAATAATAAGGTAGAGAGCCGAGAAAATCACATAGCTTAGCACTTGAGTGAGATAGGTTGATAACACATTATAAACCTTAGATTATAAAATATATCCATCTATAAAGGTTTTGGGATGATATTAGAAAATTTCTAAGTTGTAGGAACAAAATCCAACTTCAATTCATTAGTCTCCACATGCTCTTTGATGAAGTAATATTTTATATCAATGTTCTTGGAACATGAACATTAAATTTTATTTTTATTGAGGTCTTTAGTAATTTTTTTTCACAACCTAAGATAAGGGGAAATTAATATAAAAAAACAAGTCTTCTAAATGTGAATCCATCCACATAAGTTGTATTTTATATTGGGTGAAAAAACTATTGTGTAAAAATCCCTCAAGGTAACATTAATGTAGTTTAAGGTAGATTGTGTTTGTTGAAAAAAAGGGTTTACATTGTTAGTTGTGTTAATATAAATATATTCTTCTAAATCTATGTTGAAAAAGAACCATGACAAGGGAATGGAAGATATGAAGATGGTATAAAATGTATAAATACAAGATGGTGCCATTTTCTTGTGTTTTTTAAATTTTTGGGCCTCAAAATCGGGAAAATGGACACATGTGTTTTCGGAAAAGGATGTTGCACACAAGATTAAAGAAGGTTTGGAAACTTGTGTGCATGGCATGTTTTAGGATAAGAATTTCAAAATAAGGTAAAGTCATAAAGTGATCAAAAGATCTGGAAATCTTCAGGAAAGATGAGTTTGTGTGAAAGAGGCTTACTCGCCCAATGTGACCTAAAATGTGGTTTTTTGCATGCAAAGTGGGTTTTGTGTGAAATGGTAGGGTTTTGAGTGTAATGTTCCACAATTCCTTTAAATAAGAGGTGGCCCCCTCATTCAAAATTATCTCAATAATTAGAGTAAAATGGATCTCCAAAGAACGTATGATTTTTAGGTAATGGGAGTTGCATGAAATAATTGAAGTTCAGTGGAAGCTAAGAAAGTTGATCATAAGATTTGAGTTTCATAAACTATTTATGTTGTTCAAAAAAGGTTCTTTGTGAAAAAAATTAAATATTGTCTACAAGGCATTAATGTTATGCACAAGGCACAGTAAGGGTTTCATGAAGGATTTGAATATTCCTAGTACATCTGCAGTAAAGTGGTATTCATCGATGGATGAAAGTATGGCATCAACATAACATCTACATATATTGGATTATTTATTCATTAGAGATAATTAAGGGACCTAAAATTCCATAATATGTTATTGGATCCCTCCCAATAGTAGTTAATAAAGGAAGAGGAAGATGGTGATACTTTCCACTTGAAGTGAGCTAGAGAAAGAGACATAGGGAGTGGCCCTTGGGAATGAATTGATCAAACCCTATACCTTGTGAAGGTACTGATATTTTGTATTGAAAAAATATATCCCAAAATATAATTAATGGTAGTGATCCTTAGTGAATTTTTTATAATCATCACATCGTCGTTGTATGCCTCTTGGATTTAGCTTAGTGTGGGTGAACCAAGTAAAAAATCAATGCTTCATTTTTCTTGCTTTCCAAAATTGCATTCAAAGCAACATCATTAAAAAAAATAAGGAAATAAAAACTTTAATATGAAAATTATAAGTGAAATAAAAGTGACCCTTATAATAAATAGGTCATGATTCAGTGGGGTAGGAGTAATTTTGAAAAGAATATCCATACCTTGATTCCCCCCCCTCTTAGGGTATCTAGCCCCTTTTGGACCTAACAAAAACATACTAAACAAATACTGTATGGAGATTTACTGAATTATGATTTTTATGATAAAGAATACAACATTATCCCATGAAAATCACTCAACTAGGAGAATATTTTCCATCATCAAAACACCCTTCTTTATCTGCAACTGTGTATCCAAATAATTCATTCATTACTAAACTTTCATATTTCATCCCAAAATGTATTATTCCTTTAAATTACTTAATAATTCACATTCCATAGATGAGATAATATTCCTTTGTTTCACTCTGATAACTGGTAAAAGTGTAATAAAATAATATATATCTATAATCTAAACCTTAAGATATAAAAAAATTCTCACAAACTTCTAAAATCTTTAAGATTTAGCTCCTTTACTTCCCAATATTATGATATGTTTTTCCTGATGAAGTTGGTGTAGCAACTATACTTTAGTATTCTGTTAAAAACTTTATTATAAGTTACTTAGTATAATTCTCTTTAGATAGGAAAACATATTTCTTATTTTGTGAAATTTTTATGATAAGAAATTATTTCATTTCACCTAGCATGGATATTTAAAAAATATTTTTCTTCCCCTCAGAAAAGTTTTCATAATGTAAGAACCTAGTTCTTCATCTGAGGTATGAATCATTTATTTTTGGTTTATATATTAGGAAAAATTATTTTAGGGGATAAATACTAGCTTCAAACCATACATGACCAAAATTGATGGTTACATTCCATGAACTTATTAGTACACACCGTTTAACTTACCACAGTATGGTTGAACATACTGTGTAAGAATAGTTTGTAGAGTGGTTTGGTTTTAGTATGGACACAAAATTTAGTTTCCAGGACATGTCATGTATTTTTTTGACTAAAATTTGAAGTAGCCTCGTGTTTTGTTAGACAGATAGAGGACTCACCCTGTTATTTGAACAAAAGTGCCAGATGGTATTTTTCCTCTTGAATCTCTATCCTAAATAGGAATCGAACGTCTTCACATGAATTTAAACCCAATCAATGATCTCTAAATTCCACCTGATCCATTCTTTATGATTTGTTATCTCAATTAATTTATCATAACTTATGAGTTTTACCTTGTTTTTTTACATCTAATTCATTCTAGCTTGAATTCGATTTTGACGGTGGATGAGGAGAGTCACATGAGGACATGGTAGGTGGTCTTGTGGATGTCGTTAATTGTCAAGACGAATATGTGTTCCAATGTACCATGCACCAATTTTGGGATTCATTCTGATTTATTTTTGACCCTTGTTATTAGGTAATGATGTTTAGGAAATTGAATATGTGTTATTGTTCATGCGTATTATTGATTTCCTTGAATTAGGGCCACCCCATTGGTGCATTTACCTTCAATTTTAATTTATAGCTATTTTTCCTAGGTTTCTTAAGAGGTAGGAATTTTTTTCCCTTTCAGGTTGTTAAAAATGAATTGAATTATAATGGAATTTCAATAAGATTAAATTTCAATTGGATGGATTAAGGACTTGGGATTAGTTTTTCACCCTGCCCCAGGTTATGCCTATAATTTTTTAAGACATGTCATTTTTAGATTACATTTTAGGATTGTGATATGAATTTCCCATGTGATTATAATTGTTTAATCCTTATGATAGTTTAATTCATGTCTTGCTTGTTATGTATATTTCCCAAATGAGGTGTTAATATGTTAACCATGTTATAATGTAATTTACATGTGTTGTTTATTATGCTGAAATTCTTATACACTAGGTTTGGACCTGAAACATGAAAAAATAATTATACACAAGGCTTAGACCTAAAACATGTTGAAATGCATATATTTCTAGTTTTACACAGAAGCATGGTGAAATGATGATTTACCAGGCTCAATATTGATTGAATGATGTGATTATGGAAAAGGATTAGTTATGTCTGTGGGTGGGGTTTCACTATTCCATGGTGTGAGGTGATGAATTGAATATTGAAATGGAATGACATATGACTTGTATGCCAAGACATAGCACAATTTGGGATTCTATATTCTCTTATATCTTTTTATATGGTCTTTTGAGACATTAGTTGTGCTTATTTTATATGGGGGTTTGACAGGTCAAGGGTATATTTCGAGATCTTTATAAGTCAATACAATTCAATTTTATAATGAACATGACCTAAATAACTGGAATCCATTACTTGTCGGATTATTTACATTTGAGTACTTCGTAGTTTACTGATTTCCCTTTTTTCACTACCTATGACATATATTCACTAACAGATAGAAACATATCTTGGGTGGTTTCATACTAGGATTTATTTATCACACCCTCTTTGGGTCATTATTTTCATCCAAAACAAATTATATTGTTGTAGGTCTTGATAAGGGAAAGCGCCATTCTACATGTATTTTATTTTCTATTTATGATCAGGATAGCATGGGACCAAGACGAGGCTTGTGATGCTTCTTAGTTTTATTTTGTATTTATGTACCTTGGTGTTGTATGTTGTATCTCATTGTAGTGTATCTTGTATTGGATTTTTTTCCTAGAAGATGTGACATATTGAATCAACTTTTGTATGGAAGGATACTTGGTTATTTATCTTATCAGTCTCCCACTATTTATATCAGTTGTATGATGTTTACTATTTCTGATATTGTATAATTTTTGATTCCCCTGTGTTACACTCTTCCAATGAGGGCATAGTTTCCCCATTATATCACACTAGGCCCTTATTGCTAGTTGGTATCCTCTGGAGTTTGGGGAAATGCGCTTGAGGCCATGTGGCCAACCGGGTATGGAGCACTAGTTGAGTGGCATCCAGATCTGGGATGTTACCCATAACATTCATCATCATTCCCTAAAAATATGATATCATCAATATAAACAATAAAAACAAGGGAACATGTTTATATTATTTTATATAGACATTAATATCAACTCTTCCTTCCATTAAGTTCAAATTCCTTAATAAATTATCACATTTGGAATACCAAATCTCAAATTATTCTTTAATCCATACAAATCCTTCTTTCACTTACACAAAAAACATTTATATTTCCTAATAATGAAACCTCATAGTTGTTCGATACAAATTTTTCATAAATATCTCTATTATGAAAATATGACTTAACATCCATTGAGAAAATTTTATATTCTTCTTTTGTAGAAATAGAAAGAAATATTATAATAGTTCCCCGAATTACCCTTGGATAAAAGGTCTAATTAATGTCAATACCTTCAATTTGTATGTAACCTTTAAAAAATAACAATTCCATGTTGCTTATAACACAAACGTTTTCATTACACTTGTTTTGTAATACCCATATTGTACCAATAACATTCTTATTATTTGGCTTGGTTACAAGTTCCCATGTATCATTATTCTCAATTTGATCTTGATCTTCATATATCACATCAATCTACTCTTAATGTTCTAAATCTTCTATTACATATTTTGGATAAACTTTTGAATATAATGAAGTATGTGATACTCAAATTGATATTTATTTAGTTTAAAACATTTTTCATTGATCTCAAATGATTTTATAAACTTCCTGTTTCATCCTCAACCAAGGATGAGATATATGTAATTGTTCCTCATCAAATGAGAAAAATGAGTCTAAATCTCCGTCTTGAGAGCATTGACATTTTTAAGATTATCAAATGTGTTTTCAACTACAACTATATCATATCTATTTTCTTATATATATGTATATCTACTTTGGATAATTTCTTATCTACAATTAAATAAAATTTACATATTAAAAATAAAACATATTTCATGTATATTTTTTATAACATATATATCCCCCACCATAAGGAGTTTATCCAAGAAAGATTACATCAACACATATCTGATCAAAATAGCCTTGATTTTCACCATAAACTTTTATAAAGTAAGGATTTACAAAACACTATTAGGTGATTTAAAAAGGGGAATTGTTTAAAATACATCTTGTATGGAGTCATATTATAGTTCATCCAATAGAAACATTGATTCTGAACATTAACTGTTACACTAATAATTTTCCTCTAACTATAATAAAAAGTTTTGTGATTGATTAATATTATATATTATATCTCCACCAATATTATATTTCTTCTTTTAGAAATAACAATATGTTATGGTGTGTACAGTTCACTAAAACAGTTATGAATTCCATGATTTAAAAGATTATCTATAAACATAACACTATTATATTCACCACCATTGTTAACATGAATCATCTTCACAGGGTATCCACGTTCTTTGTCCACACTTCTCATAACACTCAGAATCATGTAGATAGCTTCTGGTATATATTTTAAAAAATAATATATGTAGGGAAAGTAAATTCATAAATAACATAAGTAAATTACTTATCTCCATGTGTTTCTTTTTTACTCATGGGATAAAAAATTTTATAACAGTTGAGCTTCATGTGATGAGTGGAATGTATCTCATATTTCATATTCACATAGTTTTTAATATTCAAATTTTGGAAAATATAATAAAACCAATATCTTATTTTGATATTTTAAAGAATATTATGAATCCTTTCTCTCTTTATTAGATTTCTCATATTCTTTAAACACTTATACCCCATTCTTTTTTTCCA
Source organism: Viscum album (assembly GCA_963277665.1). Classification (NCBI taxonomy): domain Eukaryota; kingdom Viridiplantae; phylum Streptophyta; class Magnoliopsida; order Santalales; family Viscaceae; genus Viscum; species Viscum album. The sequence goes on along the minus strand of CAUJRU010000262.1, from coordinate 612,773 downwards.
CAACTGATTTTATTTCATCATTATAAAAGAGCATGAACATTGGGAATATCCAACATGAAATAATTTTCCCTTCGTTCATTTTCCTATCATTAAAAATCTACCATATTATATATTCTTCAATAAAAATTTGGAATTTTTTTTAACTTCATTACATAGCATGAAAACACTTAAATGTTTTTGTTTCAACCCCTCAACAAATATGTTATTTTTGGATTTAAATATTCCTTCCAAATTCATATAAGATCCGACTATTTTTATATAAAGTTACTCATTATTTATAGAACTAATGTATCTTCTTTAAAATATTTTATATTCTTCAACAACTACATTTACTTTATCATGTGATAAGAACAGCCATTGTCTAACATTAATGTTGTTATTCTTTTATAGATTTGACAGAGTCTAAAAAACTATTTATTTTTTCATTTAATTTTTCTATCTTCTCATATGAATTTTTAGATTTTTTGTGCCAAAAAATGGTGATATATCATTTTTTAATATTTCTAGGTTGATCAAATCATTAAGAAATAGATTCCAGAGGCTATAATCTATTTTCAACATTAAAAATGACTTTCTTAGGTTGAATTATTTTAGTGGGTTGAATCCTAAAAATACATTGCCTCATATTTATCCTAGATTTACATTAATTTTCATGATTAAACCAATACAAATATGTTGTATGCCAACATACACCACAATACAAAATGTTACCATATAAATCATATTACGCTTTGTAAAATGAATACTACCTATAGTTATCTTGCTTCCTTTCATTAAAATTCTTACATTCTGCATCGATATTTAATTTTTTAAAAAATTTGTTACCTCCTAATATTTCCTTAATTAATTTAAAGAAACTTAGTTATAATATCTTTTTGTTTAGACTTAAAAACATTAGAAAAATATGGTTTTTTAGCTCTGCTTGTTTTAGATACAAACAAGGTCTAATTATCTAAAATTTTATTCCAATCATATTTTTTAGTATTTTCAACCATTTTGGATACATTTAGATCATAATTATAAGGTTTAAACTTATTTGAAAATTCAAAAACTTTTGTATCTGAGTATTTGAAACTAGAAACTACTTGCCTAGATTTTAAATGTTTTCATTGTACATATTCTAACTATTCCTCCTTCACATTCAACTTCTCCCCAAGATTGATGTTGATATTTTTCTTATCATCAAGAAACTTATTTAAATCAACACATTATTTCATAAACTTATATTTATATTCAAGAGAGGACTTTTAATTATTTGCCGAATTTTTTTATTCACCTTCTTGTTCTCCCTCTCAAGTCTTACAATCATTTTAAGGAATTTATTTCAACTATCCCTTTTTCATAATCTAAATATTAATATATTATTCTTCTAAACTTCTACATTCCTAAGTTATTAATTTTTCATCATTCAATTTTTCAATAATATTTTTTTCAATTTCATCATCACTTATGTTATCATCTTTCTCTTCTATATTGTCTTCTTTATCTCGATTATAAAAATTGTTTCTCCTTTTGTATTTAGATAACTTCTTATGATTTCACATATGATAATAATTTAATTTCCTTTCCTCATTATTAAAGGATCTTCTTGAATTTATATCATATTAATCACTTTATTCTTCTTCCTTTAAATGTAGAAAATTTACTTCAAAATTTTCAATATATCGTAGTATAATAATTTTATTGGTAGATTCCCTTTGAATATTCATGTTCCTCTATTCACCTATTTAGAAATAAGAGACATATTCTTCATCAAAATTTTGACTAACCTCATCTCCAGTGTTAGAGTCACTATATTTTTCTTTGATCACATTATTATATTTTAAATTCATTGTATGTTTCAATGAAATTTCCTAATCAAACTTCTTTTTATTATTTACAACCTTCTCTCTTCTCATTTCATAATTTATGAGAGTCTTATATAAAACATCAAATGATATTGTTTCAGGATCTATATCTTCTAATGATGAAATTTTATCATCAACTTCATCATGAAGAATTCAAATAATATTTCCAACAATGGTCAAATCCTATAACTTATCACCATGAAATATTATATACCTCACAATTTCATTCACCCTTATAATGAAGTCACAAAAAAAATCATAATCACCAATTTTAAGATCTTCGTGCTTCAATATATGTATTTTCAACTTTTGTTTCCTTAATTTTATATCTCCTTCATAAATTTGATCCATATTTTCTTAGATTTATTTATCCATTCCAACTCCTTTAACTATAATAAGCATACTTTTATAGAGTGAAGAAATTAATTTTATTTGGATATCCCATAATTCTTTAAATACATTTTATCATAATTTGTTAGGGGAAATCCCTCATATCTAGGTGGAAAACCATATGAAGCATCTATGAAAACATCATAACCATGGTACATAAGAAAAAGAAGCATTATATTTTTCTAAATATGGTATCTCTTTCCATTTAAAGCAAGTACTCTGGGATATTTATAGAATTACAAACATCTATTGCAACTTAATTATTCTTAAAAATTATCAATGAGTCAAAGAAGGGATAATTTTAACTAATAACACTTGCAATTTCTAATTATGAAATGTGTGATCACTTAGAGGGAGAGGTGGTGAATCAGAGATCTTTTATTTTTATATGTTATTTCTTTTTTAAACAACCATCACCTCCTATTAAATATTAATGACTTTTCTGAAAACAAGAACACAAGAACAATCCACATTAATAAAAGTTTTAACTGTATTTACTAATCAGTAAGATTTTATATTTTATGGCATTGTTTTTGAAATAAAACAAATCTTCATAATCTATTAGAAAAAATTCATTTTCCATTTTTATAGAAATAAGGGAGTATCCATAAACCTTAATTGAACTATAATAAAATATAAATGCACGTTATCTCCACAGAGATAAAAATTATAACAATGAATTTGTAAAAACTATTATAAACCTTCACAAATAAGTTGAGAATATTATCAAATAGGTTATTTTAATTTAGGCACACATTCACTTATTATAAAAAATTATTATTTAATTTATTTATTTTCCACATACAATAACTTATTACTTGGAATTATATATCGAATTTATTCAATTTGACTATTTTTATGGTTAAACATAAATAAATTGTCTAAGAAACTCTATCTAATGCATTCTGAAAACTGATTAAAATTTCTTACATTTTGTTCATTAGTTCACCTCCATACATAGTATATCGAATTACACATTATATGAATCTTTGTATAGTTTATTAATTCTATATCCTTTTATCATAACTCATATGTCTGATAATAACTTCTTCTTCAAAAAAAATATTTGATAATTGTTAACTTCTTCCCCAAACATTAGATATTAGAATTTAATATAGTATCAGTATCTGATAATACATATAATGAACATATTATTTTATATGTTTTATCAATAAATATATCCATATTTTAATTGAACCCTATAAACATATGTGTTAGTAATAGAAAACATGGGATTCAAATTTAACATTCTCACTAAGTGAATAAATCAATTTGAAACTACATTACATAATAGTTCACATGGATGATTTTTAAGTATTTTAGAGTATTCTTGAAGATTCTACTAAATTTTAACATTCAATACATTCAAATAACTTCCTTCTAGCTTAGCGAGAAGCAAAAATCATTCTCTTTTGACGTTTGGAATATTAAAAGATCATGTTTTCATCATAAAATATGATTTCTTTAAAAATGTTTCATAAAGGGGTTTCAAAATGTAAAACATTATGCAAATTTATTCTCAAGTAATTTTTTTAAAATTATTCCCTCCATTGAGACTACATCTTATTATTATTATAAAAACATTGTTCGAACTTCTCAGAAGTATTTCTAGAACACTTCATCCATCTAGTGAATTGTATCAAAGCTCTCCATCTATTTCTATTATACACTTTCCTTTTTGTAATGATCTTTACAAAAAATATCAATATGATGTTTTTGACCAAAATATTATGTGTTATGACTTTAATCCTTCTATCCATTCTTCATTTCATCCACTGTACTCTGTCTAATGACATAATGAGAGATTATCTGAAATTGTTCATCAAATTTGACTTCATTTGTTTGTACTTCATTTATTTTAACTTTATCCAACATGGAATTTATCAAATTAAATTCCTCACAATATTACCTTTAACATTCAATAACAACTATAACTTCATAGAAACTGAATATAAGATATTCTCAGCTAATCCTTCATATATTTTTCTCTATCATATGGTGTTACTTAAAATATCCTTATATAACATTTGAAAAATAAAATTAATTTTATCCCCGTGTCTATAAAATATTGGATCATGAGTTCTTTAATAACTAATGATGATGGAAAATTTTATAACAAAAATAATCACAAATTTTTTTACATCACTGAAAATAATATTCAAAGAAAAATAAATATTTAGCACAGAAACTCTGTCCAAACCTCTCAATCTAGAATAGTCCATCCGATTGACTTTGTTTGGAAAACTCACTCAAATATTATATATCTATTCAACAATTTTTTAATGGTTTAATAATGTTATTAATTTTATTCTAAGACAAAAAAATACCAAACATGGAGAAAACATTCTTTATCCAACCCAAATTCCTATAAGAATTTCCAAATTCTTCAAAACACCTCCAAACATTTTGGTCCTAATAGATGAGTTAGACTCGAGACCCCCATCCCCCAAGTAGTTTTCTTATCAAGGAATGTTTTTATATCTTATGTTTAACGTGTGAAATTATGATTCTATCTTATGATATTTCAAGGCAACAGTTTTTGGGTTCAATGAAAAAGGGGGAGAAATGGTACCTCAATCTAATAAAAAGGGGGAGAATTACATTTTTGTCTCAGAAAGGGGAGAATATCTTAATGGTTCATCTAGGTGAAATGTTTTCAAATGGAAGGTACCAATTTCTGGTGTTTATAAAAAAATTCATTAAAATCTTGTTTCTCACACTGATAAGGGATCAAGTGTACTTATAGTTTGTGATTAGTGAACCATCAGTATTCACTATGAAGGAAGGAAGTTCAACTATGTATATATATATTTAATATCTAGTTATAAGAAATTTTATTTTTTTATGTAGTGTAATCAAAAGTATAAAGTTTGTTGGAATCATTAATGAACCCAAAAGGGGATTTTGTTATAAAAAATTCTCAAGGTGTGCTTCTAGGTTGGGTTTGTTAACAATGAAGTGGAAGGAATCATTAGTGTGGAATATTTAGTTTTTTGAGTAATTTTCTTGAATATTAGAAGTGGTTTGGATTAGATATATTTTCTTTTGAAGCTTTTATATAAAATATAGTTTTTTCATAGTTTTTTTATGTTTTTGGAAATGTTATTAGAGTAATAAATCATGGGAATATATTACTCTAGCATCACATGAATTTCAAATTCTTATGATGTGGATTTCATATTAATTAAGAGACTATATGACAATAAGGGTGAGGATTTACTTGATCATTAGTAATAGCTATAATATTGAGAATTATCTCTCAACCAATATCTTCTACTATTGCCATCTTTGACACATGATCAGTTTTTCACCCTAGATCCACTATTTTTTAAAACTGTATACTTCCTATATCAGTATGTAAATTTTATTATTATTCTATAATTATCATTATGTAGTATAGTATTTTTATCATTAGCCATCCAGGAAAATTTATTATATGGTGTTCTCATGAGTTTTCTTATCAACTCCTTTTGAGATGATAGAATAGACAAACGACCTTTTATAAACTTTCCAAAAATTTTATACCATCATTAAAAGTTAACTTGTACCTTTGGGTTATCACTTTTATACATAATTTGATAAAACATTATCTCTTCATGTGAAATTAGGCATTCCATTTAACATTATCATCTTCTGTTTATTTATCCATTTATTTAGGCATTTCCCAAAAGTTTTGGAAAATAGTATGGCACTCTATCTTGATATACTAAATTTTCTAGGAGTCTTTAGATGGTTAATTCATAAATTTTTTACTATATTTTTAGTCAATACATTAAAATCTTTAGTTATAATGTCTTTAATCCATAAATTCATCATTTTTCTATCTTAGGATGATCCTATTTTCAAATTCAACTTACTTTATTTTATTTTGATCTCTAAGGCCTATTTGTAGTGACACAGAGTGTGGTCATTTGCCCATAACAAAAGTGACTCAATTAGTAATTCAAATCCATCTCAGATTTTGTTTTTGGCTTCTTATGAGTTATATTCAAATATTTCTTCTTTTATTGAATACCATTATTCACTTAATTTTCTTTCAAGTAAGATTCATCATTATTTAAAATTTGTTTTAATAACTATTTTAGATTCTTTTTTTCTATCATTATATGACTAGTGATTGGTTAGTACATAACAACCTTCATATTAATTATTTCCACACATGTTTGAATAATTATTTTTTTCATGCTCTTGAATATATTCTTAATGAAATGGATTTTAATTTTATATGAATCTTGACCCTTTTCAGTTTGTCTTCTGCTCTCTCCAACAATTACCTCCCATAATACATGCCTTATAAATTCATTATATATTAAAAAATTGTTCCATAACTCAATATATCTACTACCAAACCTCCAGTAGCACCATCAATGGCCAATACAACCCTATACCTATGGATTTCATCTTTCTAGAATTAAGTACTTACTATTTTAAGTGAAAATACCCCCCCTTTTTAGATCTTCATAGGGGGTTATTTTCTGTGATATTCCAACACCCACCATTGTTGTGTTGGTTAAAAGTTTGGAATTTGTATCTATCCAAACATTTCTAGAATTATATTTAACACTTGCATTATTAGATACCAATACATTAGTAAAAAAAGTTTCATCTAGAGTTTGATTTACCTATTTCAAAGATATTATTATAGGTCTACCATGGGATGAATATGGATTTCACAATTTCACCTCATGTTTTAGAAACACAATTTTGAGGGAGTTCTTATCATCCTCACATGATATTAAAATTCTTCCAAGTATTTCTTAAACTTATTATTATGTTCTACATGGATGTTTATTTAATCCTCCACAATGTTGTCAATCCATTTTAATTTCTTTTTCTAAAAACTTTATCTAATAATATTTAACCTTGATGGTGGTTTTTTACAATTTTCAAAATGCATGAAAAAAGTCCACAGATATTATTTTAGATAATAATTTTTACAAAACATTCCTGTAAAATTATTATTTAACTAAGGAACATAATTTATTATCAAGTGATATCAATTGTTCCTTTACATCAACCAGATATAAGATAGAAATTCACTTTCAAAACTCCTTACATACATTATCCTTCATTTCTTTTGACCTATTTATTTTCATCAATAATCACCTCTCTTGATTCATCATACTCACACACTCCCTAGAATGAAATATGTATTTAAATGGATCAGTCTCAATAAATTGATTTAATGAATAACTATTGTGACACCCTAGAACTACACCCCTAGATCCCGAGCCACAAAAACAGAAGTTATACATTTAATTAGATACAATTTATAAATGTAACACCCCAAGGCATAAAATTTATTTATTTTTGAATAAATTTAATCACTTTGATATTTTGGCACACATAAAACCTTGATCCTGAATGAACCATAATATAATATACAATTTTAACCTAGCCATTAAATTGGTGGGTATGAATACGAGTAACTAAATTATGAAACGTATATGGTATGCACATGTATTATAATAATTAATTGGTTATGAATTAATTATAAATGAAAATAAAAATCATTCGAAAGTAAAATCAATGTTTTTCTGAAAAAATATTTTTATGCCCATAATGTGTTTTTATATTAATAGATTAAATTAATCAAAATTGGGGAATAATTTTAATGAAATTATTATATTATATTTTCAATACTTTTTTTATCATCCATCTTATATTTTCTTTAGGCACGAGAAAATAATATATCCATTTTATATATAAGAATAGTATTCTTCTAAAAAGCATTTTTGACACATTTTGATCAAATATTTTAAATTTATTTATTCCAATTTTGTAAAATATATTTGAAAAATTTAACTTCGTTTTTTATATAAATATTTCAAAAGTATATTATATAGGATTTTTAGGAATTTAATAAAAATATTATTTTTTAGATGAATAATGAAAATATTGAGTTTTATTAAAAATTGACTTTTTTATTTAAAGAATTTAAAAAATTATATTTTGTTTTTAATGGTATTAAAATTTTAATTATTTATTATATATTACTATTAATCCAACTTATATCATTATAATGAATTTTAGGTTTAAATTTTATATAAAAAGGTTTTATATAGAAGAAAAGTTTTTCTTGGGAAAACCACTTTTTCGTTCTTGTTGGTTTATTTTTGAATTAAATTCATACAATTATGTGAATTAAATTTGGTAAAAAATATTCCATATTTGGAATCAAAATAATTGATATTATTTTAAAATTTTAACATAAAATTAGTTTATAATTATTAGTAAAAACTGTAAAACTTAATTACAAGAGTTAAGTTTAAAAAAGATTTTTGTGCGTTATATCTGCTTGTATTAAATTTAATCTTCCAAAAAAATAATCTTTCTATTTGATAAAAAAAAATTAATATTTATAATTATTTTTTACAAATTATATAATAAGTCTCATTTATTTTTTAGTGTTATATAATATTTTACCTTTGTAAATATTATTATTATCATTGTAAAATCTAAAATGGTAAAAGGGAGTAACCATAGGAGAAAAGGGAATAAAATGTGTCAAACACATTTCATTTTTAGTGGTGAAGTATTGGATCAACAATATATTCCATACAATAAATTCCTTATAAATTTTTTAGGTACTTAGTTGAGATTGAATTCCCATTATTGAATAGTTATGGGTATTTACAAAATTTTCATTCCTCCTATTTTGTAAAAGGAAAACTCCTAAAATCACCTTTTTCACACCTATTAAGCCATTTAGATATAAAAACCCCTTCCAAATATTTCCTATACATCATTATACACGTTTTAGTGTTTTTGGTATTCCAAAAATACCAACCCTAGTGTCCTTAATAATTAGACCAAAGGAGGGTTTTCTTAGCGAAGGTAATTGTATTCACTAAGCTCTATATTTTTCAATTATTCTCTGACCATAGTAATTATTGTCTTGATAATTAAAATATAATAACACCCATATATAAATTATACTAATTTGTTATTATGTTGAATTCATAGCCTATATCCACATCCCCTTCTATAAAATGGGAAATGAAATTGTCGATCGTGTGTGTGGTGGATTACCGCCTCATGAAGTTATGCAATTTGTTTTTCATCACCATCTATCATGGCTAGATATAAATATTGATTTAATTTAAAAAAAATATTTTCATTAAATATTTTAATTCTGAAAATAAAATATATAATATACATTCTTAAATTTCCATTAACTAAAAAATGATAACGTCATTCATGTGTACATTGGGAGTACCCCCTCTACGAAGCAATGTGATTCATTCTTTATAACCGCATCACATAGATAATATATATATATATATATCATTGAATTTTGGATATAATTAACACTTTATAATTATAAAATAATTCTTTTATTCTTTCCATGTTGACGATTGAAAAATGGAAACTTTACTCATGCGTACATACGACTTTTTGTCTCCATAACTGTAATGTTGTCCAGTTTTTCAGAAACATATTTTTTGGTTGGTTTAAAAATTATAATTTATGTATAAAAATTATAATTATTTCATTATTATTATTCTATATATGATTTATCAATGAAAAATTTCACCATAGTCAACTTATCATATTCATTTTAGATATATGAACCGAATATCATCAAAACATCCGACATGATGTTATTTAATAAAGTATTTAAATTTAAAATGGTAAAAAATATAATAAAATAATCAATAAAATTGGAAATGGTTATTTTGAATTAAAATAATTAAAATGTTTTTATTATTCAATAATATAAATAATGTATGTGATGTGTCAAACTGGAGTTATGGGATTCTGTCTCAATCTTCTTTCATTAAGGCATATTTGAATTTTATGCACCAATTTCGTTTATATGTTGTATATACTATCCATTTACAAGTAATTTCATAAATAATTCATAAGTTTTTGCATTTTATGTTAAAATTCAATTTATTTCATCCATGAGGATTTAACTTAAATGTTACCACGTTTTAAGGGGTTTCATAACTCAATTTATTTTCATTGGGTTATATTACTTCTTCATTGTCATTGATATTATATGATTTTGTGTGTAATGGATTTTGATTTTTTAATGCTTTATTTCAATTTTTTTATTTGAATGTACAATAGATACACATAGGAAATTAATTTATTAATTCTTACTTTAACAATATGATTATTTTAAGGGGTATTTGACTGAAATTGTTTTATTTGTGTCATATGTTATATTATACACCAATATTATTTTATAAGGTGTATATACTACCCCATAGATACGTTACGTCATAAATAAATTTTCATATATGAAATTTAATGTTTCATTTGAAGTTATTTATTTCATGGTGGTTATGATTCAAAAGCTACAAAAGTGGAAAAGGTTTACTTCACAGTCTCATCATTTTTAGAATTGTTAATATTTATGTTTCTATTGAAGGAATTATATGATGTTTATCTCTTTAATACAATATATATTCTGGTCATCAATTTATTTTTTAAAATTATATGTTTTAATTTAATTTTTATTCATTTTTATAAACAAAAGATGAAAGAAATCTTTTAATGAAAAAGAGTTTTTACTTTCTCTTTAGTTAGGAATTTTTACTTTCATGTCCATTTTTTCTGAAAATGATTTCAAGAATGTTTTTAATATAATATAAATGTTTAATACAGACATTTTCACCAATTTTTAGTTTTACATAATGGTATAAATGGAATCTCCCTATAATTTTATGAATGAGGTCCCTATTGACTCTTCTTACTAAAATGTTAAAGGAATATTTTCTTTAACATAATCGGTATGAATATAATTTCCCACCAGTATGACATCACAATGATTTGATTCATATTTTATAGGTTTATGAGGTTATTTTATAAGAATTTTTTCCCAAATATTCTATAATTTTTAATTTTTTAAAATTAATTTTCATATTGAAAAGGGTTTTTCCTCTATAATTATTTGAATGATATTTATATGGAATTTATATTAGTCAAAAACAACAACCCTTTATTTCACATATACTCCACTGGGGATAAGTTGTAATAATACCAACCTTATTCTTTGTATGGATGTTTTATGATCATTTTTATTTGGATAAATATTAACATTTTGTATACTATTTTTAATATTATTATTTATATTGATTATGTATTGAATTTTTATTCTCCACCTTCCTATGAAAATTGCATTAGACATAGTAAGTAATGTGTGGGGCCCATTATATCCCCTCGATGAATTGGTAGGTCTCATGAGACAAACTAGTTTGGGTATTTTTAATAGGCCTTTCCCATTTAGGTAAGATATCTGGGAATAAGGAAATGACTATATGTTTGTGATGTATGAGATTATGAATTTCATAATTATGATATTAGTTATTAATTACAATGTGATTAGTTTAAGAATTATGATATCCATTGATAAATTTCAATCTCAAATGATTAGTTATATTGCAATATTGGACCACCATTTATCCCTTAAATATTATTATTAATGCTCATTTTATTGAATAAATGGTATGTGTTTTTAGTTACTTACCTTTTAATATTGACTATCGCTTATTTACTCATTATAGATTCCACCATACGTAATAGTTTCTGAGAATTTGAGATCACATGTTATTTTGTTTCATTTCCTAGGATATTAAGATGTTATCATTAAATGAGTTCATCAATATAGAAAATTTTCATCCAATATGCTTTACTGTTATGTTTCAAATGTAATGTGATATTCATGTATATATTTATTTTACCAAGGATATTTAACTATTTATTCATTTGGGATGTGATCACTTCTTTATTATGATAATGTAATAAATAAAACACCAACTATGGGATACTTATGTCAGAGTCTTTATAGTAAAATCCAGGATATAACCATATGTAAATACATAATAAATAATTCTTATTGAATCTATTATATTCAATGGATATTTTCTGGTTTATAAATTTAGATAATTAGGACACATCATAAACTAAAAAAGCCCATGTTCTTTGTATCAAATTGTATTTTCCCCACTATATATACAAAATCACTTAATCCATAATGTGTCTTCAACATGTCCTATAAACTATTTCACATGTTTTATATTTATAAACAAGTCACATGTAACACTTTTCTTCATAATATATTGAAATGGAAATATAATATGGGGTGATCTCAAATGTTAAACAAGGGAAACATATAATTGAATCAGTCATGGTATAAGAATGGCATAAATATTAGGGATTAGATTGTTAAACAACATGAAGATATAATCAACATGAAATTGGGAGCATACTATATCAATGAAAATAAATAAAATAATGGATATCAATAATAATGATATCATACATATTGGATGAACAATGTCATACATCAAAAACAAGAAGGAAATGCCTTGTGGCAATACACATTACTTGTCACTGAGACCACAATCAAGATATATTGTTGGCATAAACCAAACTTCCAACCTTATTTTACCTCATGGTTTTTATTGATGAATAAATGGGATATATAACCATGGTCTCCACCCATTACCAGATTAAGTCCAATTCATTCACTATAAGAGTCACAAAGGCCTTTCATACCATTCCCTGAGGAACATCTTATTGAAT